>CM055118.1:1001201815-1001666815 GCA_029206835.1 Rana muscosa
GCGAATTTGCAATTGACTCATGCAGAGATTGCGGCGTAGATGTCGGGCTCTTTGCAGACGTGTGAGTAGTGTGTGCTCTGTTCGCAGAGTTGCTGAATTTGTTTTGTCTTTCAGGCGTGCGTATACTTAACTCTTAAAACATGTCTGATGCTGAGCAGCAGTATATGGAGACTTCCGAGAATGGCCATGAAGCAGAGGTCGCCGAAGTGCAACCCTCTGCGGCTCAGGGAGGACAGAATGGACCCGAGGGCGATCAGATCAATGCGAGTAAAGCGGAGGAGGACGCAGGGTGCGTAGCTGAAATTTCTTCCCCTTTAACTGAAGGAGTGTAAGTGATTTACGATTCTTAAACTTTTCGTTTATGTCTTAATTGAGAAACCGTACGCTCTGCGTGTGTCTTGACAGTCCTTTGTTCTGCCGGTCTTTGTTGGCGCCATCTGGTGCAGGGAGGGTCTAGGCCTCTTCAAAGTTGCAGTGTTTGACGCAAATCTGGTAGGCTTAGAGGGGTAACGCATTCTTATGCTGTGACATGTGAGGTTTCTTTAAATGGTGCAGGCTGCATGTATACAGTACATCTGGAATGTTTTCAGTGATCAGTTTTTTTTTTTTACACTGTTACAGCTTTTATTCTAAATTCATTATTTTCTTCAAAAGTCTACAAATGATACCCCATAATGACAACAGTAAAGTTTGTTTGAAAATTTATTAACTGCCAAGCCAGTTTCTGGCACTCCTCTTCTACCTGTAAAATCACTGCCCTCCCCCCTCCTTTAATTCCTCTTACAAGGAGTGTAAACACCCCTTGTAATAGGAGTAGAGCATGACAGGTCATCTTTACAGAGATCTAGGGACTATAAGACCCCACATTTCTCCTCTAGGCTGGAAAGCCTGGGATAAAAGTCAGCCTTTCCAGCTAAAAACATGGTAGTGCTTACAATCTGCAGAGGCAGGAAGTGACGTCCTAATGTTGCTCCTGGCCCCCCGAAGGTCATAGAGATGGCTGGAAACCACTTGGTCCTCTGTCAGCTTTATTGTAAACTGCTGATTGCATCGGCTGCTGCCTGAAAATGCAATCAAGCGGCTGAACAGTCGCTATGATTTTTACTTGGCAGGGAATTTCTGGCAGAAAAAAAATTTGCCTGCAGGCTGCAAGCATCATTCAGGTATCTTCAAAGTCCAGGACATCATGACTGTCTTGGGTGGTAAGTTGTTAAAAGATGAAGAAAATCACATGGACACAATTCAGCCTTTGCGCAATACTTTGAAGCACCAATTGCAGCCTCAAGTATTTTTGCATATGATGCTACAAGCTTGTCACACATTTGTGTGTGTGCCCTTACAATCCCACTTTTTACTACAGGTAAGCCTTTAACCACTTAAAGGGGAGTTTCAGACTTTTTTTATGTTTATTAAAAGTCAGCAGCTACAAAAAGTGTAGCTGCTGACTTTTAATAAACATACTTACCTGTTCCACTGTCCAGCGACGCCCGGCCCATTACTAGTAAAAAAAAATAAAAAATGAATGCCATTAAACTACCCCTATCTTGTAAACGCTATAACTTTTTTGATCTTGTAAACGCTTAGTGCGATTAATTTTTTTCCAAAAAATATGTAGTATACGTATCGGCCTAAACTGAGGAGAAAAATGTTTTTATATATTTTTTGGGGATATAGCATAAAGTAAAAATATTTGCAGTTTTCAAAATTGTCGCTCTATTTTTGTTTATAGTGCAAAAATAAAAACCAGAGGCTTTCAAATACCACCAAAAATCTTTGTGGGAAAAAGATGTCAATTTTTGTTTGGGAGCCACGTCGCACGTCCGCAATTGTGAAATCGACGCAGTGCCGAATCGCAAAAAGTGGCCTGGTCTTTGACCAGCAAAATGGTCCAGGGCTGAAGCGGTTAATAAGGCTTACCTGTAGCTACCCCCAGTTTATCTCCCAAACCTGCACGGTTTAGGAGCTATGCCCTGTATCAACGTCATCGGCACTGAAGCAATAGCTAGTTTGTGACGTTGCTTCAGCTAGTGTGGCGTTATCGGCGGCTTCTGCGCACATACGCGGTAGGTGACGTAATCGTGGGTCCGGCCAATTGCAGCAACGGAGCCTGCGATACCCGGAAGTAACTCTGGGAGCGTCGTTGCCGGCCGGAGCAGTGTACGGGGTCTGCTGCGGGGCTTTGATCTAAGGTAATTGTATTGCAGGGTTTTTTTTTTTTTTTAACTGAGGCCATGCTACCATACAGGCCTGAGATGGTGGTTCTTCTGGAAGGTTCTCTTCTCTCCACAGTGGAGCTCTGTTATGCCTTGTTTCCACGGAACGGTTCGGGTCGGTACAGTTTGGAACGGTTTGAATGGTCCGGTCTATTCTGGTGAGCGTTTCCACTGCAAGTCGGACCGACAGGGACCATTCAGGGTTTGGAAAAAATGCCTCGCGGGTCCGCCAATCAGTGGAATGTATTGTAGCTCCGCCCCAACCGAACTGTTCCATTTTCTATGGCCCCCTGATCTGCCGACAAACGTCCCCCCGGCGGGATTCTGCCCCCAACTGTACTGCGCAGGCGCGGCGCTTGCGCAGTACGAATGTCAATGAGCTTCCGAAAATAGCCGAACGTGTAGAGCTGAGAGTCAGCTCTACACGGCGCCTGCGTGGACCTAGATGTAAGTGGCAGTCGGCCTCCTGGCTCTTTTTTTAACATCCTCCATGTCCACGGGGATGGTAAAGAAAGAGCCTGGATGTCAGCAGTGTAGCACAATTTGGTGTGCGCAGGCACCATGTAGAGCTGACTCTCAGCTCTACATGTTCGGCTATTTTTGGAAAAAGCGCCGCGCCTGCGCAGTACAGAGCGGGCAGAATGCGCTGGGGGGCAATGCTCGGCAGTACACCCACATCTGAAGCAGGACCCAGAATGGTGCCGTACGGTTCGGCTTTATGGCACGCTTTCATAATGGAAACACCCAAAATAGCGTACCGAACCGATCCGTGGAAACGAGGCATAAGTGACCATCAGGTTCTTTGTCACCTCTGACGTGTGTTAGTTTATTTTGAATACATTTGCAAAGATTTCAAACTTCTTTCACGTTTGTCATGGAGTATTTTTAAAATTTTGACGAATATATAATTAATTTAATCCATTTTAGATTAATGTAACATACCATGTTTAACAATTGAAGCGCTGTGAATACTTTCTGGATGCACTGTACATGCAACGTTCTTTTAGGTAATGTTTGTAATTCAGCCATTTTTCTACTCGTGTAATGTTTCATGCCTTATCTAGTTTAAAAAAGATTTGAACAATGTTGTAATATACCTGAATGCCGATTTTAGTTATTGTTTAGGCCTTTTTCACATGGTCTGTATGCCTTCTGATCAGCAAGGCTTTCTATAAATGAAATTAATGCTCCCTTTGTAACATGTGTCCATTCAATACACACAGTGGTTGTTGAGGCAGAAGGATTTTTATTTTGATGCATTCTATGTATTAAGAACCTGTGTGCAGCAGCCCCCCCTAATGCTTGCTTGAGCCCCATCTTGATCCAGTGTTGCATGAGAGATTTGGCTGTGCAGGACCCCCCCATTCATTGGCTGAGACAGCAGTGGGACACCATTGGATCCCACTGCTGTCAATCAAACTCAGTGAGCCAATGGGAGGGGTGGCCAGGCCACAACTTTGTGTCTGACTGGACCTGTGGCTTGGGTGCTCCATAGTGAGCTGTTTGCTATGGGGGCGCTCCGCAGTAGGGAGGGGGCCAGGAACACCAAGGAAGGACCTGACGAGGCTCTGGGCTGCAATGCAAAACCACTGCACAGTAGGGGTGCACATTTTCACTGGTCTCACGACATGATTATCCTGTCCACGATGCATCACTATTACTGCACATGTGTGTTTTTTTTTTTTATCCAAATTCAAGCAGTCAAAGCTGTTCCTCTTTTTGTCCATGGACGGACACATCCTTAAGTCTTGACATTTGGGTTATGTTCCTGTTCTATAGGAGGACTAGGCAGACATGTTAGAAATTTAAATAAATGTAACTTAAACAGAGTTTAACAGCCCCGCCCAGGGGGCGGTCCCTCTGGTCATAACCCCACATCCTGCAGTCACCAGCTCCGTTCGTAGAAAAGCAGTACAAAGGGGTGGGTGGTGTGTCCGTCCATGGATGACCTAGAAAAGGATTTTACGGTGAGTACAAAAAATCTAATTTTTATGGGGTGAGGGGTGTAATTCTCATTACATCCCAAGAGGGCTACAATTTATTCACTTTCAGTGGGGAGACTTCTCACTGGTGAAGAGGCAGCTGATGGGTCCAGGGACACCGGTGGTTCCCATCACTTCCAGATGCTCAGACAGCGGTGTATGTCACTTCTGGTTGGAGCAGGGAGGAGCGTGCGTTCAGGGCATGCATGCTCCTTCATAAGGCAACCTGATGAAGGCGCATGCATTCTCCAAGCGCACACTCTCCCCGCTCCAACTGGAAGTGACGTACACTGTCTGTGAGGCGTCCTGTGTCTGGAAGTGATGGGAACCACCGGTGTCCCTGGACCCATCGGCTGCCTCTTCACCAGTGAGATCATCTTTCCCATGAGCGGATGAACCACATTCCCACATAGGCTGACATCTCGTACATCTTTGCGGGAGAAACGGCTGGAGAGATGTGAACTGCCTGCATCGTACCTTTTTGGACGCCTTAGCAGTTCTATCATAAGCGAGATTGACCTTCCATAATTGGAGGGTACACCTATATTAAACATTGGTGACGTCACTTGGGGGGGGGGGGGGGATATCACTGTATTCCATCTGTTATGAATTGTATCCTTCATTGTTGACCGATGTATCGAAACTATAATCCAAAGTAAAGTGTGCAACTGCCTCACTGCCAAGCAAGTTGCCAGCCTGTTTGCAGGCTATAGAGAGGAGCGGGAGACTGAGTCTAACCATGCCATATAAGAACCTAATGTTCTCCACATTGATCCCAGCTGTGGTCCGGCGGCCATAATCAATTATCTGGACACCAGACCTATACCAAGATGGCCGTGGTGGCTTCAGATGGCCCAGCGCATGAGCCGTTATGTAATCAGGCATTTACTTGCTGCTTGGCATACCGGGAACAAAGAGGGATGGGCAAGGTTCCACCCACCCCAGCATGACAAATCGGACCCGGGGAAACCCTGGGTTGTTTGCACACAAGGATGGGTGAGGGGGGCGTGGCCCGTCACATCCACCCATGTCATAGCCCACCATCTTGAGGAAGGGCAATGTGCATATCTGAGTTCCACTACCGCAGTCACCGGTGGAGAAGAGTTTTTACATGCATAATGTGATGCAGCAGACCTATAAATTGAGTATTGTCACCAATTGAAAGGGTCCCTCATAGGGACGGGTTATCTGTTTGAGTTCAACATCGGCTGTTCGATCGTTGGGCAAAGATTGAATATTATGGGCCGTTCGCGCCAAATTCGAGCGGCGCATCACGACCTATAATGCACTGCATCATCACATTGCTGGATGATGCTTGGCCAAAGCATGCGGGTCATAGTGCATGCTTGGCCAATCAGTGCCGTAAGTAAAGAGCCATAATTGGCCAAAGGCAGGGTGCCTTTGGCCAATTATGACTCGGGGGGGGGGGGGGGGGGGGGGCGGGTTGCGTCCACGCTCCACAGATTTTTCCTCAGTATATGCGCAGCACTCCATATTGACAAAGCACAACATTGTTGACATTTTTGCAGCTTTATTAATAAACTGAAATATCACATGGTCCTAAGTATTCAGACCCTTTGCTGTGACACTCATATATTTAACTCAGGTGCTGTCCATTTCTTCTTATTGAGATGTCCACCTTCATTTGAGTCCAGCTGTGTTTGATTATACTGATTGGACTTGATTAGGAAAGCCACACACCTGTCTATATAAGACCTTACAGCTCGCAGTGCATGTCAGACCAAATGAGAATCATGAGGTCAAAGGAACTGCCTGAAGAGCTCAGACAGAATTGTGGCAAGGCACAGATCTGGCCATGGTTACAAAAAAATTCTGCTGCACTTAAGGTTCCTAAGAGCACAGTGGCCTCCATAATCCTTAAATGGAAGACGTTTGGGACGACCAGAACCCTTCCTAGAGCTGGTCGTCTGGGCAAACTGAGCCATCGGGGGAGAAGAGCCATGGTGAGAGAGGTAAAGAAGAACCCAAAGATCACTTTGGCTGAGCTCCAGAGATGCAGTTGGGAGATGGGAGAAAGTTGTAAGTCCACAATCACTGCAGCCCTCCACCGGTTGGGGCTTTATGGCAGAGTGGCCCGACGGAAGCCTCTCCTCAGTGCAAGACATATGGAGTTTGCTTAAAAAAAAACACCTGAAGGACCCCAAGCTGGTGAGAAATAAGATTCTCTGGTCTGAGACCCTGATAGAACTTTTGGCCTTAATTCTTAAATGGTATGTGGAGAAAACCAGGCACTGCTCATCACCTGTCCCAACAGTAAAGCATGGCGGTGGCAGCCTCATGCTGTGGGGGTGTTTTTCAGCTGCAGGGACAGGACGACTAGTTGCAATCGAGGGAAAGATGAATGCGGCCTAGTACAGTGATATCCTGGACGCAAATCTTCTGAGTGCTCAGGACCTCAGACTGGGCCGAAGGTTTACCTTCCAACAAGACAATGACCCTAAGCACACAGCTAAAATAACGAAGGAGTGGCTCCACAACAACTCCGTGACTGTTCTTGAATGGCCCAGCCAGAGCCCTGACTTAAACCCAATTGAGCATCTCTGGAGAGACATAAAAAGGGCTGTCCACCAACATTTACCATCCAACCTGACAGAACTGGAGAGGATCTACAAGGAGGAATGGCAGGGGATCCCCAAATCTAGGTGTGAAAAACTTGTTTTCATCTTTCTCAAAAAGACTCATGGCTGTATTAGCTCAAAAGGGTGCTTCTACTAAATACTGAGCAAAGGTCTGAATACTTAGGACCATGTGAGATTTCATTTATTTTTTTTAAATGTCAACAATTCTGTTTTTCTGTCAATATGGCTGCAATATAACAGTGAAAAATTTAAGGGGGTCTGAATACTTTCTGTACCCACTAATAAATATATATTTATTTCTGGAGTATGTGTTCAAAGACACTCTCAGGCAGGTGACTCGGTGAGCTGCAGTTCATAAAATATATATATATCCCACTGCATTGTAGTCCAGCCAAGCCTATACCTGACTAAGCCATTCCTGGTGTGTTTTGCTAATCTAATTGTACAGTATGTAGGGAAGACCACTAAGTAGAGGCAGACGCTCACGGGCCACTAAAAGGGCAAGCAGGCTCTGTGTCTACAGCCAACAGTGCTGGTCGTGGATACGGTGCATCCTCAGCACGAGGCCGTGGGGCACACTTGTCCGCTTTTTTTTTTTTTGGCAGCTGGCCGTGTTGAGCCACAACATGCAGAAGAGTTGGTAGAGTGAATGACCAAGCCGTCCTCGTCCTGTCACCCAGGCTCAGGGTACTCTGCCAATGCAGCTGCTTCCATCGGCTCAATGTCATCAGTCACTCCTTCACTAGCCCCACCATCATGCCCTGAGGAGTCCCCCGAACTGTTCGACCACAGTGTAGGGTACATGCTGCAGGAGGATGCTCAGTGTTTTGAAGGCTCTGATGGTACCCAGCTTGAAGGCAGTAACATGAGCCCAGAGAGAGGGGGTGCCCTAGAAGGACATCAAACTGGCAGTCATGTTCCCCCAATTGCAGCATACTGCCAGGTTTGCTCCAGTGACGAGGAGGGAGGGGATGAGGTCACTGACTCTACGTGGGTGCCTGATGGGAGAGAGGATGAGGAGGCACATCTCAAACGAGGCAGGATGCCCTCCAGGGGCCAGCTTAAGGACAGCCAGCCGACTGCATCACACCGCAGAGCTCCGCATGTGCAAAGGCGCTGTTGACTCGCGTTTTTCCAAAAGTTCTTTGGTGTGGGGCTTTTTTGAGACGTGTGCAGCAGATTGCACCGTTGCAGTTTGCAACATATGTCTGAAGTGTATCAAGCGTGGCCAAAACGGTAGTCGCTTGGGCACCACATGCTTGACCAGACATATGTCGAGCTCCCATGCAGTCCGTTGGCAACGGTACTTAAAAGACCCACAACAAAGAACAAGGGGGTCCTCTCCTTGCTCCGCATCACCTGGGATCTCCAACCCCACTATACCTTCAGTCCTCTCAGAAACCTGCACTGAGAGGAATGAAGGTGTAGAATTAGGTGTGCCAAGTACTTGCAGGCAATCTGCTATCGCTGCACCAACGTCCGATTTTGGTAGCAGGCAAATTTCCCTACCCCAGTTGCTAAACGGCGAAAAAATTTGGTCCCAGCCATCCACATGCCCAGCGGCTGAATGCTAGCTTAGCTAAACTGCTAGCACTCGACTGCTGCCTTTTCAGTTGGTAGACTATGCCCCTTTTTCGTGAATTTGTGGCATGTGCGATACCTCAGTGGCAGGTTCCCAAATGCCAGTTTTTTTTTTTTTTAATTTTTTTTTTCCCCCAGGGAAAGCGATTCCGGCTCATTACCGGCATGTGGAAGGCAATGGCTTGGCCTCGTTGGACAGGGCGGTAAGGTGCATATTACCGCTGACTCATGGTCCAGCAGGCATGGACAGGGACGGTGCCTTTTCTTTCACAGCGCTCTGGGTAACTCATGGCAGCTGGAAAGGATACAGGACAGAGTGCAGTATTGTTGGTGCTTGTTCCGCCACCACGCCTCAAATGCTAGTAGTGGTGATTCTGCCACACCTCTCCGCCACCCCTTCTTCCTCTATGGCCTCTTCCTCTGCAGATTTGTCCTCGGAACCAGCGGTGCTCCGTAGGCGTTCTAGGGGCTACGCAAGCACTCGGGTAAAAAGATGCCATGCAGTGCTTGAGTTGGTCTGTTTAGGGGACAGGAGCCACACTGGGGCCGAGATTCTGTCCGCTCTCCAGGGGCAGGCTCAGAGGTGGTTGACGCCATGCCAGCCAGGAATGGTGGTTTGCAACAATGGCACCAACCTCCACTCCGCCCTCCATCAGGGACACTTGACCCATGTTCCCTGTTTGGCTCACATCCTTAATTTGGTGGTGCAGCGGTTCTTGTGCGGGTACCCGGGCTTAAATATATCTCGGGCTTCCTTCGCTGCCCGGCGAGATTTATTGGACACTGCGCATTGAAAGTTCCATTTCTGTAAGTGCAATTCTTTTAAAGCTCATTAACTTGCTTACTGGGCACATACCCCCTTCTTGCCCAGGCAAAATTTCAGCTTTCGGCACTGCGTCGCTGTAACTGACAGTCGTGCGACGTGGCTCCCAAACAAAATTGACTTTTTTTTATTTTTTTTTTCCCACAAATAGAGCTTTCTTTTGGTGGTATTTGATCACCTCTGCAGGTTTTTTTTGCGCTATAAACAAAGAGCGACCTTTTTTTTAAACACTATTTCTCTTATCGTCCATGGATACTGTAAACATGTGGGTATATCCCTGCTCGCAGGAGAAGATCTAGGCAGAATGTTAGATGTTAAAACATTCTAGCTCAAACCAGAGCTGAACAGCCCCGCCCAGGGGGGCGGTCCCTCCGGACATTACCCTCCCACCTGCAGCTAGCAGACCTCAGTTTTTTTTTCTGCCTAGCAGAAGACGTGGCTCTCAGGAGCCAGTCTCCTGGAAGATTTTACTTAAAAATAAAATTCCCAAAGGAATAAAATTTAAGAGACCTTCAATCGACTGTCGGCTGGGCAACAGGTTGGGTACACCAGTAGCCTCGTCTTCCCTGTCCGACCATCGAGCGTGCTGATCCTCGCCTTGTGTGCGTGAGATTCAGTTCACGACATACCCCCGTGGCTCCAGGGGTGGCCGGGTTGCTTTTATGCTCCCGCGGTCCTCTCAAGATTGAACAGTACTTGACTGACTGTATCTCTCGCGGTGGACCGGGCCGACAGCTACGCAGTACGACTCTGTGATAGGTCTGTCTGAAACAAGCCAGTGGGTCCCTGAAAGGGACGGGTAAGTAGTCTCTCCTACTGCAGGTGAGTACATGCTGGCTGTGTTTCTGTGTGGGGTTTCTCCCTGTCTGCACCCTGTACTGGTGCTGTGCTTGGGGGTCACTCTGACCTGGCTGGGCGCTCATGTCTGCAGTTTTTTTTCTGGTGTGTGAGGTGATTATTGCGTGCGCCGTTAGCGCACGCATTAGCGCTGTTTGAGGTGGTTATTGCGTGCGCCATTGGCACGCATTAGAGCTTTGAGTTTTGCGCTCGGCGGCCATCTTGGCGTTCAGTGGCGCAGTTATAGCTGCGGCCATTTTCTCAAATCGCCTTTCAGGACAACCTTGGAGAGAGCGTAGCTCCGCCTCTTTAACAGGAAACACTTTCAGCCTTTAAATCCCTCCTCTTCCACCATGGCCACAGTTATTGTGTTTCCTCCGCCATGGTGGAAGCAACAGGTGGGAACCAGGGAGCTACGCTCTTTCCAAGGGGGAAGCAGTAAGGCTTACCTTCTTTTTTTCTGCCTGGTGTGCAGCTTTTATTTGGTACTTGTACCAGTGACCATCCCAGCACCCCCTCCACCGCAAGCGGGGGGTGTTCCGGAGTCCCCAGTCTCGCCTGCTCAGGGGAGTAAAGGACCCACAGGAGACGCAGCATCTTGTGCCCGGAATCCGCGGTAAGGCTCCAGGAGCCGAGCGGTTGCCGCTGCAGGTCAGCGGCGCGAATCGCATGACGGTTCCGGGTCCTGGCTGGCGGCTGACGTCAGTTCCGGCGATGCGGTTTCCTGTGGGGGCGTGGCGCTAGTGGTTCCCAGCGCTTGGAACGCAGGGACTAGGGGGCGGGTCTATCGACCGGCGCTTCCGTTTCCGGCCCACGTGGATGACGCGGGACCCGGGAAATTTTAAAACACACACTGTGTGTATAGCCCAGCTGCGCTCTCGACAAGATGGAAGAGAGACAGACAGCGATGGCGGAAGCAGGCGCCCTAAGCTCCGGTCAGGCTCAGGTAAGAGGGGTACAATGGTGCCTTTTATTCTTATCCAAATGAGTCTTTTTTGCTGTGTTTTGTTTGTTTCCTCCCTTAAGGGAGCCTGCTGCTGTACGGTCGGTGGTTACTTCTCTCTGACCTGCTACAGCTTGGACATTGGTGGTTGTTTTCACTGGGACACTTCTTCTCTATCTTTGGTGGTGGCCTAAATGACACTAATTGGTTAGGTGTGGCTAGGACATTAGGTGAATTTCTATTGTTTATCTCGTTTCAGGAGAAAGCTGTAGCAAAAACCAAACATGTAAACCCACCAAGCCAGAGGAAGTGTCCCTCCTGCAAAAATCCTTTAAGGGATTCATGGCAAAAAGCTATGTGCAGGTCTTGCATTAAGGACTTAGTGGAAGAGGAAACATCCCAGCAATTCAAGGATTTATTTTCCTCAGTAAGAGAGCTTACAAGTTCTCTTGGTTCGGTTAAATCTCTGCTAAGTCCAGCAGTCTTAACTGAACCCCAGCAACCACCGTCCAGCCCAAGAGCCTCCACCTCTAGACCAGCAGAGAGTGTGGACTCTGGGGACGAAGGGGCAAGTACTCTCCCCTCTCTCAAGGACTCAGATGAGGAGGAAGATGACGGCAAAACCTCCAGATATAAATTATCTTTGGAAGATGTGGATGATCTCTTAAAAGCAATCTACACTACCCTGGATATTCAGGAGGAAAAGGTACATCTTTCAGTACATGATAAAATGTACCAGGGTCTGGATGATTCCAAGCAAAGAGTGTTCCCAGTCCATAGGGTCATATCGGACACTATCAAAAAGGAATGGAAGGACCCTGAAAAAGGTCCCTTCCTATCAAAGACCCTCAAAAAGCGTTTTCCTTTTGAAAACAAGGACTCAGAGGTCTGGAATAAAAAACCAAGAGTGGACGCTGCCTTCTCGCAAGTCTCTCGTCGTACGGATCTCGCTTTTGAGGACATGGGAGTGTTGAAGGATGCGATGGATAAAAGGGCAGACTCCCTGCTGAAAAAAGCATGGGACTCCACGTCAGCCAGCCTCAAACCAGCTATGGCTTCCACAGTGGTGGCAAGAAACCTGGAGTGTTGGATAGAGAAATTGATGAACCATGTAGAGGCAGGTACTCCAAGGAAAGACCTGTTGGAATCCTTGCCTCTAATTTTGAAAGCGGTAAAATACATGGCAGATGCATCCGCTGAATCAATCAAAATGGCTGCTAGATCAGCAGCATTAGTGAATTCAGTTAGGCGTGCAGTCTGGCTAAAGACATGGTCGGGTGACACAGCCTCAAAAATTAAACTCTGTGGTCTACCCTTCTCGGGGGATTTGCTGTTTGGTCCAGAGCTAGAAACTGTGCTGGATAGAACAGCTGACAAGAAGGCTTTCCCTTCTAAAAAGAAGCAACCGTTTAAAAAGAATTTTCGTTCTGTTCAGCAATCCTTCAAAAAAGATGACAACAAAAAGCCTTGGTTTTCCCAAAAAGGTAGAGGAAGGGGTGGAGTGCTCTTTAGATCCCCTACAGACCAAGCTTCTAAAAACAAATGACAGCATTACTCCAGTGGGGGGAAGACTGTCAGCTTTTTTCCCTCAATGGAACCAAGTATCCAAAAGTCCCTTTGTGAGGAACATCATTTCACAGGGATACAGTCTAGAATTCTCGGAATGCCCCCCAAGCAGGTTTTATGTCACAGCCCTACCACGGGATCAGGGAAAAGCTTCCGCTATGATGACCCTCTTACAGGATCTGATACAACAGGAAGTGATTGTTCCAGTCCCAAAACATCAGGAGGGCCAGGGGTTTTATTCCCATATATTCTTGGTAAAAAAACCTTCAGGCAAGTACCGACTGATTCTGAATCTGAAGATCTTAAACAAATCAGTAAGGTACAAGCACTTTCGTATGGACACAATCCACTCCATTACAAAGCTGTTGACTCCAGGTTGCTTCATGGCGTCCCTGGACTTGAGGGACGCCTATCTACATGTGCCGATAGCTCTGGCTTCCCAAAGATTTCTCCGCCTAGCCATCGATCTGGGGACGTCAATATGGCATCTCCAATTCACAGCCCTACCATTCGGGCTTTCATCCTCGCCCAGGATTTTCACAAAAGTCATGGCAGAAGCCCTAGAGCCTCTGAAACTGAGGGGGATCTCGGTCATTCCATATTTGGACGACCTACTGTTTTTTGCAGATTCCAGGGATCAGCTTGTGACAAACCTGCAAGTGTCGCGGACTCATCTCAAGAATTTAGGTTGGCTCCTAAATCTGGACAAATCAAACTTAGATCCAACTCAGGAGATGAGGTTTCTGGGCTACACCATAAACTCAGTTCTTCAAAAGGTCTTTCTCCCCCAAGAAAAGAGAGGAGATTTACTCTGCAGTGGGTCAGATTCAGACAAATCTCCCAACATCTGTCCGATTGGCTATGGCAGTCTTAGGCCTCCTCACGGCCTCAATCCCAGCCGTACAATGGGCAAGGCTACACTCCAGACCCCTCCAGAGGAACATTTTACAAGTTTGGTCACACCAGGAGTCACTGGAAAAGTGCTTCAAACTAAAATCAAACGTAAAAAGAGCACTCTGGTGGTGGAGAAACCCAAACAACCTGACAAAGGGTCTCTCGTGGGTGTTTCCACTGGACAAACGTCTGACAACAGACGCAAGTGCTTGGGGTTGGGGAGCTCATCTGGAAGGGCAAACCGCTCAAGGAACTTGGTCCAAGTGGGAAGCAAAGAAGTCATCAAATTGGCGGGAGTTAAAAGCCATATTTCTGGGCCTCCTTACCTTTCAGCAGACAGTCAAAGGACGTCATGTTCAAATTCTGTCAGACAACACAACAGCGATAGCTTATGTAAAGCAAGGGGGAACCAGGAGCCCAGGTCTCATGGAGTTAGCCAGTCAGTTGTTGTCCTGGGCAGAGCTAAACGTGACCTCCTTATCAGCGGTTCATTTAAAGGGATCCCAGAATCTGTTGGCAGATCTGCTAAGCAGAAGGAGTGTGGTGGAAGCAGAATGGAGTCTGAGCCAGGAGATTTTCTCCATGATCTCCAAAGAGTGGGGGAAACCCCAGGTAGATCTATTTGCCAACCAGCAAAACACGAAAGTCCGAGAATTCTTTTCTCTCCACAGAGGGGATCAGGCAGTTGGAATAGATGCTCTAGCACACCCATGGCATTACCAGCTGTGTTACGCCTTTCCCCCATTTTCCCTAATCCCATTGGTATTAAGAAAGTTCAGGGAAGAGAACACCAGTCTTATCCTGATTGCTCCATATTGGCCAAAAAGACCTTGGTTTGCGACACTTCTAAACCTAGCCGCAAACCCTCCTTGGAGGTTACCACTCAGGAAGGACTTACTATCACAGGGTTCTGTGAACCATCCGGAAGCAGACAGACTACATCTGACTGCTTGGCTTCTGAAGAAGACCTCCTAAAAGCCAAAGGTCTTTCAGATAAGGTAGTAAGGACCCTACTGTCCAGTAGAAAGGAGGTAACTAGGGCCATCTACCTTAAAGTATGGAAAAAATTCAATTCTTGGTGTTCTTCCAGAAACTTTATAGTCAAGAGTATCGTTTCAGTTTTAGAGTTTCTCCATGAAGGAATGGAGAAAGGATTGGCAGCCAGCACCTTGAAAACCCAAGTTGCGGCTCTTTCAGTTTACTTTGAAAAACCTTTGTCCAAAGAAAACTTTAATTTCCAGATTTTTTAGGGCCTTGGCTCGGAACAGACCCATAGTCCTTTAAAGTTTTTCCCAGTTGGGATCTATCTGTTGTTTTACAGGGTCTCACGGGAGCTCCGTTTGAACCCCTTCAAGAGACTTCCTTAAGAAGTTTAGTTTTCAAAACAATTTTTTTAGTTGCCATTACATCGGCAAGGAGAGTCAGTGAACTCCAGGCTCTGGCGGTTACAGAACCTTTTTTGAGGGTCTTTCCAGACCGAGTGATCCTTCAGACGGATCCAGCCTTCCTACCAAAAGTATCTTCAACCTTCCATAGGTCACAAGAGATAACCCTGCCTACCTTTTCCTCAGTTCCTAACAATGCAGGAGAGGAAGCTTTCCATACGCTGGATGTGAGAAGATGTCTGCTCCAGTTTCTAGCAGTTACCAAAGAGTTTAGAAAAACAAATGCCCTCTTTGTAGTATTTTCAGGTCCCCGGAAAGGGGAGAAAGCTTCCAAAAGTACATTAGGCAGATGGCTTAGACAAGCAATTACAGAAGCTTACCAAGCTAAAGGAGAAATACCTCCCTCAGGTATTGCTGCTCATTCAACAAGGTCAACAGCAGTTTCCTGGGCCGAGAGGGCCGGTGCTACGCCTGATCAGATTTGCAAGGCTGCCACTTGGTCCAACTACTCAACTTTTCTCCGGCACTATAGGTTGGACTTGCTGTCTGCCGCAGATCAAGCCTTCGGCAGGAAGGTACTGCAGGCAGTGGTCCCACCCTAGGGTAAGTTACTCGGTTATCCTCTCCAAGGTTGTCCTGAAAGGCGATTTGAGAAAAACTTAGTTAGACTTACCGGTGACGGTATTTCTAAGAGCCTTTCAGGACAACCGCTATTTCCCTCCCTAATATATCTTAGAAGTATTGATTAAGTGTCTATCATGGTCGTTGTGGTTGTTCTGTGCTTTTGTCTTCCAGTTTGTCGGAAACCACAATAACTGAGGCCATGGTGGAAGAGGAGGGATTTAAAGGCTGAAAGTGTTTCCTGTTAAAGAGGCGGAGCTACGCTCTCTCCAAGGTTGTCCTGAAAGGCTCTTAGAAATACCGTCACCGGTAAGTCTAACTAAGTTTTTCTTGTGGCCGCTGCGCATTTATTTCTGTCGGCTGCGCGAATCCCCTCACAGACTGAGCGGTCCTTAAGGGTTGGTGGGTCCTCCCGGGTATCCCTGCCTCAGTGTAGCCAGTGGGTGGACTGTATATTCACTGTATAAGGTCTCGGAGGGTGGCGTTTTATGGAGTCTGATACACCTGCTCTCCACATTGCCTGGGGCAACTGGCAGTGCTGCACAGTTAAACATGTTCATATGTTTCCTGCACCTGCGGTCCTTATGGACCAGTTGTCGGCAGTCCTGGAATCCTTCCTGTCAGAATGGAAGCGGTGTGCGAGCAAAAGGAGCTGTATGTGCGCCTTTGGCCTTCTGCATAGTTAAACATGCTCAATGTTTATCACGCATGCTATAATACCTACACGGTATGTGTAGGCAGTCTGTGTGGTTTTCCTCCGGTTCCCTCCCACACTCCATTGGTATGGGCGCTTCGGCCCTATGCACAGTCTAAATTTGTGCGATTGGATATCCACATACTAACATACCTACCCGGTATGCGTATGCAGTCTGCGTGGGTTTCTGCCCACGCTACATGACATGCATGCCTTTGGTGCAATACACGGTGTAAACATACACATTATGTCTATACACTAAATACATTTACAGTAGTTGTAGGTATAGCATTCTCTGAGTATGCGTGGGGTACTTCGGTTCCTCCCACGCGCCAACAGTGTCTGCACCTTCGGTGCTATGCACACATGGGCTTGTGCAAAATGTTTAGCACACATACTATAATACCATACATGATATGCGTATGCGTATGCAGTCTGCATGGGTTTCATCCGGGTGCTCGGGTTTCTCCCCTGCGTTCCAATGGTGTGCGCATTATCAGCGCTATGCACAGTATAAACGTGTGCAATTTGTTTATTTGCAGGCTAACATACCTACACGGTTGTGTACGCAATCTGCGTGGCTGGTTTACATCCAAGCCCCGATGTGCGAGCCTTCGTCGCTGGCACCGTATATACGTGTTTAATAGGTTTATCCACAAATACTAAACTACATACGCCGTATGTGGTGGTATTATATATAAACATATGAACTGTTTGTACAATCAGCACTTATCCATGGGTAACTGCTGGATGGAGCATTGTCACAAGGATCCCTGGTTTCAGGGGTATCCCTTTCCACCTGCTTTCAGCGGTGATCAGAAGCGCTGGCTTGGACTGTGTTCGCCAGGCTGAGGTTAGCGTTACGCCCGTTGGTGGCTGCGTCTCTGGCGTTTTTTGTAGCTCAATAACTGGGCAAAAGCCTCTGCTTCATTCATCAGTCGTCTAGCAGGTGCACTACAACTGCTTTAGCCTTTAGGGTCTCTGTGCCGCGGTGGGTTTGCGCCACCTGTGGATGCTGAGGTACTAGTCCTCTGACCGAGTTTCTAGGGAAGTTCCGTCAAGTTGCCTTTATTGGCCAACATTTGAGGCACCCTGTACACTGGGGCCTCCCTTCTCTGATACATTGCGGAGTCTCTTTTGGGATTTTCATACATCTCGCTGCAAGACGGTCCTGTCGGCCGTGTGCATTGCAGGGGAAGGGTCCTTGCATCCGGAGGTGTTTCCACATTCTTTACCGGAGGTGGGGCACCGGAAGTGGACCTTATGGCCTCTCGACTCGCTCGCAAGGTGGCAAGATCGTGGTCAGGTCCAGGGACCCCTGGGCGGACGTGTTGGAAGCCCGTGGGGGCAGTATTGCCTGATGTATATATGCTTACCCTCCGCTACTGTTGCCTCGCCGGCTTTGCAGAGTAGGGGCTGAGGCCATTCCAGTGCTCTGGAACGGCGACATTGGTATGCCGATCTACTTCGGCTAGTCGCAGACGTTCCTGGCGACGGCCTATTGGTGGACCTTCTGTCTCATGATCCCATACTTCATCCTGCTTTACAGTCCTTGGCTTTAATGGCATGGCTGTTTAAAGCCAGGTGCTGAAGGACCGAGTTCTCTCGTATTCGGTCATCCCTTCTATGTTGACATGAATCTTCCTCCAGAAAGATATCTCACTGTACCTGGAAGGCTTGCATCGCTATGTGCGAGGAACTTGAGTGGCATCCTCGGATGTTTTCCGTTCCCAGGATTTTGCTGTTCTTACAGCGTGGTGTGACCCAAAAGCTGGCCTTGCATACTTTTTTTTTTTTTTTTTTTTTTTTGAGGGTCGGATTTCGGCCTGGGCTGTCTTTCAACGACCGCTACCGGGCCATTCCTTGATTAGCACCTTTTGTGCGGGGGGTTCGCCATGTGATTTCCCCCCCCCCCTGTCAAGCCTCCTCTCCCTACTTGGGATCTGATTTTGATGCATCTCGGTTCTCCAAGAACATCCCTTTGAGAATATTAGATTCCTCTCTTGACCTTGTCCCGGAAGTTGGCCTTCTTAGTGGCCATTGCTTCGGTTAGACGGGTGTCTGAGTTGGCGGCCTTGTCCAGCAAGTCGCCTTACTTGGTCCTCCATAAGGAGATGTTGGTGTAGCGCCCACGACCATCCTTATTTTCTAAGGATGTCCTTAAGGTGAAAGGCCGAGACCATTGTTCTTCTGTCCTTTTGTCCTCACCCATCACATCCCTGAGAGTTTGCGCTTCATACATTAAGATGGGTACAAGCCTTACGAGTGAAAAATTGAACAAGGGATGCCCCTGGGATAGTGTGGATTGGAATAAATTATGGATTGCCACCAAGTATGTATAGAAAAATATAAAGAATTTTATTTGTACATATTTGACATATATAAATCAAAATTGTTTAAAAACGAGAGAAAAGACATACACAATCATTGAAACCAATTTGCATGAGGGCACCTACAAGTCATATAACTAGTGGTGACAAAACCGACATGTTTCGGATACTAGAGCTAGATCTGTGATAGCTTCCATTATTTCCTTCTTCAAGGTTCATACAATGGTTAAAAAGCAGATTGGTCTCTATAGAAGAGAGGAAAAACAACATCATGTATAATGGTTATCTAGTACAATATCAAGCATTAGCATAATTCCAATATTTTGAATTTCTCCCATATGTGGGGCAGCTAGAGGATAAATTAGTGCTGCAGGAGAGAAAAAAAAAAAAATAGAGGGGAAAACAAGGAAAGATAAGAGAAAAAATGTATATGAGGGTTCATTGGAGATGCATATATGCACATATACAGTGCATGATTATATATTTATAGATACTTTACATTTATATCAAATTTATCCATAGTGTTGCATACATACATCTCAAATGGTAACGCAAACATCAGCCGCTTGGAGGGGATTGTCCCGATGATGTAAGCCCAAGTGGATATAGTGCAAGTTTAGTGGTCGCATAGAAGAAATCAGCGACCATAATTCTTCTATGCGACCACTAAACTTGCACTATATCCACTTGGGCTCTACATCATCGGGACAATCCCTCCAAGCGGCTGATGTTTGCGTTACCATTTGAGATGTATGTATGCAACACTATGGATAAATTTGATATAAATGTAATGTATCCTATAAATATATAATCATGCACTGTATATGTGCATTTATGCATCTCCAATGAACCCTCATATACATTTTTCTCTTATCTTTCCTTGTTTTCCCCTCTTTTTTTTTTTTTTTCTCTCTGCAGCACTATTTATCCTCTAGCTGCCCACATATGGGAGAAATTCAAAATATTGGAATTATGCTAATGCTTGATATTGTACTAGATAACCATTATACATGATGTTGTTTTTCTCTCTTCTATAGAGACCAATCTGCTTTTTAACCATTGTATGAACCTTGAAGAAGGAAATAATGGAAGCTATCACAGATATAGCTCTAGTATCCGAAACATGTCGGTTTTGTCACCACTAGTTATGACTTGTAGGTGCCCTCATGCAAATTGGTTTCAATGATTGTGTATGTCTTTTCTCTCGTTGTTTTTAAACAATTTTGATTTATATGTCAAATATGTACAAATAAAATTTCTTATATTTTTCTATACATACTTGGTGGCAATCCATAATTTATTCCAATCCACACTATCCCAGGGGAATCCCTTGTTTAATTTTTCTAAATTTACCGGGATGTGATTGGAAAGAATGGTAATTTGCCCTACATTTGCTGGTTAATAGCTTCATCTTTTCAAATTAATATATCCAAGCCTTACGAGTACCTGTCTGCTACTGTTTCCATTTGGAAATCTGTGGTCCAAAACAGGGGCGAGCGGTGTCGTCTGCCACAGTCTTTAGGTGGATCAGGCAGACCATCATACAGGCTTATGCCCTGAAGGGGCGGGCGCCTCCCTTTACGGTTGCGGTGCATTCCACCAAGGCAATTGGTGCTTCCTGGACCTTCTGACATCAAGCGTCGGTTGCACAAGTGTGCAAGGCGACGACCTGGTCATCCGTTAATACCTTTTCAAGATTTTATAAGGTTGCTGTGGCTGCATCTTCAGATGCTCCCTTCGGCTGCAAAGCATTGCAGGCCGCTGTTTAATGTCGCAACTCCTCTGAGCTCTGCTTGTTTGGAGTGAAGTTTTGGTTGTTCCTTTACTATTTGCTCCCACCCTTCTGATACTGCTTTGGGACGTCCCACAAGTTTACAGTATCCAGCTGTCAGTCCATGGACGATAAGAGAAAATAGGATTTTTGTTCTCACTGTAAAATCCATTTCTCTGACGTCCATGGACTGACACAGCACCCACCTTTTTTAAGGTTTGTACTGCTTTGTTACGAACTGAGGTCTGCTAGCTGCAGGTGGGAGGGTAATGTCCGGAGGGGCCGCCCCCTGTGCGGGGCTGTTCAGCTCTGGTTTGTTCTAGAACATGGATATGCAATTAGCGGACCTCCCAGCTGTTGCAAAACTACAAGTCCCATCATGCCTCTGGGTGTCATGTTTGCTGCTGTCAGTCTCACTATGCCTCATGGGACTTGTAGTTTGGCAACAGCTGGAGGTCCGCTAATTGCATATCCCTGTTCTAGAATGTTTTAACATCTAACATTCTGCCTAGATCTTCTCCTGCGAGCAGGGATATATACCCACACGTTTACAGTATCCAGCTGTGTCGGCCCATGGACGTCAGAGAAATGGATTTTACGGTGAGTACAAAAATCCTATTACTTTTTCTATAATAAATATCCCAATTTTTCTCAGTTTAGGCCGATACGTATTCTTCTACATATTTTTTGTAAAACAAAATCACAATAAGCGTATAGTGATTGGTTTGCGCAAAAGTTATAGCGCCTACAAAATAGGGGATAGAATTATGATTTTTTTTTTTTTTTTTTACTGCGCTATTATGGCGGACACTTTTGACACTATTTTGGGACCATTTACATTTATACAGCGATTAGTGCTATAAATATGCACTGATTACTGTATAAATGTGACTGGCAGGGATGGGGTTAACACTAGGGGGCGAGGAAGGGGGTTAAATGTGTTCCCTAGGAGTGATTGTTACTGTGGGGGGAGGGGACTGACTGGGGGAGGTGACCGGTCTGTGTCCTATGTACAAGGGACACAGCATTGGTCTCCTCTCCCTGACAGGACGTGGATCTCTGTTTACACAGAGATCCACGTCCTTGTCTGTCCCGGCCGATCGCGGGTACCTGGCAGACAACGTGGCCTCCAAGCACGCGCATCGGCATCTCAGTGACGCGCCAGGCGCACGCGCGCCACCGGAGGAGCCACCTTGTGGCCGTCATTTGTACATGGCCCGGGCTCCAAGTTAAATTTTAATCCAAATACTACACTGAGTTCATTCCGTTTTTGAATGACACCGAACGTAGCAATCAGACACCTCAGGCTTTTGGGAGACCTAAATTTCCTTGTGTCTGAGACCGCCGTTGCGGTCTTTCTGGTAAAATTACTTGCTCACTTCGGGTGTCTACCACTTTGGATGAAGGATCCTTTCCCTATCGTCACAGTCCTCTCTTTGCATATATATGAAAGCACACTGAACAACGCTTCAATTTATGTTCATTATTGGGACTTTTTGTTTTAGTCTTGTTTCACTTTTGGGACTTTGCCTTAGTTTTCCTCTTTTGGACCCTTTTTTCACTTCCATTTCTAATTTTTGCTTTTGATATTCTCATTTTTTGATGCATACGATATTTGGTTAATTTTCACTTTTTTTTTTTTTCTTCATCTTTTTATAATGCTTGTCAATATTCATGGTATGCTACTTTGATGTTTTATTGACACTATTGTTCACCATCTAGTGGTCCTACTATATGATTAGCTCATTCTAAAGATTTTTTTTTTTTAATTCATATTTAGTTATTCACATTAGTGAATTACATAATTATCTTTAAATACGTTTTTACCTTTTTATCACTTCACTGATTGGAATATCATTTAACACTGCACTTATTACATTTTACATTTGAGTTTTGTATTGCAGACTTTTTTTGTGCTGGCAGCTTTTTCACTACACTCACCTGTGGTATTTTCTTTATTCATTCTAGCGCAGCGTTACCAAAAAAGTTAATTTTTACAAATGATCAAGGATGCATGCACTGTGCTGTCACCATTTGAAGAGGCCACGAGGATGGTGACAGTGCATGCATCAGTGATACTGTACCTTTTTTTTTTTTTTTTTTTTTTTTTTTTTTTTTTACGCAGCCCCAAGGTCTGATCGGTTCCGGCAACCAGCGTCTGATTTGCATGGTGCAGGAATACCTATGGGCAAGATCAGACTTGGAGACCTTTCCAACCAAAAATCTACTGGGTCTTGAGGATGGATCACTGGCCAGAGCTTGCACAGTATGCAATTGAGCTACTGGCCTGTCCTGCATCCAGCATTCTTTCGGAACACACATTCAGTGCTGCTGGAGGCTTTGTAACCGATCAGAGTGCGCCTGTCCACACACTCGGTTGATCGGCTAACCTTCATAAAAATGAGTCAGTCTTGGATCACCAGCTACCAAGCACCTGATGCTGATGTAATTGATAATTTGTTTTATGAATGTGAGATCCCTTCAAGACTGCCTATGCTGATGAGTGACTACCGGTTATGCTTAGTGACTAGCCTATTCCTGCTCGATGTTCATGGCTTCTAAGAACATTTTTGTTTCTGGGCACCACCACCAGTGGCTAAGGCCCAATTTTTCTGCCCCTGTTCAACAGGGGCGTGTAATTACAATTTTTGTTGTAGTGTTTTTTGCAGCAGGGCTCGTTCCTGCGCTCAACTAGAGTATCTGTGAGGGGTTGCAGTGTTGTGGCACCAGTGTCTAAAGCCCAATTTTTCTGCCCCTGTTTAACAGAGGCATGTAATTGAAATTCTTGATCTAATATTTCACAGCAGGGCCCGTTCCAGAGACCACCAAGAGTTTCTTGTGAGGGCTTAGTGTTCTGCTACCACCAACACCTAAGGCCCAAATTTCTGCAGAGTATATAGGGAAGGCCATATAGTGTGTATATACAGGCGGTCCCCAACTTTCAAACACCTGACTTACAAACAGAGGCAGACAACAGGAAGTGAGAGGAAATCTACCCCTAGGAAGGCAAATTCTCTCCTGTAAGAGTTAATATGGGGGAAAAAGGTGTCTCCTCTCCACTGATGCTTTTATCACCAATCCTTGTTTCCCTAAAAAACACATTTTCAAAATCCATTTGTCATTGGGACAGAAAGTGAGGTGAAATCTTCTGAACAGGAGCACAGACAGCAATATAAATGTTACAGGGGTGATGACCCTTCCCTATGTTATCCAAAAAGCTTTAAAATTGATTTTTTGGCTGGAGCTACTCTTACAAAATGTACCTGTTCCAAATTACAAATAGATTCTCCTTTTTTAAAGTTGTGGTCCGGCCGAAATTACACTTTTTTTTTTTTTTTTTTTTTTTTTATTTATTTTTTTTGAATAAAAATACTTCTAATACACAAGCTTAATGTATTCTAGTAAAGTTGGTCAGTAAACCGAGGTCCGTTTTTTGTTAGGTTATTACAGCATTTTGAAAGTTTATGAACTAGAAATAGACCGTGGGCATCTTAAGTGTGGGCATCTGAAGCCAGGCTGTATTTCTTCCTGGATTTCATGATTGCAGATCTCACATATGCTCAGTCCTGCACAAGCAGTGTAATAGGTTTCAGGTCAGGTTTCCATAGCCACGGCAGTGTCACAGGAAGTTGACACTTTTCTATGCAAACCTCTCCTCCCTGCAGGAAATAGTAAATATACTGCATGGTCAAGATATATATATATATATATATATATATTATTATATATTATATATTATATATATATATATACACACACACACTACTTTTTTCTGTACAGCTTTTCATTAAAAAAAAAAAAATACTAATCTCAGCAACAAAATTCATTTATGCATCGCATTAGCCCCCCCCCCCCCCTGCCAAATAGCATCGCCCCAGCACATTGCATTGCCGCCCCGCCAAATCGAATCGTCCCCTGTAAATTGCATCCCAGCCCATCTCCAGCACATTGCCAACATTACATGTCCCCCAGCACATTGCTATCCTCCAATCTCGCTGCTAGGGACGCTAGGTGAATACTGGCAACAATAGCCTGGTTGCCCTCATTTAAAGTGGCGCCGGCGTCATTTCCGGTTTTTTAAATAACGCGATTCTACAGCCCAGGGATGGCTATGCCTTCTGGGATTGATGAAAAATCTCTCCCAGGAGGCATAGCGGTCCATGGATGACACGCTGAGGCTGCTGCGGCCGCGGCTGGAACAACAAATAGATATATAACTGAGTTTTTTCCCAATTTTTTTTTTTTTTAATATGCCAAATATATTTAAGGGGACAGAACTACAGGGAATGCAGCTAAGTTGTCAGGGAGGAACTCCACTTTAAGAGCAAACCTACAGTCCCTGTCTTGTTTGCACCGCCTGTATACTTCTGTTCAGAGTATATAGTGCCTGGGGGGCCCCACACCTTTTTTTTTTTGGGTGGGGGGTTCCCCTTGATATCCATACAAGACCCAACGGGAGGGGGGTACCCATGCCGTTTTTCTCAATGCTTTTCATCCATATTGCCGGGACCCGACATTACATTAAAGCCGCAAGCAGTTTTAAATGACTTTTTTATTCCTTTTAGAAATTTCATTTTGTGCAGGGACTGTTCTAAACACGGCAAACACGCGCCACTTTACAAGCATACTATAGACACCCCTCAGGTACGATATTTAAAATGATTTGATTTATCACGTTCGAGTACCATAGACTTTAACGGTTTTCGGTCTGTTCGCATGTTCTGGATGCGAACCGGGGGGGGTGTTGGGCACATCCCTAGTCCCTAATATTGACCCATACATGTAACGCAGCATAGCAATTTGTGAAGACACGGCCATAAGGCAAAGTAAACTGACTGAATTGGATCATTCAGGTCACTTTTTGGACTTTGTTCATTCTTTAATACACAATTGGCGCAACTTTTTTTCTTCAATTTTGTGTTGTATCTCTCATTTCACCATTGCAGATTTTTCATTTTTAAATACACAAGAGCAGTATTTGTTTCATAATTGACCACTTCAGTCAGAGGCACCAACAATTTTCCCTCTTTGGGACTCCGTAAGCTCTGACATGACTGTATTACTAGCAGTGACTGACGAAATTGAGGCTTTCTCGCCCGTTGGCTAGGTGTTTCATCACACAACAAAAGGCTGGCCATAAGTTCAATTTTTCTTGTACAAATTTCCTTTTAGATTTACCAAAAAATCATTTAACCACTTCAGCCCCCAGAAGATTTTCCCCCCTTAATGACCAGGCCATTTTTTGCGATCCAGCACTGCATTTTATCTGACAATTGCGCGATTGTGCTACACTGTACCCAATGGACCTTTTTCCTTTTCGTGGTATTTGATCACCTCTGCGGTTTATTTTTTGCGCTATAAACAAAGCGCCAATTTTGAGAACCCAATTTTATTTTTTGCTGTAATATCTCCAAAAAAGTAATATGCACTTCATCAGTCTAGGCCAATATTTTTATTTTGTTTTTTGGGACCGTTGACATTTATACAGCGATCAGTGCTATAAATAGCCACTGGCAGGGAAGGGGTTAAGTGTTCCCTAAGGAGGTGTTTCTAACCATGGAGTGTACTGAGTAGAGGGTGCTGTTCCTGATCACTAGGAACAGCAGATCTCCCTACTTCCCTGACAGAGCTGGGATCTGTTTGTTTACATTGAGGAGCGATCGCAGATTGCTGCGGACGTGCGAGTGCCCCCCTGTAGCTTACAGTGGCAAACGGTACACCTATGACAATTTGCATAGGGGAGACCACCTGCCGCAGTATGATGGTGGCTGGTCAGCAAGAGGTTTATATGGGATCAAAACAAAACCCTTTCAATTGTATCCAATTAGGCAGGCCTTTGGACTACATGGTTGAAGGGTATGTACAGGGGACATTGTTCAACTTCTCCTGAACGAATTAACTTGACAGCTAGAAACCGGCATCTAAAAACAGCCGTTTAGCTGCGTTTGGTGCTTGAAATGCCTCTAAACACAGCTTCTGAACGTTAAGTTTAGGAGGCTTTTTCTGGAACCCAAAAAAGTTAAAAAATAAACTGCCTAGAAACTACTATAAATGACCCTGTGTACATGTACTAAGATAACAGGAGAGTTCAGGAGCAGTTGAGAAAATGCCCAACTGCTCTTAAGGCCTCATGCCCACGGACGTTTTTACAGCTGCGTTTTTGAGTTTTTTACAGCTTAAAAACGCCTGTCCATGTTAGTCTATAGCTTCATGCCCACCTAGACGTTTTTAAGCTGTAAAAAAAACCCAGGACCAGTGCGTTCCTCAGCGTCGGAGTTAGGCAGAAAAAAACGCGAGCGTCAAACGCGCGGTCGCGCTTTTTAGCTCCGACTTGTGTTTTTTTTTTTTTTTCAAAAAAATAAAATAAAAAATTTACAATAACATGGATATGCGTTTTTTTAAGCTGTAAAAAACGCAGCTGTAAAAACGTCAGTGGGCATGAAGACTAAATGTCTGTTTACCAGCAGCCAGTAAGTATGTATGTATGTCTGGCTAGCCTTAGAATTAGAGGTCGACCGATATGGGTGTCTGTGTCTGTGTATGTCTCTGTCTTCATTTTAAGATTGAAAGTCATTCTGTTACGAGAACGTTGAAAAACTATGTGCATTGTTGGCCTCTTCACTTCTACTGGACACATACAAGAATGTGTTTTTTTTTTTGTCATCCTGGTAGCATATTTCATCTGACAATATTTGCAAATCACATTTTTTCTTTTCAGAAGAACTTGAAAGGTGAACATGTCTCCATATGCTAGATATTGGTCTTACCATTTTTCTGAGGGGAGTAGGAAATTAAAACAAATGACTACTTTGCAAGAAGACACTAATCTATGGTTGGGGGGTGGGGGGGGGGGGGGAAGAACCAGATTACTGGTAATTAAATTATTTACACAAGTTTATAAAGATAAACTAATGTAGCTACCTGTAAATGATTCAGTTTTCTGGATTCAGAATCAGATAAATGTAAGCTCTTAACTTTTTTTAATTAAGTGTATATACTTTCTGGTCCCTTTTTTTTGTTGCTCTGTATTTTCTTCTAATGCTTTTGAGACCTAGTGAAGAGGACAGAACAAACCAAACACGCCCACTAACATGCAAAAGCAAAACTGAAACCTTTTTCTTGTTACAATAGCAGCACAGCACCTCCTAAAGCAAGAAATGGATACTGTTCTTGCATTGGAGGGTTCAGTATGTTACCTAGGACTTGCTTGTCCTCACTCAGTGCACAGAAATTAGAATAATCTGATATACTTTTTTTTTTTTCCCCAAAAATTGAAGGGGAAAAAAAAAAACACAAGCCTTCAGAAATAATTTTTTTTTTACGGGGCCTTTTAAATGGGATTTTGCTTGTTTGGTGTTTTGGAACTTTTGCGATTTAGCATTTTTACGAGCTGTGATTGGGCCCCTAATGTTCTACTCGCCTGCTCTGTGTAATGGTTTTGCATAGCGCAGCCCTGATACTTGGGCCCCCTCCTGCAAATGCCCCCATAGCAAGCAGCTTGCTATGGGGACTCCCAAGCTGTTGCTTTGTGTCTTCACACACAAAGCTCAGCCCTGCCGCCGTTCTGTCCTCCATGGCTCATTAGCTGTGATTGAGGGGAGCAAAAGCCAATGGCTCCCTCTGCAGTTTCAACCAATTAGGAAGAGGCCAGCAGAGCTGCTTTTTCTGCACATTGCTGGATCAAGATGGTGCTCGGGTAATTAGGGGAGGGCTGCTGCACACAGGTTTTTTTTACCTTCATGCATAGAATGCAATCCTGTGCCCCTCCCCCTAAATACTTAACTAAAACTGATCTCAATCTGTGTGCACAAGAGCAGAGGCTCTCTTTTCTCTTCCACCTCATTGGCTCAGACAGCGGTTATTGGCTCCTGCTGTCAATCGCAGCCAGTGACATGGGAGGGGGTTTGATTGTCGCTGTCAATAGACGCAGATGGCTAAACACGGCAGTGAGCCTGCATGAGTGCCCCCAAAACATTCTGCCTCCAATGGGGGGGGCACTCGCTGGGTAGGATAAGCCATGATCGCCAGGACTTAAGAGGATCGGGGATTTTATGTGAAAATCCATTGCACAGAGCAGGTAGGACATGTTTATTGAAGAAAAAGTAGAAGTATCTGTGCGGAACACTATAGCGTTATCTTCTAGCCCCTATGTTGCAACAGGACAAAGTGATGTTGGAATGGTTTATAGAAACCCATTTAGCTTGAACTGGGCATCGATGCTTCTGAAGTGTTGTATGCAAACGTTTTAGAAGTCAATCTAACACTATCCCTCATCGGCTATTATTGCTGTCCAAGTATCTTTGTTGCTCCTCCATGCAGAGCAAACACACCTTAAGATGGGAAGTGTTACAGACTGGACCGCCAGTCGGTAATACTAAATGTGGAAGACTAAATGTAAAGCCTAAAAACAAACTAAAGCAGCTACCACAACTAGGATCAGTAAGCTTAAATTGTGTTATTTTGTTTAGATATGCACTGTGCAATGTGGTGACCCTTGCACTGCAAGGGTTAAATCCCTTTTTAGTTTTGACTTTTCTCACTCTTCATCCTCTACATTGATGGGTCTCATGGCCCAGGCTGCAAATATTGTGGTGGAGGTACTGTAGGCCACTATGTTACTGCTGGAAAAGCACTTTTCACCGGAGTGGTTTTTCTGGTCAGTGAGGCCTTGAATCTCTTGGCAAGTTGGGGCAGAAAGCATGTTGAGTGGTAGTGGGCTCCCAAATAATTCTTTGTGTGAGACCCCTTTCACACTGAGGTGTTTTTACTGCGTTGTCGCTGTAAAAACGCTGTAAAAATGCCTGAAATAATCCTGCCCCATCATTCTCAATGTGAAAGCAGTACAAACTTTAGAAGGGGGGTGCGTGCTGTCCATGGACGTCAGAGAAACGGATTTTACGGTGAGTAAAAAAATCCTATTTCTCTTATCATCCATGGACTGACACGGTGTCTCTGTACACTTTACACGTGGGTTATGTCCCTGCTTGCAGGAGAAGACCTAGGCAGAATGTGAAATGTTATACATACATTCTAAAAGCCAGAGCTGAACAGCCCCACCCAGGGGGCGGTCCCTCCGGACATAACCCTCCCACTACAGTCAGCAGACTTCAGTTTTTTTCTGCCTAGCAGAAGAAGACGTGGCTCTCTCAGGAGCCAGTCTCCTGACCTATTTTTATTCCTTTTCTGGAATTCTTTTTTATTTTATTTTTGAGAATTTTCTATCAACTGTCGGCTGGGCAACAGGTTGGGTACAAGATATCCTCGTAGTCTTCCCTGTCCGACCATCGAGCGTGCTGATCCTCGCCTTGTGTGCGTGAGACTCAGTTCACGACAGGCCCCATGACTCCAGGGGTGGCCGGGTTTGCTTTCATGCTCCCACGGTCCTCTCAAGACTGAACAGTTCCTGACTGTATCTTTCGCGGTGGACCGGGCCGACGGCTACTCAGTACTGCACTCTGATAGTCCTGTCAGAAACACACCAGTGGGTCCCCAGGGGACGGGTAAGTAGTCTCTCCTGCCTGCAGGTGAGTACAAAAGGCTGTGTGTTTCTCTGTGGGGGATTTTCCCTGTCTCCCCCTGTATTTCATTGTCACTCTGTCACCATTGCTGGCGCTGTGCTGTGTGGGGTGCCTGGGGGTCACACTGTTCTTGGAGGGGCTAATGCTGGTCTGCAGATATGCTTGGGGCCTTTTTTTGTGTGTTTTGGGGCCTGAGCGCCGAGTGGCGCTGTGTGTGTGCTGTTTTTTCACTTTTGCTGAGTCATGGCGACCATCTTGCCGCGGATCGCCTCAGTGAAGTGTGACGGCCATTTTTCTTGTAGCCCGCGCGCTCTTCAGCACTAGTTTTGGCCTCTAGTAACAGCGCGAATCTCCTCACAGCTTACCAGCGCTGACACAGCGCGGTACAGACAGCGGAACTGAACGGTCCCTGGTCCGGTTTGGTGAGTCCCCTGGGCGCCCCCTCAGTCGGCACAGCCTGTGGGTGGACTTTTTATCTGAGGAGTCTCAGAGGGGGGCAATATGGAGTCTCTGTCACCAGCTTCCCCTAAAATGTCAGTGGACAACAGGCAGTGCTTCAGCACCTGCGGTCCCTAGGGACCATTTGTGGGCAGTCCTGGAATCATTTCTGACCAGGATGGGAGCTGTGTGCAAGCGCAAGGGAGCAAAAAAGCGCCCTCTCCCCACTTTACTTCATGAGGGCAGTGCGCTGATTCAGATATGGGCCTAGCCACTACCGCTCAGGACCCTAGTTCTGAATGTATTGGATGGTTTTGAACAGGACATTCCTTATGAGGAAAACTCCAGTTCTGAGTCAGTAAATGACAGGGCGCTTGTTAGTGTACTCATGACTGCGGTGAGGGACACTCTCAAGCTAAAATGCTGCGGATGCAGGACCTCAGGCGGATACAGTCTCCTTTGGTTCTTTTAAGGCCAGGCCTTCTAAAGAGGTTTTTCCATATGTACTTTCTTTGACCAGCTCATTGATAAGGTCTGGGAAAAGCCGCAGAAGAATTTTTTTTATGGTCCCGCTGCGTTTGTCTATCAGATACCCCTTGACGATGCCCTACTTAAAAAGTGGGCTTCTCCCCCACGGTCGACCCTCCAGTCGCCCGGTTGAACAAGGCCATCACTCTCCCGATGGAGGGGACTCCTGCATTTGAGGACCCAACTGACAGGAGGTCAGAAGTGGTGAGCAGAGCCATGTTTGCCTTGTTGGGATCCGCCCTACGGCCTGTGGTAGCGGCGACCCTTGTGTCTTAAACACTTACAGGTTGGGCAAAAATGTTGCACCTAGCTGTACAGGAGCATAATCTTCCTCCAGACACAGTTGCTTTGGCCCACCAACTGGTTCAGGGCCTGGTTTGTGTGCGACGCCACGTTGGACACGGCCCCTTTAATATCCAGGGCCTCTGTCTCGGCGGTGGTATTGCGTCTTATCTGGTTGAAGTGCTGGTCTGCTGACCTAGCCTTAGGAAGCTCCTCACGGATCTACCATCTAAAGGTGGTAGACCTTTCGGTGCTGCTCTGGATGACATCGTCATGGGAGGTAAAAGCACTCTTCTTTAGACTAGCAAGGGTGAGGAGGCCCGCCGCAAACAGGGGCCTTCCTTTCCAGCAAAAGGTTTTTTTTTTTTTTCGTCCGTCAGAGTCCACGGGTAGGCCCTCTCAGACTGACGGCAGTGCGGCTGGTGGGCACAAGTGCCCCTGGGTGCGTAAGCCGAACATGCGGCTCCCAAGCCCGCCTCCGCGTGAAGTCTTGCCTCCGCCCGACTCTGGGGTGGGGGGACGACTTCGCAGGTCACGAATTGGTGGTCCTCCCGAATTTTCGACTGGTGGGTGTGCGAGGAGGTCACCACAGGATAGTATTCCAATCCTGGCCCCCAGACAGATTCTTTCCCTCAAATCTTCCTCTCCTTCCTACCTGTCGGGCAGCCCTCTTGGGGGCTGTACAGGATTTGATCAGGTCCGGAGTGATTGTGCCGGTTCCGTCACAGGAGAGTTTTCAGGGATTCTACTCGAATCTGTTTGTCGTCCCAAAAATAGGACGTGGTTCGACCTATCCTGGACCTCAAGGCCCTGAATGCCTTCGAGAAGGTGCAGAAATTCCGCATGGAATCCATTTGCACGTGATCGCTACATTCCACCAAAGGGATTTTCTTCTGGCGTCCTTGGACTTCAAGGACGCCTACTTGCATGTTCCGATCTGCGCAAGTCACCAGAAGTTTCTGCGCTTTGCGATCAGCGAAGTCCACTATCGATTGTGGCTCTTCCTTTCGGCCTAGCCTCGGCACCAAGGGTGTTCACCAAGGTGCTTGCTCCGGTTCTAGCCTTCTGTTACAGCGAGGTATTGCTGTCGTGGGCTATCTGGACGATCTTCTGCTAAGAGCAGAAAGTGGATCAGACTTAGAGGAAAGGTGACTATCGTCAATTAGACCCTCAGGGACTCGGGTGGTTCCTGAACATTCAGGAGTCAGTCCTGGTCCCGACTCAGTGTCTGGAGTATCTAGTTCTAATTCTGGACTCCTTGGAAGCAAAGGTATCCTACCTCTGGAGAAGTTGCTGACACTTCAGTCTGCGGTGCGGGTGCTGACATCCCAAAAATGCTTGTCAATCCGTTTTTTGCATGAGAGTCTCGAGACTCGTGGTGGCCTCCTTCGCGGCCGTTCCGTATGCCCAATCACACACCAGGGCATTGCAGAAGGAGATCTTGTCCACCTGGGACAAATCCCCGTTGTCCTTGGATCTTCAGATCCAGGTGATTCACCTGGTCAGGGCGCCCCTGACATGGTGGTTGAGATCCTCGACTCTTCGGTCCGGAAAGTCGTTCCCCTCCCATTCAATGGACGGTACTCACGACGGACACCAGCCTGACGGGCTGGGGTGGAGTCTGGGGAGTCCTGTCGGCTCAGGCCTTGGACTCCGGACGAGCCCGTTTACCAATCACTGTTCTGGTAATACGGGCCATCGGACTGTCTCTCCTCAGGTCAGAGAGTATGGGGTCGCTCCATCAGGAGCCAGTCGGACACCGCCACGGCGGTGGTGTATGTAAACCATCAAGGGGGAACTCGGAGCTCAGCTGCGGCTTCCGAGGTAGTCCGTATCCTGAAGTGGGCCGGAAGAAACGTGCCGGCTCTGTAGGCCATTTTACATTCTGGGCATAGACAATGGGCAGGCGGACTATCTGAGTCGCCAATCGCCAGACACCGGACCAAGAAGCGTGGTCCTTGCATATTTCAACTCCTTTACCGACGGTGGGGCACGCCGGATGTGGACCTGATGGCCTCTCGACTCAATCGCAAGGGTCGAGGTTGTGGCCAGATCCAGGGATCCTTGGGCGATGCCTCGGATGCGTTGGTGGCCCCATAGGGTCCTTATCGCCTGATATAAACTCCGGCGATCCTAATTGTTCCGGATTGGCCTCAGCATCACTGGTACGCTGATCTGGTACGTCTCGTCGCGGACGTTCCCTGGCGGTTGCCGATGAGGGAGGACCTTCAGTCTCAAGGTCCTATGTTTCATCCGGCTTACAGTCTCTGGCTTTAACGGCAGGGCTGTTAAAAGCCAGGTGTTGAGGGACCGAGGTCTCTCGGACTCGGTCATTTTGACCATGTTAAGGACACGGAAGTCTTCCTCCAGGCAGATCTATCACAGTACCTGGAAAGCTTATATCGCCATGTGCGAAGCGCTGGACTGGCGTCCTCGGACGTATTCCGTCCCCAGAATCCTGCGTCCTCTGCAGTGTGGAGTGACCCAAAAGCTTGCTTTGAGTACCATCAAGGATCAGATTTCGGCCTTGGCCGTCTTCTTTCAGCGACCTCTAGCGGGTCATTTTCTTGGTTAGCACCTTGTGTTGGGGGTTCGCCATGTGCTCCCTCCTGTCAAGCCTCCTCTCCCACCGTGGGATCTGAATTTGGTGCTCTCGGTCCTCCAGGAACCTCCTTTTTGGGAATATCCGGGATATTCTCTTGTCTCAGAAGGTGGCCTTTTTAGTGGCAATCACTTCTGTTTGACGAGTGTCTGAGTTGGCGACTTGCAGGACAAAGCCGCCATATTTAGTCATCCATAAGGATAAGGCGGTGTTGCATCCACGACCTTCCTTTTTTGCCAAAGGTGGTGTCGACCTTTCACCTACATGAGGACATTGCCCTCCCGTCCTTGTGTCCTCACCCATCGCATCCCAGAGAGTTTGTGCTGCACATATTGGAGGTGGTACGAGCTTTACGGGTGTACCTGTCTGCTACTGCTTCTATTCGGAAGTCCGACTCACTATTTGTGACTGTCTCTGGTCCATAACAGGGCCAAGCGGTTTCGTCTGCCATCATTTTTAGGGGAATCAGACAAACCGTCATTCAAGCCTATGCTCTCAAAGGGCGGGCGCCTCCCTTTCCGGTTACGGCGCATTCCACCAGGACAATTGGTGCTTCCTGGGTTTCCCGACATCAAGCGTCGGTTGCAGAAGTGTGCAAGGCGGCGACCTGGTCGTCTGTTCATGCCTTTTAAGTTTTATAAGTTTTTAATGTGGCTGCATCTTCGGATGCTTCCTTCGGCCGCAGGGTGCTGCAGGCCGCTGTTTAAAATTGCGACTCCTTCGTTGAGGAGCTCTGCCTTATTGGAGTGAAGTTTTGGTTTTTCCATTTATACCGCTCCCGTCCCTCTTGACACTGCTTTTGGGACATCCCACGTGTAAAGTGTAAAGAGACACCGTGTCAGTCCATGGATAAGAGAAAATAGGATTTTTTGTACTCACCGTAAAATCCTTTTCTCTGACATCCATGGACTGACACGGCACCCACCCTTAAGTTTGTACTGCTTTGTTACGAACTGAAGTCTGATGACTGTAGTGGGAGGGGTTATGTCCGGAGGGACCGCCCCCTGGGTGGGGCTGTTCAGCTCTGGCTTTTAGAATGTATGTATAACATTTCACATTCTGCCTAGGTCTTCTCCTGCAAGCAGGGACATAACCCACGTGTAAAGTGTAAAGAGACACCGTGTCAGTCCATGGATGTCAGAGAAAAGGATTTTACGGTGAGTACAAAAAATCCTATTTTTTGCACCATGCACAGTATTAACCCCTTAGGTTTCACAGTAAGTATACATTACTGCATATACAGACTGATTTTACTCTTGTGGGTTTAGTAACACTTTAACCGCATCCAACGCATCGATCACCTCGCACCCTCTGGCAGCAGTTGCACTCAACATTTACTTAACGTTCCTCTTCCCAAAAGCAGCCTCCTAGATACCTAACATTTCATGCTTTAAAATTGGGCATGCTCGTGAAATGTCACCAACTACATTACTTAATCTCCATAGGCAACGCTTTAAGAATTTCTACAGGTTGGTGGTCAAGTGCTAAAATTGCTCTCGCTTAGATATTTGCAGTGCTACCTCATGTGTGGTTTGAACACCTTTACATGTGTGGGCATGACCTACGTATGCATTTACCACTGCACGCAGGGACAGGGCACTTTAAAAACTTAATTTTTTTTCCGATTAGCCATTTTTATACTGTCACGTTTAAAAAATTAAAAATATTTTGATAATTTTTTCATTTCTCACAAGTATTATAAACATCCCTTGTGATCAAAACATTGACAGGTCCTCTTTATAAACAGGTCTGGGGTCAATACCCGCACATCTCTCCTACAATGTAAAGCATTTGATACAAAAAATGTATCTAATGCTTTAAAGAAAATGGCCTTGCCGCCACTGTTATATGGTTCTAAATTGTAAACCTTCTTCATGCATCACCATTTTTCTTTTATGTTTAACTTTTCTAACAATAAACGGATTGAAAGAAAATTGCCTTGTTTACATTGAACAGAAACCGTAAGTGGCGTTGCTCCGGTCCTCCTAGACCAGGGCTATGCAATTAGCGGACCTCCAGCTGTTGCAAAACTACAAGTCCCATCATGCCTCTTTCTGGGTGTCATGCTTGTGGCTGTCAGTCTTGCTATGCCTCATGGGAATTGTAGTTCTGCAACAGCTGGAGGTCTGCTAATTGCATATCCCTGTCCTAGACCATAAAAATAAACCAAAAGAAACCTTGTATCCTCTGAAAGACCTCTCTCTCATTCAATAACCCTGACTTCCCCCCCCCCCCCCCCCCGGTCTAAATGTAGAGGCATTTAAATGGTGGATAGATATAGGATTGTGTAGTATAGGATTTTTTTTTTTTTTAACCACTTCCCTACCCAGCCATAGTCAAATGACGTCCACAGATGGGATCTCCCATCCTGGGTGGACGTCATATGACGTCCTCGGCTTTGTAGGGGGATATCTGAATGATGCCTGCAGCTAGAGGCATCATTCAGATATCCTTTTGAAGTGCTGGCGATTCTGTGCACAATAAGAACAATCATAGTGGCGGTTCCGCCGCTTGATCGTTCTTATAGGCGGCGGGAGGGGACACCCCCCCTCCCGCCGCCATCTGGTGCGTCTCCGGGCTCCCCCGTGCGATCGGGGACCCGGAGCAAATCTTCCGGCGTCGTTGGTGTGGTCACGTGATGAGCATAGAGATGACTGGTGACCAGATGGTCACCAGTCATCTCTATTATCGTCGGAAGCCCGGGCGCTATGTGATGACGTCATGCCCGGGTCTCAAATGTAAACAAAGCCGCCATTGCGGCTGTAAGTATGACATCAGTGAGAAAATTTTCACTGATCTCATGCTTTCCAGCCTGGAGGAGAGATGTGGGGTCTTATTGACCCCGCATCTCTCAAAGAGAACCTGTTACACACATTCCTATTACAATGGATGTTTACATTCCTTGTAATAGGAATAAAAGTGATCAAAAAAAAAAGTAAAATCATTGTAAAAAAATTAATAAGTAAAAAAAAAATAATAAAAAATAAAATTTAAAACGCCCCTGTCCCCGGTAGCTCGCGATCAGAAGCGAATGCACACGTAAGTCGCCCACATATGTAACCGCCGTTCAAACCACGCATGTGAGGTATCGCCGCGTGCGTTAGAGCGCGTGCAACAATTCTAGCACTAGACCTCTGTAATTCTAACCTGGTAACCTGTAAAAAAAATTAAAGCGTCGCCTATGGAGATTTTTAAGTACCGAAGTTTGGCGCCATTCCATGAGTGCGCAATTTTAAAGCGTGACATGTTAGGTATCTATTTGCTCAGCGTAACATTATCTTTCATATTTTCCCAAAAAATTGGGCTAACTTTACTGTTTTTTTAATTCATGAAACCATTTTTTTTTTTTTTTTTTAAAAAGGCGTTTGAAAAATTTATTGCGCAAATATTGTGCAAGAAAAAATGTTGCAATGACCGTCATTTTATTCCCTAGGGTGTCTGCTAAAAAAACATATATAATGTTTGGGGGTTCTGAGTAATTTTCTAGCAAAAGAATGATTTGTACATGTAGGAGAGAAGTGCCAAAATAGGCCCGGTATTGAATAGGTACAAAAAGCCCTGTATTGAAGTGGTTAAATCCTGGAGGGCCTATATCCCTTCGTTACTGCATCAAACATCTGAACCTTCCAGATTCTGAAAAACCATGGTTTAATCAAATTTGTAACATTTTTAAACCAAATCTGGAAGGAAAAACTCCGTCCTCCCCAATTTACGAAGTACAAGTTATGGTGCAGCCAGGCCGGTTCACAAAGGGGAGGCATATCTATGGTATATTCAGGTCTCACTCACCTTACATCAATCTTCCTATATGGAGGCTTGGGGGAAAAAGACGGCCAGTTTTGTTGGAATTTGGATACCTGGCACTTGGCCATCTCTAAATCTTTAAAAGGGATTCTTAATGTCTCTTTAATGGAGGCAAATATTAAAGTTTTATAACCAGATGGTATCTAACTCCTTCCAGACTGGCATCTATATATCCAGCATCAGATCCAACGTGTTTCAGAGGTTGCCAACTTTACGACTCTATGCCTCATGTTTGGCAGTGCCCCAGAGTTCGCCCCTTCTGGAGAATTTTTATAATATATATGTATGTGTGTGTGTGTGTGTGTGTGTGTGTGTGTGTATATATATATATATATATATATATATTTATTTTTTAGATTAGATCCTCCATTTTATTTGTTTTCCACCTTCCGCAGCCACTGACGGTGGATTCTGAGCCTTCCACCTCATGGGAATGCAAGCTTTAGCTGCATTAATCAAATGTCTCAACATAGATTTTTTTTTTTTTTTTTATATACCCGGGGGGCTAAAGTCAACACGTTAAAAAAAAAAAAAAACGCTGGATCATTTGGGATAAGAAAGTCAGTAAATCGTTGCGATGTATTCCGCACCGTCGTCCAAAAGTCGCTCAATTTAGGGCAGGACCAGAATATGTGTAGCATCGTACCCCTGTCCTCGCCACAGCGCCAGCAATGTTCTGGTATATCTGGGAAAATCGCATGCAGACGAACAGGTGTCAAATACCACCATGTCAGAACTTTATAGTTGGTTTCCTGTATTTTAGTGCATATTGAGGACTTGAGGGAGAGACTAACCATATTCTGTTTTTGGGTCGGAGAAAACGTACAATCTAGTTCAGTTTCCCACCTTGCACTACAGGACAAATCAGGTTGTTCTGGTGTATTTAAAAAAGCATACATTTTAGATAGTCTGTGGTAGCGGATCTATGCCCGAACAATATTCCTCAAATTTATTCAAGGGTCGATAACTCCGGGGATTCGGAATGGTCAGGAAAAAGTGCTGCAACTGTGCTGCATGCCAGAACTCAAGTCCAAAGGGGCCTGCAGTATCCATCAGTTCCAGAATGGTGGGCCATCTATTGTTGATTACAAACTGAGAAGCAGTCGTAAGGCCAGAAGTCCTTAATTGCCTAAATTGCGTCGGTGAAAGCCCCAGAGGAAAGCTGGCGTTACCCAAAATTGGAGTCAAGGGCAATGTCATGGCTGTTAAGGAGGGTTTTAATATAGCACAGGCGCTCTGTCGCAAGGTGTTGCCTATCAGTGGGTGTGTTTTTAATTCCATAGGTAGAGAGTCTCCACACCACAGCTCGGTCCGTAGTGGGAAATCTGTCTGGTATTCTATTTGTGCCCATAGTTTGGACTCATAATGTCGCCACCAATCCGTCACCCTGCCCAGATGGACCGCCTGGTAATATCTCTTAACGTCTGGCAGTGCAAGACCTCCACATTGTTTTGGCATCATGAGCTGGGTGTGGGAGATTCAAGGTTTTTTATTAGCCCAAACAAAACGGATAAAGAGAGCTTGGACTTTAAGATATGCAGGGGGGTATCCTAATCGGTAGGGCCTGAAAAAGGTATAAGAATTTAGGCAAAACACTCATCTTCAACAGATTACACCTCCCAAACTATGAATGTAGTCCCTTGTTCCACGTCTCTAATTGCTCCCTAGTTTTAACAAGTAAAGGGGGAAAATTACTCTCAAACGAGAAAGGTCAGACGGAATACTAGTCCCCAGATAATTCAGTGCGGATGTCCATTTAAATTTAAAATTTGTGCCCATATTTGGTAAAGCCTGTGATATCGGTGACACTCCCATCGCTTCTGACTTTGAGAAATTGATTTTAAAGTTGGACAATGCCCTATATCTCTCGAACTCCTTAAGAAGATTTGGCAGAGAAACTACAGGGTTAGTCAAGGAAAACAATAAATCATCAGCATATGCTGAGATCTTGCATTGTATCCGGCCTACTCTTATCCCTTCTATGTCTAGATTCAATCTAATTGTAGCTAAGGTTCCAGGGATAGGGCAAACAAGAGGAGACAGCGGGCATCCCTGTCTTGTACCATTTTGTACTGGGAAGGGGTCCGATAAGACCCCATTCACCTTCACCTGGGCTGTCGGGTTAGAATATATTCCGGCTATTCGATTAAGCATCACCTCCCCTAGACCAATGTGTCTAAGCACCGCAAACATGTATGACCAATCAACCCGGTCGAAGGCCTTTTCGGCATCTGTTTAAAAATACACATGGTGTGTTTGTGGAGTGTACGACATGGAGTATATTCAATACCTTAGTGGTACTATCTCTTGCCTCTCTAGATGGTATGAAGCCCACTTGGTCCAGGTGAATGAGTTGCTGAAGGTGGTGCGCCAGTCTAGCAGCCAGAACAGTGGTGTATAGCTTGAGGTCCACATTCAGAAGCGATATGGGCCGATAGCTGCCACACTCCGCCGGGTCCTTTCCCTCCTTGTGGATCACCGAAATATGGGCCCCCAGAGTCTCTCTAGCAAACGGTCCACCTGCACCTACCGTATTATACAATGTAAGCATTTGAGTGCCCAGTATTGGTAACAGTGTCCTATAGTATTGTAATGTAAAACCATCTGGGCCTGGGGCCTTCCCTGGTTTCATATGTCTAACTGCACGTTCGAGTTCCATCAAGGTGATGGAGTCTAAATCTGTTCCTATCCCCTGTGGTAGAGAGGGCATCTGAGAGGCTGTGATATAGTCCTCTAGCTCGGCTCGTCGTCACTCCCGGCAAATTGTATAAACGAGCATAAAAGTCCTTAAACGCTTGAGTGACTTGTGTCGGTAGGACTACCTTTTGACCACTTCTGGTGTTAATGTGGGGAACATATGTAAAAAATTTATGTTCTCTAACTGCTTTCGCTAACATTTTCCCACACTTGTCTCCTGACTCATAAAAAAAAAACACACTTTTCAACCGCCAAATTTGCATTTATCCTCCAACCCTACTTCAATTACTAAAAAATCTTCTCAAAATAAACTCCTGCAGGATTTAAGCGCCTTTTATAATCGTACCAATCCAAGAACTATGTCACAAAATTGTGTCCATCCTAACACCTCAGAACATGTCCGCAGTGCTAGTAAGATCCACGCGGAAAGTTCTGAGATGGAACTAGAGATTCATGCTTCCACCAATTCACCAGATAGGTCTAAGGCTAGGATCAGTCCATCTATACCTGCATCTCATATTTCAAATCCCCATCTATGTTCCCTTGCGTGTCCAGACAAACCTACATCCATCACCTTTTGGGAGTATGGAAAGCTTGGTTCTTTTACCAAGCTCTTCTGGTCCTTCTAATGTTGGTAACATTATAGCATCTTCATCTAATCCTTCTTCTTTTTTAGAAATAAACCCCTCTCCGGCTTCAACAAGCAAAAGAAAATTTGCAGAAGAGGCTGCAGAGGGGGAAGAAATAGAAGCAAAAGAAAAAAATGCATTCAAAGCTCGGACTGTAAAGATATATAATTTGTCTAAACATAAATTATCATTAGCTGAAACCTCCCTTCTTGGTCGGGGCCTTAATTTTGCACCCTCCAATAAACCTGACCCATTTCTATTATTCAAGGATCTCAATAGATATGTCAGGAATTTGACTCTAAAGAGATTTTTTCAGATACAGAAAACTAAACAAAAGTCACACTCTGATAATCTTGATCTTCTGAGCCTTCAGGACTCGAACAAGATATCAGCGAATTCAATTTCGACATTGATGTTATTGAGACTCTTGAAGAATTATGCCAAGACGAGTCCCATACGAGACTCTATCTTTTTACTAAACATCTTTGTACCTCCCCACCTATTATACATACCCCATTAAAACCAAAGTCAACTTTTTTTCCTTACTAGTCCAGAGGACCTCATTTGATAACCTTTTACAACATGGTTTACACTGACCTAAAAAATGTGTTCTAATTCTTCCGAAAACATCTCTCCTCTTGGTCATCTAACCAGAGAAGAAAACATTGCCCTGTCCAGTCTCATCAAAAATGACGATATCATTATTAAAACCGCCGATAAAGGCGAAGGTATCGTCATACAGGACAGAGATAAATATATCTTGGAGGCAGTACGCCTTTTAGGAGATAAACAAACATACTTGAAGTTAAGGAGTGACCCTCTTTCAGCTTATAAAACTGAAATTGAGCTATTGATTAAGTCAGCACTATCCAAAAATATAATTAGTAAAAATGAAGCTTATTTTTTACATAGAGATTTCTATAATACTCATTTTTATCATATTCCCAAAATTCATAAGAACATTGAATCTCCTCCTGGCAGACCTATTGCTGCCATGGACAGCATCACCTCTGGACTATCAAAGTACATTGATTATCATTTGCAACCATTGGCCCAAGGTTTACGTTCTTATATTCGAGATGGTACTCCTCTCTTGGAGCTATTAGAACCCTATAGGTGGGAGGAGAGTTACATCTGGATGTAACTTCCCTCTACACTTCTATTCCTCATGAGTTTGGTTTGGAAGCCATAAGTCATTTTCTATCTGACAACCCTTATATGGGAGGTGAACAGACAAATTTTATATTAGAATGCACTAATTTTTGTTTAACTCACAATTATTTTTGTTTCGACAGAATATTTTTTGCAAATTAAGGGGACCGCAATGGGTGCGAATTTTGCGCCGTCCTATGTAAATCTAGCTATGGGCTTTTGGGAAGATAGGTACGTGTGGTCCAATAATCCTTTTGCCAAGAATTTGGTCTTTTTTGGTAGGTATAACGACATCACAGTCATTTGGGATGGTGAGAATGGAGTCATTGATGAATTTGTAAATCGCTGCAATAAAAACACATGTGGCCTGTCTTTCACCCATGTTTGGGACAGAGACAGACTAACTTTTCTTGATTTGGATCTCTACCATCTAGACAAGAACATTCAAGCCAAAAATCATTTCAAACCTACTGCAGGTAATTCATTGCTCCACTTTAATAGTTGCCATTACAAAAAGTGGACTAATATTCCTAAAGGCCAATTCTGTAGATTACGGTGCAATTGTACCCAAATAACAGATTATATAGAACGGAGTTCCATTCTGAAAAAGAAATTACATGATAAAAAGTATCCCACCTCATTGATAATGCATATAACTATCTAGAGCCTAAAGTACCCAAGAGCACACAATATGAGGACCGAAACAAGTTTGATCCATCTGTCCGTTTCATAACAAGGTTCCACAGAGTCCAATAAAATGGAATCTATTTTGAAAAAACATTGGCCCATTCTATTGGAAGACCAACATTTAAAATCAGTCCTCACTGACACACCTAGGGTAACGTATAGAAGAGCTACCAATCTAAAAAATAGAATAGCTCCCAGTAAATTGAAGACAAAACAAACTCCATTTTTACAACATCTTGATATGTTTCCTTTAAAGGGCATGTTTTGGTGCAAAAAAAACCTGTGCAAAACATGTTCTTTCTTTGATCATGGACAAAGATTTTTCCACCAAAGGTAAACATTATCTGGATGCATTTTATAATTGCAGTTCAGACTTTGTTGTCGGCGTGTTGATTTGCCCCTGCAAATTGTATGTGGGCCGCACCATAAGACCTCTACGCCAACGCTTTGGCGAACATAGAAGAAAGATAGAGGGTGGAAAAGATAAACACAGTGTGCCTCGTCACTTTGCTAGTTGTCACCAAAAATCCACGGAAGGCCTTAGAGTATGGGTTGTAGAACAAATTCCAAACACATTGCCAGAGGCAGAAAGATTTCGCAAGCTCTGTGAGCGCGAAACCTTTTGGATCTATTCTTTAGATACCCTTAATCCAGGGGGTATCAACGAAGAATTGGAAATCTCTACTATATTATGAATATTCTTGTGTCTATCTCCACTATTATCTTTTATTTAATCAAGTAAGATAAATGCATATCTATACTTTGCTTTTTTACCACATATATAACTTATTCCAAGAAATTCCTCACTACCATATATTACCCATTCCATATTCCCACCCTTTTTCCCTTCCCTTCCTCTTTTCCTCATCAATTTAAAAAAAAGTTAACAAAATTAATCAGCATAAATAAATTAAAATAAAATATAGTTAATTAATTTGCTTTCTAATCAGATTTTGGATAGAATGTATGTGCATTCTTGTTGAATATATAGTGTGTGTGTGTGTGTGTGTGTGTTTCAAGGCAGAGACCTTGCATATGGTCCATCTATGCATACAAAGGATTAAGCATATCAAACATCTTTGTTTTTTCAGGGATGCATTTTGATCTGCTACTTTCCTTTTTTAATCTTCAGAGTAGTGTGTTTTCTATTTATCATTTTTTTCACTATTATATTAAATGATATTGGTTTTTTGAATGAAATTTTATAAAATTGTATACTATATCACAATATTGGATCAACATGTTATGTTTGTATAGGCCCGGTTTAGTTTTATTATCTTATAGCATTTGTTCCCTTTTTGTATAAACGTGACAATATTAGTGTTAGTACACTCTGTTTAAGGGAGTCTTACAACTAATCCCCACAAGGTGGCAACATCACCTCAGGCGCACATAAGGCTTTGTCCAGCCTGTCACATTATTGCTTGAGAAAGATGCGTGCGGGGACCTAGAACGTCTCTTTGCATTAAGCATCGAAACGCGTTGCATGCCGGTCCTGATGTCATTCCGCTGAACGTAGCGTTGCGTCTCAACTGAACTTCCTGTTTGCGGTCCAGCCCTCCTTTTGGCTTTCTGAGAAGATCCTCCGGCAACATCCACCATGGATATTATCCCGGCTTCTAATGCAGCAAACGAGGAGGTCATCTCACACTGAGACTGCTAGCTAGCGGAACACGACCACAGACTTGATCATCTATGTGCTTTATACAGTCAACTTACGAGAGTGCTTTAATACTATTGTATTATTAAAGTGAAACAGTTTTAACTAAGTGGCGCCCTTTTTCTGTTTTTTTTTTTTTTTTTTTTTTTTTCTGTTTTCATATGTTTGGAGTCTGGCTTCAGCTCCCTCAGCAAGGCTGCCCGGTTACCTTCCTGGACTGTTTTCACTCACACCTGAGCTCTTCGCATAGCTCATAGGACATTTTAGGTATATGTGTATATATGTATTGTCTTCTGATAAATTTTAAGCGCCATCATTGTGATTTATTTTTCCTGACTCATAGCTCACTCTACGGCAAAACTGCAGGGCCGCTTTGGCCTTATACCGGAGCATATCCGTGATCGGTGTCCTAATTAACATCAGTTCTGTCTCTGAAGATTGTGTAGGGGTATGTTTATGTCTAGCTTCAATCTCTGACATTTTCTGCAACCAACAGAGAAGTTGTTCATTCCGTTCACGCTTAATTTGTGCCCCGTGCTTAATCGGGATTCCCCTGATGACCGGTTTATGGGCTTCCCATAGAATGCCCGGATCACAATCTGGTTGGTCATTCTCCTGAAAGTATAATTTCAGCGTTTCTTTTACCTCAATTAATACCTCCCGGCACCTGTAAAAGGCTCTCATTGAGATGCCAGAAATGGTGCCGAGGCGTAGAGGTGTCATTGAGTCTGTAGGTCAAAAATATCGGCGCATGGTCCGACCATGTCCTGTTCCCAATCGGCGTCTCACTTACCGCATGCAACTGGGTATGGGGGACTAGAAAATAGTCTATCCGAGTGTATATACCCGGTGCATGGGGGAGTAAAACTAATAGTCACGTTCCCCTGAATGTTGCAGACGCCAAGCGTCTATTAATTGGGCTCTGTGGAGCGTCTTAGCTATCCTTTTTAAGTTGGCTCGGTGGGATAGATGATTTACCGGTCGAGGTATCTACCGAGGGCATTAGTGGAACGTTGAAGTCTCCACCGAGGATCAGTTGTCCCTCTTTAAATTCCTGCAATTTCTCTAGTGTCTCTCAAAAAGGTGGCTTGTAATTCGTTGGGGGTGTATATTGTGGCTAATATCACCTGTTTATCCCAAATCGGCCCTTTAAGAAAAACATAGCACCCTGTCTGGTTTATAATAGAGCTCTGGTGTTTCCAGGGTATTTTACTAGAGGGCAACACCGAAACCCCTTTTTGATTTTCCTGTCGGATTGGTGGAGTGATAAGCAATGGGGTAAAATCTGTTTCTCAAGTAAGGGAGCTTATCATAATTAAAATGTTTCCTGAATAAAGGCGATGTCGGTATTGTATCTTTTTCATATCGTTAAGGAGCATACGTCTCTTCTCAGGAGTATTTAAACCCCTCGCATTAAGCGACATCACCCGAACACTGTCCATCTTTACACTTAAGTATAACTGGGGAAAAAAAGGGATTAAAAAATAAAAAAGGGGAAACCCCTCCTATACACTAAACTTGGCTATATGCTAAAAAAAAAATACTCACTGGTTATCGGTATCTGAGCGTCTACCTATTTAGGTGCCTGTGCCTGGATTGGCCGACAGAAGATTATATAAAAAGAAAAAAAAATTACAAGCTCAAAGATGCATAGACCTCCGCATTCCCTGGATTGTTTGATAACTGATAACCTTATCAAGAGGACCGGGAAGAGGGAGAGAAAAAAAGACAGAAGAGAAGGTAACGGAGTAAGTAAATTTTTATATAGCACCGGGGTTCGGGGGGGGGGGGCAGGCCCAGGAGCAGAGACATGGAACACTCCTATCTACCACCTTAAATATCTTATTGGCCTCCCCTAGCCTGAGGCTATTTATATCTCCTATATGCTATTACATTATACATTTGTATACATTATATTCTATATATATCTCGATCTCTAGTAATCCCTCCCTTTTTAAACTGCCATTCCCGCATCCCCCCACAGAAAACCAAATAGAGTCGAAAACATATAACACATGGTACCCATGTACCATATCTTATCTTTGTCTACATCTGCCCATTCTCCCCCTTTTTTTTTTTTATATTAATAACTCAAAAAAAAAAGTCTCTAAGGAGGTAGAGCAACACTCCTCCCCGTCCCTCTCCTCTACTCCGGTCCTGTCTACCCCCTATTCCCACATCTAGGCATGATTCCCTATATATCTGTGAGTCTATCTCAAATCCTCCCCTCCCCAACCCCCTTTATCTTTGTGCTTTCTCTCTCCAATACTCGCTCCTTCACTCTATTGTTTCTACTATTTCTATTCGCTTGCCAGAGAGGGGAGGGGTGGCTCCTGGAGCTCATCTGATAACCAAATCCTCCTAAAGGTTGTCCCTAGTAACTAATTTTTAATATATTTATGTATTTACTATCTTCTATCCTGGGGTCTACCTACTTACGTGTTATGTTGCTGGTATTACTAGTGAGAAAAAAAGGAAGACCCAACCCTGTCTTTTGTGAATTTGTGTACCTTCCATGCCCGTTGCTCTACGGGTGGCCGGTGAGACGATGCTCCAGGGCCTGCTTCTGCTGACCTTACGGCCGAGTCGCAGTAGCCTGTCCGGTGAGCTAAACGCTCCAGGGCATGCATATGATCGTTCCCCAGGGTTCAATCACAGCATGCCTGGCCGACAGTCTCCTTCCGTGCGCGGATGATCTGTCTGGAATGTCTTCCAGCATGATACACGCAGGAAGGGTAAGTAGCTCCCCCGCTTCGGCAGGGTGACATTGGCTGGACATTCCCAGAGAGATCAAGTAAGTGATTATGACCCCTTTCTTACCTCTCTCCCTGCCTTCCCTCCTCCCTGGGCTCTGAGCTAAGGTTGCTGGTCACCATGGGGGGGGCTCTATCTGGAGTGGGGCTGCGCTGTGTTTTAATTTTAATAAGAATGTCATTTGCTTACGTGTGTCTTCCTCCATGCTGTCGGTGGCCATTTTGCGATGGTCCATTCCTGTTTCGGCCTCTAGTGAATGTCTGGCGGCCATTTTCTTGTAGTTTCATGCCAATAGCTATAAATCGCAGCCATTTTCTTGTAGTCCAGGTCAGTACGCGAAAAGGCTTTGGTATCTGACCTTATTACGGCTGTGCGGGATACGCTAAAGTTGAAAAATGCTGCAGAAGCAGCAGAGACTCCGATCGCCTTTGGGTTCCCTAAACCTACCCGCACTGTTAAGGTGTTTCTTTGTGTGTCTTATTTTGATAAGCTCTTATACAAGGAGTGGGAGAACCCATAAAGGGTTTTTACGTCCCCAAGGAATCTTGCGGTACGGTACCCCTTTGAGGAGGTGTGTGTGTGTGTGTGTGTGTGTGTGTGTGTGTCCTCTCCCCTGATAGTGGACCCTTCGGTGTCCAGACTTAATAAAGCTACCACAATGTCAGTGGAAGGGGCTCCTGTTTTCAAGGACCCTGTGGATAAGAAAGCTGAAGCACTCACTCGCTACCTATACACAGTGGTTGGCTCAGCGGTGCGCCCGTCATTGGCTGGGGCCTTGGTGTCTCAGACACTTACGGAGTGGGCAAAATTGCTGCTCCGGGGGTTAAAGGACTGAGAGGCTCCTCCTAATGAGATAGCTTTGGCTGACCAGTTGGTACAAGGCCTTAGGTTTGTCTGCGAGTCAGACATGGATATTATCCCCTTGCTGTCTAAAGCTTTGGGTTATGCGGTAGCTATACGCCGCCTGATCTGGCAAAAGGGCTGGTCTGCGGACCAGGCTTCCAAGAAGGCTCTATTGGATCTGCCCTTTCAGGGCGACAGTTTTTGGAGCCTCTCTAGAGGACATCAAGGATGCCACAGGAGGTAAAAGCACGTTGCTTCCTCAAACCATGAAGGGTAAGTGTCCTTGGTACCGCAAGCCTGCGAACAAATCTGCGTCCGCATGAAGGTCCGCCCCCACCCAGCTCTCGGGTGGTGAGACGTCTTTGCACATTCGCGACTCAGTGGACATCTCTGACCGGTGGGTTTGCGAAGTGATCTCCTCAGGCTACAAGATAGTTTCTCTCGTATCCACCGGACAGATTCTTTCCCTCAACTCCAGCTACAGCCGACCCGTCGGGAGGCCCTGTACGGGGCGGTCCAGGGTCGGCTGGAACGCGCGGTGGTCATCCCAGTTCCAGAGCAGGAACAATTTCAGGGTTTTTACTTGAATCTGTTCATAGTGCCAAAGAAGGAGGGGGTTTGTCCAATCTTGGATCTCGGGGCCCTCAATTGCTTTGTGAAAGTACAAAGATTCCGGATGTAGTCGGTTCGATCTGTAGTCACTACTCTCCATCCAGGGGACTTCCTGGCATCCTTGGACATCAAGGACGCATACCTGCATGTCCCCATATACTCCAGACACCAGAGGTTTCTGCGATTCGCAGTCTGGGAGAACCACTATCGGTTTGTGGCACTCCTGGGTGCCGAAGCTAGGCCAAACGGGACGTTCACCAAGGTGGTCGCCCCAATTCTGGCCCTTCTGAGACAGCGTGGCATCGCTATCGTGGGCTACTTGGATGACCTTCTTCTGAAGGCCCCTTCAAGCTCAGAATTAGAGGTAAGCGTGTCAATAACCTGTCAGTCTCAGACTGTGGTTGGGTACTAAACATGCAAAAGTCAGTATTGGTGCCGACAACGCTTAGTGTATCTGGGGTTAATTCTGGATTCCTCAGAGGCATGAGTTTTCCTCCCTGTAGAAAAGTTGCAGACCCTTCAGGCTGCAGTGGGGCAGCTGACATCCAAGAGTTGGTCGTCACTCCGTTTTTTGCATGCGTGTGTTGGGCCTCCATGGTAGCCTCCTTCGAGGCGGTCCCTTATGCTCAATTTCACACTCGGGTGCTACAGAAAAAGGTTCTGTCCAGATGGAGCAGATGCCCATCTCTGGATTATCAAATCCCGGGTAAGCCACCTAGTCAGGAGATCCCTGGTATGGTGGCTGACATCACCGGCTCTGCTGGCCGGGAAGTCATTCCTTCCTGTTCATTGGATAGTTAGTGATCACAACAGATGCCAGCCTTACAGGTTGGGGGGAGTCTGGGATGTTCAGTCGACGCAAGGTCGCTGGATCCCGGAGGAATCCTGCCTGCTGATCAATGTCCTGGAACTTCGGGTGATCAGGGTGTGCCTCTTCAAATGGTCTCAGAGGCTGCAAGGGAGTCCGGTCAGGATCCAGTCAGACGACACCACAGCTGTGGCATATGTCAGTCATCAAGGAGGAACAAGAAACTCAGCTGCAGCATCGGAGGGCAGAAAGGAGCGTACTGGCACTGTCGGCCGTGTACATGCCGGGTGTGGAGAACTGGCAGGCGGACTACCTGAGTCGCCAAATGCTGGACCAGGGAGAATGGTCCTTGCACCCAAAGGTGTTCCAGCTCCTCTGCAAAAGATGGGGCACGCCAGACTTAGATCTTCTGGCTTCCCCGACTAAATCGGAAGGTATTGAGGTTTGTGGCCCGATCAAAGGACCCATGGGCATGACGCAACGGACGCGTTTGTGGCATCGTGGGGTCAGTGTCGACTAATCTATGCCTTCCCATAAGGTTTCTTCCTCTTCTGCGTCGCAGAGTGGAGGCAGAGGGAATTCCAATGATTCTGATCGCTCCAGATTGGCCCCAGTGTCCCTGGTATGCCGATCTAGTACGTCCCCTGGCGACTACCATTACGGAAGGACCTGCTGTCGCAAGGTCCCATACTCCGTCCTTTTTTACAGGCACTGGCTTTATCGGCATGGCTATTGAAAACCATGTTCTGAGGCACCGGCGTCTGTAAGATTGTTATCTCGACCTATGAGAGGTGCTCAAACTGTCCTCTAGGAAGGTTTATCATCGCACTTGGAAGGCCCACATTTCCATGTGTGAGGAAATGAGGTGGCATCCATGTACTATATTGGTCTCCAGAATCCTGCTGTTACAGCATGGGGTGGACCAAAGGCTTGCCTTAAGTACTATTAAGGGGCAGATACCTGCCCTGGCCTTTTTTTTTTTTTTTCTCCAGCGACCAATATCTTTTGGCTTTTCATCTCAGCGAAGACATTGTACTTCCATCCTTGTGCCCTAATCTGTCGTATCCTAAGGAGTCGGCGTTGCATTCCTTGGATGTTGTCCGAGCTTTGAGAGTATACCTATCTGCTACTTCCCGGTTCCGGGAGTCAGACTGTTTTGTTTCGGTGGCTGGTCCCAAGAAGGGCCAAGCAGTCTCGTCGGCCACCATTTCTAGGTGGATCCGACAGATGGTAATCCAGGCTTACGTCTTAAGGGGTCAAGCGCCCCCTTTCCTGTCACTGTGCATTTGACCAGGGCAAAAGGTGCCTCTTGGGCTTTCCGACATCAAGCGTCTGTTTCCCAATTATGTAAAGCAGCGACTTTGTCGTCCGCTCACTTTCACAAAATTCTACAAGGTTGATGTAGGTGCATCTTCGGATGCCTCTTTCGGCTGCAAAGTTTTTCAGGCGGCTGTTTAGAGTTGCAACGCCTCCCCGTGGAGGAGTGCTGTTTGTGTTTGGGGTGAAGTTTACTTTTATGCTGTTGCCACCCCTCATTTTTGACACTGCTTTGGGACGTCCCACTTGTCAATTGGAAGCTGTCGGTCCTTGAACGAAAGGATTTTTTGTACTCGCTGTAACGTCCTTTTCTCTGAGTTCATGGCCTGATGCAGCACCCACCCCTCTTTAAGTTTGTGCTGCTCTTTTGACTAATCTGCGAGATGCAGAGTGAGGGGATATAACCAGAGGGTCTGCCCCTGGGTGGTACTGTAGAAGGTGTGGTGCAACTTTTTTTTTTTCTCCTTCCTGCCTAGTCGCTCCTGAATAACGGATAATACCCACTTGTCAATTGGAAGCTGTCGGTCCATGAACTCAGACAAAAGGATTTTACGGTGAGTACAAATCCAATTTTTTTCACACTGATGGAGCTTTCTTTTGGTGGTAGTGTAAAGCCTCAATATTTTTCACCTCATTGCATTCTATTAAGGACCCCAGAAGAAAGGGATCAGGGCTGCTCCGTGCAAAACAATTTCACAAAGCAAGTATAGGCATGTTCATTTATTTTTATAAAAAAAGTGGGTTTAATCCACACTGGGTTTTATTTTCTACCCTCTTTTTGGGACAGCACATTGGAGAGCGCAGCTCAATCTTTTTACAGGAAACGCTGCTATGTCAATGCCCCTTTAGATGCAGCTGCATCCACCATGCCGTCAGTCTTGGTGCTGTCATGGTGGAAGTGCTGCTGGGCAACTAGAAGGGGGCTGCATTCTCCAGGGAGAGGGATGGCAGTACCTCGGGATGCTCCATGGACCTGCCCAGCACCCCTCACATGGAAGCGTGGTGGTCCGGTGCCTCCTTCTAGCTCAGTGGTTCTCAACTCCTGTCCTCAGGACCCACTAACAGGCCAGATTTTAAGTATTACCTTTGTGAGATGCAGACTAGAATACTGCAATCCCCTGAGCAGCAAATTATATCACCTGTGATGCATTTCAGTTATCTTGCAAACCTGGCCTGTTGGTGGGCCCTGAGGACTGGAGTTGAGAACCACTGTTCTAGCTCAAGGGAGTGATGGCCAGCTGGGGGGATAGCCAGCCTGTGTGCCCAGATGCTGTGGGTGTGCTGAAGGAGGCATATATGCGGGTAGTAGAGGCTCCTGTCATGTTGGTTCTGGACAGCGGGTAACATTCTGATGGGCAGGACTTCCAGTGGGTCTCCTGTCAAGTGTTTCCTTCTGGCCCTCAAAGCAAGGATGATTGGATTGTTTAAAGTGCAACGTCTGCAGCCGCTGCACACTCTGCAATGGAGGCAGAGGTGGCGATTGCAGGCACCCAGTACAACAGCCAGGCTCAGCTAAGAGGTACACGGGTGCCTCTCCTGGTGTGATCCTTTAGGGGAAGCCTACTGCTGAAGTGACCTTTCAGCAGATCGGCATGGTATGGAGGTGGCCTGGGGAGCTCTCTCTTTTTTATGGTGGCACCTAGTTAAAATTAATGCGCCCGGGTTTTGTGTTCAGCTCCTACCCTTCATAAGGGGTGGGGGGGGGATTTGTCTTGTATTTTGCAGGCCAAAGCCTCTGCTAAATCAGATTGACTTCAAGTGAAGTGCCCCTCCTGGTTAAAAAATAACTAAAATTATTTAAGGACTCTTGGCCAAAACCTGTGTATTGCAAGACTGGTGAAAGGAATCCACACAACGGCTTTTTCCCTAGTCGCCTTCCAGGACAGCCCTTGAGAGATGGAGTCCCTCCCATCGCCACATGAAACACATTGCCACAGTTTAAAAGGCGGTCCCTCATGTCCCTGGTCAGTCATTTGTGTTTCCTCCGGAGGAACATGTTGCTGAGGAACCAGGAGGGACTTCATATTTCAGGGCTGCCTGAAGAGAGACTGCACTGGGGGTCGGTCGGCTCTGTGAAGTCTTGCCTTCCTTTCTCTTTTGGGCTTGGGTTACTGTCCAGCAATACAGGAGCAGACCCGCTTCCCCCTCCTTCCAGTGCCAAGTTGTGGTAGAACGCAGGTTCCCCCAGGAACTGTATAGTGGATTCCTCCATTTCCGTTTCTTGCAGCGCAGTGGGTGCCCGAGATGCTGTTTGCGTCATTTCCGGCGGAACCGCGTCATCACTGCGCGTCGACCTCAGGTTCTGGGTCTCCAGGGCGCAAGGAGGAGAGGAAAAGCCCACGCTGGGCCTACTAATCCTGACCAGCAATACCAGACTAGCGGCGGGATACGGAACGGCAAGGGGGGGGACCAAGGAGGCGAATCCCCAGGACACTTCGGTGGATGTAGGCACCAGCCAAACCAGGTAGGCTGCTGGGCAAGCCCTGTACCTTTTTTTTTTTTTTTTTTTTTTTTTTTTTTTTTTTTTTTTTTTTTTGTGGGGCTGGGACTAGTAAACTCCATGGTGGTGGATACCTCACTGTCCTGGGAATAGCAGCAGTGGTGTAAGTCATCTATTTCAGGCTAAGGAGGCTCCAAGGGAAGACAAGTCAGGGCACTTTTTTTTTTTTTTTTTTTTTTTTTTTTTTCAGCCTTGACTGGAAACCAAGTTATACTCAGGCTCTAGCAAAGCCTTATGCAAGCAGTGTATTGCAGGCTTACTAAAATCAGAGGCACTCTCCTTTAGATTCCTTTGCTCATTTAAAGATGAGATGGCGTCAACCTTTAAATCTCTCAAGAACTTAATCACAGATGTAAACATGTCTGCTTCCACAAGCAGCGCAGCTGTGACCTCCCTTTCACCAAATCCTACAATACCCAGCTCTGGGGAGCCCCGTAGAGTCGGAGCATAGCCCCGTGTTGGGCCTGAATCTTCTGACTCAGACCAGGAGGAAGATCAGACCGCAGCTAACAAAGTCGCAAAAGACAAGCTGTCTCGCGAAAGTAGACGAGCTGTTGAGCGCTATTTTTGATACACTGGAAATTGAGGAGGAAGAAGCTCAATTATCCAGGCATGACAAGATGTATGAAGCCCTGGGTAAAAAGAAGGCCAGAGTGTTCCCTAATACATAGTGTACTCTGCTCTTGTCCTCAAGGAATGGGCTGAGCCGGATAAGGCTTTCTTTCCAAATTCTCTTAAGATTTCCCTTTTGCCGAGAACCTAGAAGCAGTCTAGAATAAAAATCCAAAACTTGACGCCCCTCTGTCCAAGGTATCAAAGCAGTCAGACCTGGCCTTCGAGGATATGGGACATTTAAAGGACCCAATGGACAGAAAAACAGACTTAGTCTTGAAAAGGGCCTGGGGTGTTTCAATGGCGGGATTGAAGCCAGCCTTGGCCACTTCTGTAGCTAGAAATCTGTAGTTATCTCAACTACAAGAACACTTGCAGGCAGGCACTCCTAGAGGGGAGCTCTTGAAAACCTTTCCAATGCTTTTCAAGGCGACAAGTTTCATTTCAAACGCTTCAACTGATGCTGTTAGAGCTGCAGTTTTAGACGCAAATTTATCAGTCGCAGCAAAGAAGGTCAGTCTGGGTGAAAACTTGGGGGAGACACCGCATCCAAGACACGTTTGTGCAGTGTCCCCTTTACCGGAGACTTAGTCTTTGGGCCTGAATTAGATACCGCCTTGGAAAGAACAGCAGATAAAAAAAATACTTTCCCCACTAATACTTTCAGAGGAAGTTTTTTTTTTTCGGCCCTCAAAAAAACCCTCAAACAGGAGTTCAAACCCAAAAAGCACTGGACAGGGCAAAAAGGAAAAGGGGGCATATTTTTTAACCGCCCCAATCAGAACCCCAAATCTCGGTGACATCGGGGTCCCTGTGGGAGGAAGACTAAAAAATTCTCCCACAGTGGGAAAAGATAACATCGAACGAGTTTTGTTTTAACCTAATCAAGAGGTTATGTGCTGGAATTTCACAGCGACCCACCCTCCAAGTTTCTGGTGACAACTTCCAAGACACTCTGAAAAGGCCAGGGCTTTACTGTTGCTAATGGGGGGAAATGGTGGATCAAGAGGTATTGACACAAGTCCCTATTCGGGAACAGGGGGCGGTTTTTACGCAACTTCCCCCCCCCCCCCACAAAAATGCAATCCTGAACCTCTCCATCCATTACAAAACATTTCGGATTGAGTCGATTTACTCAATAAGGAATATTCCTTTCTATTGTAAAAAAAAAAAAAATCTTCAAAAAGAGGGGTTTATGGCTACCCTGGACTTAAGGGATGCCTATCTGCATATCACAATAAGGAAGGAATGCCAGAAATTTCTTCGTATGGCGATTTTCAGATAGACGCCCAAATTTATCAATTTCAGTGCAGAGCCCTGCAATTTGGTCTCCCAAGATTTTTTTTTCAAAATTTCTGAGGCACTGGTTCTGTTGAGACTTTAGTCAGTCTCGATCATTCCATATCTAGACTACTTGCTCCTCACAGCCCACTCGGAGAAACAACTCTGTCAAGACTTGGAGTTAATACAACTCACCCTAAGTCAATTGGGGTGCATAATCAGTGGAAAGTCCAAAACCACTCCAACACAGAATAATTCTATATTTGGGCTACAAGATCCTGTCCGTAGATCACATGATAATTTTACCGGAAGAAAAGATATCGAATCTGAGACGGAGGGTGTCTTTTCTTCAAACCAGCACCAATTGTACAGTGAGGGAGGTTATGTCATTATTAGGACTTATGACGGCAGCTGTTCAATGGGCCAGGTTCCACCAGAGGCCTATTTTGGAACCGTTAAAAGACAAAGATCTAGAATACATATCGATCCCCACCAAAGTAAAACGTTCCCTCTGGTGGTGGAAGGACACGTAAATTCTTAAAGGGGTACTCTTGGTCCTGCCTATCACATCCACACTGACCACGTATGCGAGCAGTTGGGGAGCTCCTCTTCTCATGCTGGGCCCAGGGCAGGTGGACACCAGAGGAGGAAAAGTTCTCTTCCAATTGGAAGGAGCTAATGGCTATCAGCACTACTAGCATTTCAGGACAAGGTCACCACCTTCAAGTCCGCTCAGACAATATGAAGGCAGTAGCTTATATAAACAAGCAGGGAGGTACCAGAAGTCCTCGTCTAATGTTGGTTCCCAAACATATATTTTCCAAGTCATCTTCCAGGACGGCTTACAGAGAGAGATAGGCTCCTCCCACCTAGAACAGGAAACACATGATCCACATCATAAAAGTCTTACTCATGCATTAGCCCCTCAGTATTTGTTTCCTCAGGCTAGACAGGCACCATCCAAGGGATGTTTGTTTTTTGTTTTTTTGGGCCTTCGTGCCAGGCGGCGGGCCCCCCCCGACGTCCATACCCAGTCAACAGGGGTAGTTCCCCTGGGGTATGAGTCAGTTTGGGGCCACCCAGGAGACTCGAAACAGGGGTCATGGGTGATGGTATGGGACCCCACCTCCCAAGTCGGGTGTATCCTCAGCGAGGTTACCTGTGAGGGTGGAGGAGGTGATCCAGTGGGTCCAGCCGCGGCACAGCAGGGTATCCTCCTGGCGGAGGCTGGGGGCCGGTATCCTTCCCGGGCAGACAGATCTTCAGAGGGGAGTCTCTAGCTCCAGAACAGCGTGGCGCTGGACGCACAGCTAGAGTGTCACTGCCGGCGCAGAAAACAGGAAGTGACACGACAGGAAGTCCCGCGGCGGCCATCTTGGTACACCCATTTGGAAGCCTAGTTGAAGATAACAGGCGTGCTGTGCCGTGGGGCGGCGTCGGATCCACAGCGCCGCCCCGGACCTCCACTCCTCTCATATTTAAGGGACCCGGACCTAAAGATGGTGCCGCGCAACATGGAAGAATCCAGAGACGCAGATCTGGAGGCGCCATCGGTCGCATCGGGCCCTAAGGTAAGAAAATAAGGGGCAGACCGCTTCTTTCCTTTTATTACCCCCCCTGTGGGGGCGGCACAGGGGGAGTCTGTTTTATTCCAGAGACCATTTGTTTTCTCCTATGCTGATGGTGGCAGACGTCACATATTCTAACATAGGCTCTGGTGGTGGGTACTTCTCATAATTCTTAGACTAGAATAAGAGTCCACGTGGTGTTGCTGGTTTGGGTGTTTACTTCAGTGTAAGTAATATGCAGGGGCTTGTCATTTACTGTATTACAGGACAAGACCCACGAGCCCAGAGATAAAAAAAAACTAGAAAAAGATGCCCAATATGTACCAGGAAGATGCAGATTGGGTGGAAAGAATGCTTGTCAGGACTGCATAGACTTGTCAAAGAAGAAACAGGCCCTGTTCTCAAAGGCTTTATGGACTCATTAAAGTCAGGGATGAAACAGACGTTTCAGTCCTTTAAGCCCACACAGCAGGAGACACTTGCTGAACCCAGCCCAGGTACTTCAGGCACCAGTACTACCGTGAGGCCAGAAGTTAGGGTCCAGGTATGGGCAGTCCACCAGCATCGAGTCCTGGAGGACGGGGAGGACAACTCGGGCTCAGAGCCTGAGGAGATAGACCCGAGCGAGGAAGGGCCAGAAAAGATATAAAAATTCCTTTTTCCTTCAGAGGAGACAGAGGAGCTCCTGAAAGCAATCTACGACACCCTGGAACTGGAGTCCCCAGAGAACCAGGAGTTGTCAGTGCATGACCTCCTAAATGAAAGCCTTCAGCCTAGACAGGGCAGAACCTTTCCGGTGCATGGATCCCTAAGGGAGACCATACTTCATGAATGGAGGAAGCCGGAGAAAGCAGTATTCTTCCCTAAAAACTTAGAGAAGGTTCCCCTTTGAGGAGGATACAAAGCTGTGGGATAGATGTCCCAGACTGGACGCCTCCATAGCCAAGGTCTCTAGAGCTTCGGAACTTTCCTTTGAGGATACAGGTATCCTGAAGGACCCAATGGACAGGAAGGCGGAGGGCTATTTAAAGAAGGCGTGGGAAGATTGCTCCGCCAACTTTAGACCTGCACTAGCCACCACATGCGTGGCGCGTACACTTGACTTATGGCTTAAACAGCTCCGCACTCTTCTGGAGTCAGACACTCCTAGGGAAGAGATCCTGGATGCTTTACCCACGCTAAGCAAGGCAGTGGCCTATATAGCGGATGCATCCACGGAGTCGGTCACATTCTCGGCCAGAGCCACAGCCTTGGCTAATGAAGCCAGGAGGGCTATCTGGCTAAAGACCTGGGGAGGAGACTCTGTCTCAAAGACAAGACTCTGTTCCCTCCCATTCGATGGAGATCTGCTCTTTGGAAAGGAGCTGGAATCCGTCCTAGAGAGGTCGGCCGATGAAAGGGTTCCCTTTTCCCAAGAGGCAACAACAACAAAAGGAGTTTTCGTCCCTTTCAGGTGTCAAGTGAAAGGAACTCTCACCGGGGGGTTAGGAGACGGAATAACAGAGCCCAAGACCAGAAAGGGGGTTGGCAATACAGGAGGGGAAGGGGCAGAGGAGGTTTCCTCTTTAGACCCTCCCAGCCTAAGAACACTTCCCAGTGACTCAGTCGGGCCTGTGGGGGGGGAGATTGGGGTCATTCCTTCCACAGTGGCAGACCATCTCCAGCAGCCGTTTTATCCTAGATCTGATCGCATCAGGGTACAGGATAGAACTTTTAGGCTGCCCCCCTCAAAAAATTTCATAAGTCTCCCAAGAGACGCGGAAAAAGCCACAGCTATGTCTTCCCTCCTGCAGAGTATGCTAGAAGAGAAGGTGATAAGCTTCATCCCCCCATCTCTAAGAAAAGAAGGATTCTACTCAAGTTTTTCTGATAAAGAAATCCTCAGGAAAATTTTGACTGACTCTTAATCTGAGACAAGTAAACATGTACGTGAAGTACAGACATTTCAAGATGGAATCAATCTACTCCACCAGAGAGCTGTTAACCCCTGGGGTCTTCATGGTCTCATTGGACCTAAGGGACGCCTATCTTCACGTCCCTATTCGAGAGGCGTCCCAACAATTTCTTAGATTTGCAGTAAGAAAAGGGTTCAGAACCCTCTATTTTCAATTCAATGCTCTGCCCTTCGGACTAGCGTCGGCTCCACGCATTTTTACGAAGATACTGGCAGAAGCGCTAGGGACTCTGAGATCAGAGGAAATTCAGATTATCCCCTATCTGGACGACCTACTGATTTTTGCAGACTCGGCAGACGAAGTCAGACGGAACCTGAGCAGAACTACCAGACACCTTCAGCATCTAGGGTGGCTGGTAAATCAGGAGAAGTCACAATTAGTACCTACTCAGAGCATTGTATACCTAGGATACCTGATAGACTCAAGGAAGTCCAAGATATTCCTGACAAAGGAAAAGGTAGAGACAATTTTGACAGAGGTGAGGAACCACTGCACTTGTTCAAGGACCTCAATTCAGAGTATGAGGGTCCTTTGGGTTAATGACAGCGGCCATCCCAGGAGTCCAGTGGGCTCAGTTCCATACTTGAGCGCTTCAGGCGTTCATGCTTTCTCTCTGGGATGGACAAACAAATTCACTTCAGAGACAGACGGAAATTCCGCAGGAAGTAAAGCTCTCAATAGAATGGTGGTTGATCCCTGCAAACCTCTCGGCTTGCCGACTCTGGTCCCAACACTGTCCTCTGGCAGTCACCACGGACGCCAGCGGGCAGGGCTGGGGGGCCCATTCAGGCACTCTGATAGCCCAGGGGCTCTGGAACCGGCAGGAAGCCGGCCTCTCCTCCAATGCGAGGGAGATGAAGGCGGTTCTAAAGGCCCTAGTAGCCTTTTGCCCATCCCTAAGGGGAAGACATGTGCAGGTCCTTTCGGACAACATTACCACGGTTTGTTACCTCAACAAGCAAGGGGGTACGAGAGTCCCGGGTCTGATGAGGATAGCAAGAGAGATCCTTCAATGGGCAGAAGAAAACCTGTTATCCCTATCTTCCATTCACCTAAAAGGGGAATTAAATTCTCTGGCAGATGCCCTAAGCAGAGAGACGCTGTCTTTGACAGAATGGTGCTTGAATCGAACAGTGTTCGAAGAAATAGTGCAGAAGTGGGGAGACCCACAGATAGACCTTTTTGCTACAAGACACAACAGGCAGGTGAAACAGTTCTATTCCCTACAGAGAGATCTTCTCAGTCGGGGCCTAGATGCCCTATCCCAGTCTTGGGAGGCAGATCTGGTGTACGCATTTCCACCGTTTGCCCTCATTCCGAGGATTATCCGGAAGATAAGAGGGTCCAACACAAAGGTCATCCTGATCGCGCCATTTTTGCCGAGGAGGTCTTGGTTCTCAGGTCTTCTAAGACTCAGCATTGCAGAACCTTGGAGACTACCTTACAGGTCGGACCTCTTATACCAGGGAGAAGCGAATCATCCAGAACTGAGCTCTCTTTCTCTGATGGCTTGGCTTCTGAAAGGGAGCTGTTAGAGCTGAGAGGGTTATCGGCCAAGGTAATCGATACCATTCTTAGCAGCCGAAAGCAATCAACTAACACAATTTATAATAAAATTTGGAAGAGATTTGGGGACTGGCTCAGGCTCAACAGAGTGTCAGGTGCCATGGTCCCGGCGGTTCTAGATTTCCTCCAAGCCGGAGCAGATCTAAACCTTGCAGTTAGTACTCTTAAGGTTCAGGTGGCCGCCCTGTCCAACTTTTTAAATCAAAGACTGTCAGAAGAACCACTGATCAAAAGATTTCTTGTGTCCATCAGCCGGAAAAGAGTCCCCAAAGCAAGGAGGTTCCCTCCCTGGTACTTACCAACAGTATTACAGGGTCTTGGTAGGGCACCATTTGAACCTATAGATGAACTACCCATAAAACTGTTAACCCTGAAGACAGTAGTTTTGGTGGCCCTAGTCTCGGCTAGGAGAGTCAGTGAGATCCAGGCACTTTCAGTGATCGAGCCTTTCTGCACCATTTTACAAGACAAAATTATCCTCTCGCTGGACCCAGCTTTTCTCCCCAAGGTATCGTCTAACTTCCATAGGTCAGAAGAAATTGTGATACCATCATTCTGCGGAAATCCAAAGAATAAGGAAGCAGGATTTAATAAAATAGACGTCAGGAGATGCCTGATTGCCTACATAGAGCACACCAAGGAGTGGTGACTCTCCACCAGCTTGTTTGTTTTATTCGCAGGTCCTAACAAGGGGAAAGAGGCATCCAAAGGTACCATCGCCAGGTGGATGAAGTCGGCCATTGCGGAGGTATACAAGGCAGTCTCCCGCACACCTCCATTGGGTATAAATGCTCACTCCACAAGAGCGGTTTCTACTTCTTGGGCTGAAAGGGCAGGAGCATCTCCCCTCCAGATCTGCAAGGCCGCAACCTGGTCCAGTTTCCAGACTTTTGTGAAGCATTACAGACTGAACCTGCTTGCCAGCCAGGACGAGTCTTTCGGCAGGAAAGTGCTGCAGGCTGTGGTCCCGCCCTGATCAGGTAGTACTATATTGTCCTCTCTGTAAGCCGTCCTGGAAGATGACTTGGAAAAACAGTGTTACCTGTTAACTACTTTTTCCAGGAATCTTCCAGGACGGCGTCAGTTCCCTCCCTTTTTATGAGGTGAGTAGCAATGTAAAGCATATATAAGGATAGAGCTACGCTGATCCAGGTTTAATGATTCTGAGGCCTTCGGTTATTTGTTAAATACTGAGGGGCTAATGCATGAGTAAGACTTTTATGATGTGGATCATGTGTTTCCTGTTCTAGGTGGGAGGAGCCTATCTCTCTCTGTAAGCCGTCCTGGAAAAAGTAGTTAACAGGTAATAACACTGTTTTCAGTGGGCAGAATCCAATCTAGAATCCATTTCTGGGGGGAGCAGAACAGCACTGCAGACTTCAGTTGACAACTCGTTTTGAATCAAGAATGGTCTCTGCACCCGGAAGTTTTCAACCTCATAACAGCTCACTGGGGGAACCCAGAAGAAGTTTGTTTTTTTTTTTTTTTATTTGTCAGCAGAAACTGGGGACTTTTTGCATTCTCTCTCTGTCCAGGAGATCAATCCTTGGTGGTAGACGCCTTATAGACCCCCCCCCCCCCCTGGACCTTCAACTTGGCCTATGCGTTTCCGAGAGTCCTAGCAAAGTTTCGATCGGAAGAAACATGTTTAATCCTAGTGGCACCATTTTGGCCCAAGAGGCCATGGTTCACAACTTTTCTGAAGTTGACAGACCAGCCTTCTCTGAGGCTCCCCTGCAGACAGGATCTCCTGTCACAGGGACCCCTCATGCATCAGCAAGTAACCATGCTGAGGCTCTCGGCGTGGTTACTGAGGAAGAAATTCTGAGAAGCAAAGGTCTATTAGAAAAAGTGGTTCAAACGTTACTACAAAGCTGGAAACCGGTCACCCAAGCTATTTGGAGAAAAGTTTAATTACTCTTTCGTCCATGGACCGACACAGCTTCTCTATTGACAAAGTGGGTATTATCCGTTTAATTAGGATTGACTAGGCAGAAAAACTTGTAAAACGTGTTGCATCACACGTTCTACAGTACCGCCCAGGGGGCGGACCCTCTGGTATAACCTCTGTCTGCATCTCGCAGATCAGTTTTTTCTGTCTAGCAAGGAGTAGGACATGGCTCCCTTCGGGCCCATTGGTCCGGGGGTAAAAGATATATATTTTTTTGCTACCTTTTTTTTTGTTTCCTGCGATCTTCGATCAACTGCCGACTGGGTGACAGGCTGGATCCTCGATCCTTCTAGTCTCCCCAGTTTTGGCCATCGAGCGTGTGCCAACCCTAGCTACGCGCTGGGTTTTCCACGACATGCCCATCGCTCCACGGGTGGCTGGTGAGCCTACGCTCCAGGGCCTGCATCGGACCGCTCAGCTTCGGCTGACCTTACGGCCGAGTCACAGCAGCCTGGCCGGTGAGCTTACGCTCCAAGGCTTGCATCGGACTGCTCAGCTTCGGCTGACCTTACTGCCGAGTCGCAGCAGCCTGTCTGGTGAGCGTCACGCTCCAGGGCATACATATGATCGTCCCTTTTGGGTCCAATCACAGCATGCCTGGCCAACAGTCACCTTCCGTGCGCGGACGATGATCTGTTTGGAATGTCTTCCAGCAAAATACATGCAGGATAGGTAAGTAAAACTCCCCTGCCTCAGCTGGGTGATTTAGCTGGACATTCCTGGAGAGATCAAGTAAGTGGTTGTGGCCCCTTTCTTCCCTCTCTCCCTGCCTTTCCCTCCTCCCTGGGCTTCTAGTTAAAGGGTGCTGGGGGTCAACTAAGGGGTTCCACTGGAGCGGGGCTGGCTGTAGCTAACATTTAAAAGAAATGTAATTTCTGCTTACGTGTGTGTGCTTCCTCCTCCATGCTGTCGGTGCCCATTTTGAGGTGGTCCATGCCAAGTTTGGCCTCTTGTGACTGCCCGGCGGCCATCTTCCTGTGGTTCGGCCACACCCACTGGTCCCTATCAGGTGATCTGCGGCCATGTTTGTCCACCCTGTATGTATATATTGTCATTCGGCTGCCATCTTTTTGTGGGCTACAGCTGCTTGACCTCTATCTCCGGCTCGGCGGCCATTTTCTTAGAGCCCACATTATCTTCCATACAGACGTTTTTGGCAACCATTTTGCGAGAGCCTCCGGCCTCTAGGGTGCATTACACTGGCGCGAAAATTCACACAGGAAGTGCTGATAAAAGAAGCAGACTGTCACAGCAGCAGGGGGACAGCATCACAGGCGCAGCACATGGCAGCATAGCAGTACCGGTCCAGGGTGGTGAGGCCTCTGGGTAACCCTGCATCTCTGCAGCGCAGGAGGATGGCCTATGGATATCTTGCCTGGAGCCCTGTGGGTGTCAGCGTGTGGTCAGCATGGCATCTGAGCCAGATGTTTTCTCCCCTGAAACACCAGATTTAGCAACTGGTGCCCCTGAGGTGTCTGAACGCTATGACGGCAATCCTAGAGGCGTTTGCTGCCAGGGTGGAAGCAGCACACGGGAATACAGGGGGTAGTAAATGCCCCGTCCCCTGAAAGCTTCTGGGGATATATCTGATGCAGAACCAGGTCCAGCTACGGCTCAGGGCCAAGATTCTGACGCATCAGAGACTGCAGACCGTGACCGTTCGGACAGTGAGGATAACTCCAAGTCCAGGTCAGTACGCGAGACGGCATTGGTGTCTGACCTTATTACTGCAGTGCGGGATACGCTAAAGTTGGAAAATACTGCAGAAGCAGCAGAGACCCTGGTCCACTTGGGTTTCATAGACCTGCCCGCACTGCTAAGGTGTTCCCTTGTGTGTCTTTTGATAAACTCTTATACAAGGAATGGGAGAACCCACTGAGGGTCTTTACAGCCCCAAAGAGGTTTGCGGTACGGTACCCCTTTGAGGAGAGTTTTCTGAAGAAATGGACCTCTCCCCCCTATAGTGGACCCTCCGGTGTCCAGACTTAATAGAGCCACCACAATTCCTGTAGAAGGGGCTCCTATTTTCAAGGACCCTGTGGATAAGAAGGCTGAAGCACTCGCTTGCTACCTATACTCAGTGGTAGGCTCGGCAGTACGCCCGGCATTTGGCGGGGGCCCTAGTGTCTCACACACTTACTGAATGGGCAAGATTGCTACTCCAGGGGTTAAGGAGCGAGATGCTCCTCCTGATGAGATGACATTGGCCGACCAGTTGGTCCAGGGCCTTAGGTTTGTCTGCGAGTCAGACATGGATACTATTCCCCTGCTGTCTAAAGCTTTGGTTTATGCAGTAGCAATACGCCGCCTGATCTGGCTAAAAGGCTGGTCTGTGGACCAGACTTCCAAGAAAGCCCTGTTGAATCTTAAGGGCGACAGACTTTTTGGGGCTTCTCTGAATGACATTAAGGATGCAACAGGAGGTAAAAGCACTTTGCTTCCCCAAATAAGCAAGGGTAAGGGGCCACGCCAAGGGCCCTCCTTTACTGCACGTAAGCGTTTTTTTCGTCCCCTTAGGGCGACAGGGAAAAGACCCCAGGCCGATAAAGCGCCTGCCCAAGGACAGAAGCGTCCTTGGTCCCGCAGACCCAACAAGCCTGCGGACAAATCTGTGTCCGCATGAAGGTCCGCCCCCACCCAGCTCTCGGGTGGGGGGACGTCTTCGCAAATTCACGACTCAGTGGACAGCTCTAGTCTCCGACAGGTGGGTTTGCGAAGTAATCTCCTCAGGCTACAAGATAGAGTTTCTCTCTTGTCCACCGGACAGATTCAACACCTCCAATCTCCAGCTACTACCGACCCGTCGGGAGGCCCTGTATAGGGCGGTCCAGGGTCTACTGGAACGCGGGCTAGTTATTCCTGTTCCAGAACTGGAACAGGGTTTTTACTCAAATCTGTTCTTTGTGCCGAAGGAGGGGGTTCGTCCAAGCTTGGATCTCAGAGCCCTCAATTGCTTTGTGAAGGTACAAAGATTTCGGATGGAGTCGGTTCGATCTGTAGTCACAGCTCTCCATCCGGGGGACTTTCTGGCCTCCTTGGACATCAAGGACGCATACCTGCATGTCCCCATATACTCCAGACACCAGAGGTTTCTGCGATTTGCTATCGGGAAGGACCACTACCAGTTTGTGGCCCTCCCGTTGGGCCTTGCCTCAGCACCCAGGACGTTCACCAAGGTGCTCGCTCCGATTCTGGCACTTCTCAGACAACGGGGTATCGCTATCATGGGCTACTTGGGCGACCTTCTACTGAAGGCGCCTTCAAGCTCAGAATTTAGAGGTAAGCGTGTCCATTACCTGTCAGACTTTGAGACTGTGGTTGGATACTAAACATGCAAAGGTCAGTATGGTGCCCACTAAATGCCAAGTGTACCTGGGGTTGATTCTGGATTCCTCAGAGGCAAAGGTATTCCTCCCTGTGGAGAAGTTGCAGACCCTTCGGGGCTGCAGTACGGCAGCTGACTTCCAGGAATTGGTCGTCACTCCGTTTTGGCATGCGAGTGTTGGGCCTCATGGTAGCCTCCTTCGAGGTGGTCCCATATGCTCAATACCACACGAGTGTTGCAGAAGGAAGTTCTGTCCAGATGGAACAGATGCCCTTCATCTCTGGATTATCAAATCCAAGTGAGCCACCTGGTCAGCAGATCCCTGGTATGGTGGCTGACAGCACCGGCTCTAATGGCCGGGAAGTCATTTCTTCCGGTTTACTGGATAGTGATCACGACGGATGCCAGCCTTACAGGTTGGGGGGGGGGGGAGGGAGTCTGGGGTGTTCAGTCGGCGCAAGGTCGCTGGACCCCAGAGGAAGCCCTCCTGCCGATCAATGTCCTGGAAATCCGGGCGATCAGGCTGTGCCTCTTCAAATGGTCTGAGGCTGCAAGGGCGTCCAGTCAGGATCCAGTCAGACAACGCCACAGCAGTGGCATATGTCAATCAAGTAGGAACAAGAAGCTCAGCTGCAACGTCTGAGGTCGCTTGCATCCTGAAGTGGGCAGAGGAGCGTACCGGCACTGTCGGCCGGGTATATTCCGGGTGTGGAAAACTGGCAGGCGGACTACCTGAGCCGCCAGATGCTGGACCAGGGAGAATGGTCCTTGCACCCGGAGGTGCTCCAACTCCTCTGCCAAAGATGGGGCACACCAGACTTAGATCTTCTGGCTTCCCGACTCAATCGGAAGGTATTGAGATTTGTGGCCCGGTCAAGAGACCCATGGGCAGACGCAACGGACGCGTTTGTGGCATTGTGGGGTCAGTATCGGCTAATCTATGCCTTCCCTCAAGGCTTCTTCCTCTTCTGCTCCGCAGAGTGGAGGCAGAGGGAATTCCAATGATTCTAATCGCTCCAGATTGGCCTCAGCGTCCTTGGTACGTCGATCTAGTACGTCTGGTAGCAGACGTCCCCTGGCGCCTACCACTACGGAAGGACCTGCTATCGCAAGGTCCCATACTCCAGCCTACTTTACGGTCACTGGCTTTAACGGCATGGCTATTGAGAACCAGGTACTGAGACCGGGGCCTGTCAGATTCAGTAATCTCTACTATGAGAAGTGCTCAAACTGTCCTCTAGGAAGGTTTATCACCGCACTTGGAAGGCCTACATCTCCATGTGTGAGGAAATGAGATGGCATCCGCGTACCTATTTGGTTTCCAGAATCCTGCTGTTTTTACAGCATGGGGTGGACCAAAAGGCTTTCTCCAAGTACGATTAAGGGACAGATATCTGCCCTGGCTGTCTTTTTTTTTTTTTTTTTTCAGCGACCCCTGGCGGCTCACTCTCTCGTGAGTACATTTGTGCAGGGGGTTCGACAGGTGGCCCCTCCGGTCTGTCCCCGGTTACCTCCGTGGGACTTGAACCTGGTCCTCTCGGTGCTTCAGAAGGCACCGTTTGAGAATATTAGAGATATTCCTCTGTTGACACTCTCAGAAAGTGGTCCTTTTTGGTGGCTGTTACGTCAGACGAGTGTCTGAGCTGGCAGCCTTGTCATGCAAGGCTCCCTATTTGGTCTTCCATAAGGATAAGGTGGTGCTGCGGCTGCAGCCTTCCTTTCTTCTGAAGGTTGTTTCGGCTTTTCATCTCAACGAAGACATTGTACTTCCATCCTTGTGTCCTCATCCGTCTAATCCTAAGGAGTCGGAGTTGCATTCCTTGGACGTTGTCCGAGCTTTGAGAGTATACCTATCTGCTACTTCCCTGTTCCGGAAGTCAGACTCGCTGTTTGTTTCGGTGGCTGGTCCCAAGAAGGGCCAAGCAGTCTCGTTGGCCACTATCTCTAGGTGGATCCGACAGATAGTAATCCAGGCTTATGCCTTAAAGGGTCAAGCGCCCCCCTTTCCTGTCACGGCGCATTCGACCAGGGCAATAGGTGCCTCTTGGGCTTTCCGACATCAAGCGTCTGTTTCCCAATTATGTAAAGCGGCGACTTGGTCTTCGGATGCCTCTTTCGGCCGCAAGGTTTTGCAAGCGGCTGTTTAGAGTTGCAGCTCCTCCGTTGGAGTGCTGTTTTGTGTTTTGGGGTGAAGTTTATTTTTATGCTGTTACCACCCCTCGTTTTTTCTCTGACACTGCTTTGGGACGTCCCACTTTGTCAATAGAGAAGCTGTGTCGGTCCATGGACGAAAGAGTAAATAGGATTTTTTACTCACCGTAAAATCCTTTTCTCTGAGTCCATGGACTGACACAGCACCCACCCCTCCTTTTTAAGTTTGTACTGCTTTTTGACCAACTGATCTGCGAGATGCAGACTGAGGTTATACCAGAGGGTCCGCCCCCTGGGCGGTACTGTAGAAGGTGTGATGCAACACTTTTATTTTACAAGTTTTTCTGCCTAGTCACTCCTAATTAACGGATAATACCCACTTTTGTCAATAGAGAAGCTGTGTCGGTCCATGGACTCGGAGAAAAGGATTTTACGGTGAGTAAAAAATCCTATTTTTCTGGTTGGCGGATCGGGGTAAGGTTAACTAAGATATAACAAATATCTTAGTTTCTCCAAGAAGGGATAGACTGGGGTTAACGCCTAGTACTATAAAAGTCCAGCTGCTTTTAAAGTGGTTGTAAACCCATATCATTTTTTTTTTTTTTTTTTTTTAAACCTGCAATACAAAGGCATAATGAGCTAGTATGACTCTAATACTAGAAAATTATGCATTACTCGCCTTGGCTCGAAGCCGTCCTCGTCTCCCCCCTCCAGCCGCAGCCATCTATCCCGGAGGTTTCTTCCGGGTATCGCCGCTCCGGCGCTGTGATTGGCCGGAGCAGCGATGATGTCACTCCGCGGGAGCTGTGAAAGCCGGCGTTATCATAAAACCGGCATAAATCAATGGGATACCGCCCGCAAAGCGGTTTGCGGGTGGTATAGCCGCGGTTTCCCAAGGAAGGTGTGGGCTTTGACCCTGTCAAATTTGAAAGCAGCAATTGCATCTACAGTAGTAGCAAGGAAACTTGAATGCTGAGTGGACCAATTTAAAGGGGCATGTGGAAGTTGGAACTTCTAGAAAGGATTTCATGGAGTCCTTCCTTAACCTGGTTGCATCAGCGGAGTCTATCAGGATGTTGGCGAGATCTTCGGCTGTCAACTTGCTCAAGATGTGGTCCGGGGATTTGGTGTCAAACTTTGTGGAATCCCTTTTTCGGGGCACTTGCTGTTTGGCCCAGGACTAGAAACCGTGCTAGACAGGACAGCAGACGGTAAGGCCTTTCCTCCCAAGAAAAATGTGCCGCAGAGGAAGAATTTTTTTTTTTATTTTTTTTTCACAGCCCCAAACAGATGAACAGAGTTGAGGAAGAGGTGGCGTGCTCTTCAGGCCTCCAGAAAAGACGGCAAAGTAATGATGGTCGCCTTCTGGTGGGGGGGGTTGGCATCGAACCTTCCTTCCTCAGGAGGAATCGACGGCAAGCCCTTTTGTTCAGAACATCAGGTGGGGGATACAGTCTGGCGTTTTCATGTATGCCCCAAGCAGATTTTATGTGACAATCTCCCTAGGGATCAAAAAAGGCCCTGGCTAAGACGTCCCTCTTATAGGCATTGATCTAACAGGAGGTCATCATTTCAGGATCCCAGGGGGCAGGAGGGCTTGGGGGGTTTTACTCCCAAATCAAGAAACCATCAGGAAAGTTCTGATTATGACCTTGCATTCTAAACGGATCCATCAGGTACAAAAGGTTCTGGATAGATACAATGTGCTCAGTACAGAAACTGCTTACTGGCATCAATCGACCTTTTTGAGGTGTATACTTGCATGTCCCCGTTGCAAACTTGTCAGACGATTCTGCGTCCTGGAAGTCTAAGCTAGGAAAGCAGGTCTTGCAGTTAAGGGCTCTGCATTTCAGCCTTTACTCTTCACCCAGGGTGTTTACCAAGTAATGGCAGAAGCATTGGAGCTCCTGAGGCTGAGGGGATCACCATTGTTTCCTACCTGAATGACCTACTGTTTGCCGAGTCCAAATGTCAGTTGGCAATAAATTTGCAGGTAATGCAGGGTCACCTAAACGAGCTGGCTTCTGAATCAGGAAAAATTTAAACAGATTTCTGTGCATACGATATAGATTCAATAACGCAGAGCATTTTCCTACCGGAAGAGAAAATGGAAAAGATTCAGTCGGCCTTGAAGCTAATCCAATCTGCAGGTGATGGTGGTTCTGGGCTTATTCGTGACTTCGATCCCAGTGGTGCAATGGACCAGGCTTTACACATGACCCCTCCAGTCAAATATACTCCAGAGGTGGTCTCATCAGGATTGCTACAAGGGCAAGGAGGTGTCTGTCTGTGTCCCTTAGTCCTTTACCTTGACTAAGCATCTTGACAACAGATGTGAGTGCGTGGGGATGGAGAAGCTTATCATGGAGAGCAAACGGCGCCAGGGTTCATGGTCCAAAATAGATGCCACACAATTTAACTGTTCTTCCAGCAGTCCTTAAGCACTTCCATACCATGCAAATTCTGACACTTCTCCCCTATATGAATTGCTCAGAAGAAAATAAAATATTATATGTTAGGGAGTTCTAAGACCCCTTGGGGAATAAAATGGCAGTCGTTGGATATTTTTTTTTTATGTTGCGTTGTTTGCGTGGCTTTTTTTTTTTTTTGCACGGGTTATCTGTTTAGAGTTGGATGTCTAGCGCTAGAATGATTGCTCTAGCGCATGGATATGCAATTAGCGGACCTCCAGCTGTTGCAAAACTACAAGTCCCATCATGCCTCTGCCTCTGGGTGTCATGCTTGCTGCTGTCAGTCTCGCTATGCCTCATGGGACTTGTAGTTTGGCAACAGCTGGAGGTCCGCTAATTGCATACCCCTGCTCTAGCGTTTGCAGTGATACCTCACGTGTGGTTTGGATGTCGTTTACATATTCAGGCACGACTTGCGTATGCTTCTGTGTGCAAGCTCGTGGGGACGGGGGGGGGACGGGGGTAATTTTTTATTTTCTTTTTTTACTCACTTTTATTCCTATTACAAGGAATGTAAACTTTTTTTTATATATATATATATATATATATATATATATATATATATATATATATATATATATCATGACTGACTCTTTGGGGCGGACACTTGACACTATTTTGCGACCATTGTCATTTTTACAGCGATCAGTGCTATAAATATGCACGGATTACTGTAAAAATGACACTGACAGTGAAGGTTAAGTGTGTGATTTTTACCTGAAGGGGGCATGACCGGGAACAGACTATCACTGCCATTAGGAAGAACGAGGAATGGTTTGTTTACACTCGCCTGTCCCCGTTCTTCGGCTCTGCGACCCGATCATGGTCCTGCGGGGCGCGGTCATGGAGCTCAGGACGGGGTCACAAGCGTGCTGCCGCCCCACGGCTGGGATCTACCTGTGTGTGCTTGTGCCTGGCCGTGCCATTCTGTCGACTTACATCGTCGTGCGGCGGTCCTTAAAGTGGTTGTAAACCCTTTTTTTTTTTTGTGACTAACCTGCAAGACAAAGCTATAATGAGCTAGTATGACTAGCATACTAGCTCATTATGTACCACTTACCTTCGATCGGGGCCCCCGAAGTCGTCCGTGTCCCTCCTCTAGCCGCATCCATCGCTGCGGCGATGGCCGGAATGTTACTTCCGGGTATCGCCGCTGCAGCCAATCACAGCGCCGCTCCGGCGCTGTGATTGGCCGGAGCGGAGAAGACGTGACTCCGTGCATGCGCGCGTGAGCTGTCGAATTCAGCTACGTCGTCGAATGTTGCGACCTAGCCGAATTTGTGAATGGGGTGACGTCAGCGTCGCCGCATTTACATACAAATATCTCCTTAACCGTGTAGGTTAAGGAGATATTTCTTGCACCTACAGGTAAGCCTTAATCTAGGCTTACCTGTAGGGCTTTGTTTAAAAAGTGGGTTTACAACCACTTTAAGTGGTTAATTCGAGATGATGGGACTTATCAGTAGCTTTACAAGGGCACAATTCGACCTCCCCCCCCCCCCCCCCCCCCCCCGAAGCTACCTCTACAGTTTTGCTTGCATTTACCGCAACCAAAATGTTTTATTATATATCTAGACCTGCAGGATTAGTAAAATCCTGGCCCTTTCAAATTCCAAACTTTTTTTTCTGATACTTTCAGAAGAAATCCTGGATTCTATCTTGTTTCATTGCACTCAAATATATGATTTACTGTTCGACCAGCTCCTTCCGGCCTGGTAGACATGGCTTTTGAGACATCTGGACGTGACTTTGACTTTAGAAAGTCAACCTCCCTTGTTCATCCCTTTTCAGCAGGAGCATGGAAAGGAGGGCTTTCAAAACCATCTTGGGGAGGTGGCTGAAGCAGGCTATCGGATGCCTATACAACAATGGGCAAAGAACCACCAGAGGGGATAATGCACCATTCCATGAGAGCGGTGGCGGCGTCCTGGGCAGGGAAGGCTAGGGTTTTGCCAGAGCAAACTTGTAAAGCAGCCACTTGGTCCAATTTCTCCACTTTCATCCAGCGCTACAGACTTGATTTACTATCTCCCTCCGACCAATCTTTTGGCAGGAAGGTCTTGCAAGCTGTGGTCCCGCCCTGAAGTAAGTGCTTGGTTAACTCCTAAGGTGCTGTCCTGAAAGGTGGGGAGAAAGCCTTAGTTAGACTTGCCGATAATGGGATTTCAATGAGCCTTTCAGAACAGCAGCTAATTATCCTCCCTTGAGTATTGTGAATATGTTATCTCTTCTGGTTGGGGGAGTGACATGGTGGAAGCAGCTGCATTTAAAGGGGCCTTGACAGGGCAGGGTTTCCTGTGAGTGGAGCTGCATTCTCTCCAAGATGCTGTCGTGAAAGGCTCATAAAAATTGTTACCGGTAAGTCTCGAAGTTTTTTTTTTTGCTAAAACAAACCAATTTTGAAAGGGGGTTTTCATTCAAACATTTTGAAAACCGGTAAGTCTCCTTCACTAATGGGGGGGTGGGGGTTGCACTGATTGGCAACACTGCTAATCGGGACACTAATCAGGGCCCTGATTATCGGTGTAGATGTCCCTTTCACACAAGCCAATTATCGTCTCTACTTTCACTTTCAGCGTGAGGAGCGGAATGCCGATAACCAGCTTGTGTTTACATTGTGGTTATTGGATGCAGCTGATTTATGTAGTAAAGGGCTGTTGTGATGGCCCTTTACCCTGATCTGTGATCAGCTGGTGGTGTTTTCTAGCAGTAGAATCGTCTTTTTTTCCTACCTGATTAAGACCTGGTGTCATGGTGGAAGGGGGTGCTGGGTTTTTAAAGTGGTTGTAAACCCTCACATGTACCCAGTGAAGTGACTATAATTGGGTAGAGATTAAACCAATCCTACAACAAGCTGTTTCTCCTGTAGATCGTTGGAATTAAGATTCTCTTGTGTGTTTATCGGCAGAGGGTGGGGATTTGAAGTCTTCCCACAGCTGACAGCTCTGAGCCTTGATTGGAGGGAAAAGAAGCACCCCTTCACACAGTGCTGAAGGCAGATATTGGTTACAATACAAGAGGAATCACAGGGCACTGCTCATTAGAGCTTACAATCTACTGGTTTGAGAAGCTAACCCCGTTTGTATTGCTTCCTTTGTGAAATCCCTGGTGTTCCTGCTAGTCTCGATTTTCTATTAAAAACTGACCATACTAAGGAGGAGAACACACAATGGTCAGTTCTCTAGCTATGCTGGGAACTTGGTTTACTCTCCTCCAATGATCAGACTTGTCCTAACATGCTTCCATGCATGCTTTTATTGGATATGGTTAAACAGCATAATGGGGGTACACACACTAACCCCACCCACCCTGGGCCCCTAGACTGATAAGAGACTGATGAGAACCTCTCCGGTGGAGCTGGGACAATGTAACGGACTGCCCCCCGATAGTCGCTCTATACCTTAGAGCCACAGTATGGTGAATGCAGTGCAACTCACCATTCCAGGTTGTCCTGGAAGTCAGCCAACCTAATGACAAAGCCTCGCTCGTAGCAGTCCTAGAAAATTGTATGATCAAAAACACTCGGTCCAGTCAGGTTAAGGTGAATGCCTGGAAAATATTATTGGAGAGAGGAGTGGAAAATCATGTGGCCAGCAGTTTGCTACACTGATGTGTATGGGAAACTGCACCAGAGGCTAAGAGTTCTTCTGATCGTTCCACACCTGTATGATATGATTGACGCCATCCCACTGCCCTCATCATAAGTCTCAGCAGAGCGTCAGACAGTGTAAACATGAGTGCCTGATGAAGAGGTAAACAGGTAATACAGCCACCCAGGTGTACTTCAGGAAATGAAAGAGCTTCAATGACCCACGGATCCAGAGAGACAAATGACACAGGGAAACAGACTTGTGTGTTCAATAGATCTCTAACTTTATTCAGTACCACTATAGCTTCTATGCAAAAGAAAGATAGGAGGGGGCTATGTCTTAATGCATACGTTTTTATACAAACTCCGTACGTACTTATGATTTAAAACTGCAAGCACTAGCTGATGACACAACAGGCTGCTACATGAATCAGCTTAACCACTTCAGCCCCGGACCATTTGGTAGCTAAAGGACCAGAGGTGAATTCAGAATTTTGCACTGCGCTGCTTTAACTGTAAATTGTGCGGACATGCAATGTTATACCCAAACGAAATTTGCGTCCTTTTCTTCCCACAAATAGAGCTTTCTTTTAATGGTATTTGATTGCCTCTGCGATTTTTTTTTATTTTTTGCGATATAAACGGAAAAAGACCGAAAATTTTGAAAAAAGATATTTTCTACTTTTTGTTATAAGAAAAATCGAATAAACTCAATTTTAGTCATACATTTAGGCCAAAATGTATTCAGCCACATGTCTTTAGTAAAAAAAATGTCAAGCGTATATTATTTTGCGCAAAAGTTTATAGCGTTTACAAACTAGGGTACATTTTCTGGAATTTACACAGCTTTAAATTTGACTGCCTATCTCATTTCTTGAGGTTCTAAAATGGCAGGGCAGTACAAAACCCTCCCAAATGACCCCATTTTAGAAAGTAGACACCCCAAGGAAATTGCTGAGGCATGTTGAGCCCATTGAATATTTTTTTTTTTTTTTGTCCCAAGTGATTGAATAATGACAAAAAAAAAAAAAAAAAAAAAATTTACAAAGTTGTCACTAAATGATATATTGCTCACACATGCCATGGTTATATGTGGAATTGCACCCCAAAATACATTCTGCTGCTTCTCCTGAGTACGGGGATACCACATGTGTGGGACTTTTTAGGAGCCTAGCCACGTACGGGACCCCGGAAACCAAGCACCGCCTTCAGGATTTCTAAGGGCACAAATTTTTGATTTCACTCCTCACTACCTATCACAGTTTTGAAGGCCATAAAATGCCAAAATAGCACAAAACCCCCCCAAATGACCCCATTTTGGAAAGTAGACACCCCAAGCTGTTTGCTGAGAGGCATGGTGAGTATTTTACAGCTCTCATTTGTTTTTGAAAATGAAGAAAGAGAACATTTTTTTTTTTCCTTTTTTTTTTTTTTTTTTTCAATTTTCAAAACTTTGTGACAAAAAGCGAATAGCTTGGGGTGTCTACTTTCCAAAATGGGGTCATTTGGGGGAGTTTTGTGCCATCTGGGCATTCCATGGCCTCCGAAACTGTGATAGGCAGTGAGAAGTGAAATCAAAAATTGACACCCTTAGAAAGCCTGAAGGCGGTGCTTGGTTTTTGGGGTCCCGTACGCAGCTAGGCTCCCAAAAAGTCTCACATGTGGTATCCCCGTACTCAGGAGAAGCAAAAATGTATTTTGGGGTGTAATTCCACATATGCCCATGGCATGTTTGAGCAATATATCATTTAGTGACAACTTTGTGCAAAAAAAATTGTATTTTTTCCGCAACTTGTGTCAACATATAAAATATTCCATGGACTCGACATGCCTCTCAGTATATAGCTTGGGGTGTCTACTTTCCAAAATGGGGTCATTTGGGGGGGTTTTGAACTGTTCTGGCATTTTATACACAACATTAGGAAGCTTACATCCACTCTTCTAACCACTTGAAGACAAAGCCCTTTTTGACACTTTTTTTGTTTACATGAAAACATATTTTTTTTTGCAAGAAAATTATGATGAACCCCCAAACATTATATATATTTTTAACGCAAAGGCCCTACAGAATAAAATGGTGGGTGTTGCATTTTTTTTTCTACACAGTATTTGCGCAGCGATTTTTCAAACGCATTTTTTGGGGAAAAAATACTTTTTAATTTTAATGCACTAAAACACACTATATTGCCCAAATGTTTGATGAAATAAAAAAGATGATCTTAGGCCGAGTACATAGATACCAAACACGACTTGCTTTAAAATTTCGCACAAACGCGCATTGGCGACAAACTACATACATTTTTAAAAGCATTTACAGGTTACCCCGTTAGATTTACAGAGGAGGTCTACTGCTAAAATTACTGCCCTCGATCTGACCTTCGCGGTGATACCTCACATGCATGGTGCAATTGCTGTTTACATATGACGCCAGACCGACGCTTGCTTTCGCCATTGGGCAAGAGCAGGGCAGGACAGGGGTGCTTTTTTTTTTTAATTTTATTAATTTTGCTTTTTTATTTTATTTTTAAACTGTTGCTTCCATATTTTTTTTTATCACTTTTATTGTTATCTCAGGGAATGTAAATATCCCCTATGATAGCAATAGGTAATGACAGGTACTCTTTTTTTGAAAAAACTGGGGTCTATTGGACCCTAGATCTTTCCTCTGCCCTCAAAGCATCTGACCACACCAAGATCGGTGTGATAAAATGCTTTCCCAATTTCCCAATGGCGCTTTTTATATCCGGGGGGGGGACATTCCCTCCCACTGCTTGTAAAAGCAGTCCAGAGGCTAATTAGCCACTAGGATTGCTTTTACATGAAAGCCGGCCGCTGGCTGAAAAGAATGATACCAAGATGATACCTAAACCCGCAGGCATCATTCTGGTATAAACATTCAAAGTCCAGCAACATACCAGTACGTTGCTGGTCCTTGTTGGACATGTATTGTAATCTTTTTTTTCATGCAGCCTGTTGGCTGAACGAAAAAAAAAGATTGATCGGTGGGTATGCCCACCATTAGAATACCGCCCTTCATCCACCCACTTCTAATGGGCATACATGCACCATTTATATATGCCGAAGCATGGGGGCATCTTCTCGCAAAAGTTATGCCGCGTACACATGGTCAGACTTTTCCACGGGCAAGCCTCCGTTGGAATGTCGACCGTATGTACGCGGCATTAGGAGCAAAATCGCTCCTCCGCTCCTGCTGCCCCAATGCTTCGGCATATATGCTTTTTTTATTTAACTGTGGTGGTGAAATCACCTCCTACAGCACTGGAGTCGCAGGGATCAGGCCTGTCTCTGCGAACGCTGCAGTTATGTGTGTTGTGTTTTGCAAGTGACAGTGATCGATCGATACTGCACTTGGGTGGCCTAGGCTGGATGGAGGGGCAAAACGCAGGTGCTAGCAGGTATCTGGGCTGATCCCGCTAACACTGCGTTTTTGGGAACCCTAAACTGCTGGGGACGCTAGTATAGATCTGATCAGATATTGAGCTGATCAGATACTATACCACTAAGGGGGGTGTATGCTTAATGCGTGGGTGTTAGCGCTACTGGCACTAACCTGACGCTGCCTGGGGTGTGACGCAGACCCTCTCTGACGCTAAAACCTAATTGATATCACCCGCCAGGCGATCAGGGGGTTAAACCTTTATTGGGTTATATACGGCGGGTGCCCTGACACTATAAAAAGCAAACTAACTAACCAGCGTCACCCGTAACACTTATATGATGATCACTGGTGAAAGGGTTAACTAGGGGCAATTAGGGGGTTAAAACCTTTATTGGGTAATATATGGGGGTACTGGCTACCTATCGGCATCACCGACACTAAGACAACGATCATAAAAACGATCGCTTAGCGACAGTGGTGATAGGGGGTGAAAGGGTTACCTGGGGGGCGATCAGGGGGTTAAACCTTTATTAGATAATATATGGGGGTACCTGACGCTATAAAAACCTGCGGCGAACCTAAAAAAAAATTACTGGCTATCGATCAGAAAAATGATTGCTTAGCGACGGCGGTGCTAGGGGGTGAAAGGGTTATCTGGGGGGCTATCAGGGGGTTAAACCTTTATTAGGGGGGGGGTTAGGGGGCTACACTGGACCTAAAACTAAATGTGACACTTTTACAGTCACAAATGTCACTGATTGCAGTGATCACTAAATAAATGGTCACTGCAATCAGTGTCACTGTGACTGGGGGCTGGGGGGTGATCTGGGGGGGCGATTTATGTGCCTATGTGTCCTGGTGTCAGTGTGCTGTTTTGTGTACTAACCTGCATCTTCTGTACGGTGCTCGGTATATGTGAGCGCCGCAGGAGAGATGACATCACTTCCTCCTGCCTGGCAGGCAGGGGAAGCTCTCTCATTCGCCGGGAGCGATCGAGAGGGGGTGGCCGGAATCGAACGGCCGTCCCCTCATGCCGGATCGCTCCCGAAGGTAAAACGACCACCCACTGTAAAGAAGGGGGGTCCGCTTGGACCCCCCAACTATACAAAGGCAATCACGTATATGTACGTGATTCTGCCTGTCGGTGCCATTCTGCCGACGTATATTTACAGTGGGCGGTCGTTAAGTGGTTAAAGGGGTTGTAAAGGTTCGTTTTTTATTTTCTAAATAGGTTCCTTTAAGCTAGTGCATTGTTGGTTCACTTAACTTTTCCTTTTTGATTTCCCTTCTAAATATTTTTTTTCTTTGTCTGAATTTCTCACTTCCTGTTCCTCAGTAAGCTGTTCAGAAAGCTGTTCTGGCTGACTCCACACCACTCAGATGATGGTGTGAAGTTTAGTGAGGAGAAACAGGAAGTGAGAAATTCAGACAAAGAAAAAAAACATTTAGAAGGTAAATCAAAGGAAAAGGTAAGTGAACCAACAATGCACTAGCTTAAGAGCCGGTTCACACTGGGGCAACATGACTTCCAGCGCGATTTTATGAGGCAACTCAGACACTACTTGCGAATGAATCACAGCGCGACCTGGAGCTACTTACAAGGCAACTCCAAGTTGCCTGCAGGACAGGAGACATTCCAGTGGCCAATCAAACAAGAATCAGCTCTGTGGGAGGGAGAGGTTTGCCTGAGAAATGTGTGTTTTCTTCCTGGAGAGTTGCTCCTATTAAGATAAGACAGTGAGAGGCGACTCCCATTAAAATGAATGGTTACAGGTCGCCTAGAAGTCGGATTGAAGTAGTACAGGGACCTTTTTTGAAGTCGGAGCGACTGCAGTAGTGCGCATAAGGACGGCTCCATTAACTTTGATTTCTTCAGCCAGCGCGACCTGGGGCGATTTGTAGTCTGATCCAAAGACGCCCCTGTGTGAAGTGGCTCTAAAGGAACCTATTTAGAAAATAAAAACGAACCTTTACAACCCCTTTAACCACAAATGACTAGCAGGGTTTGTCTCCTATGCAAACTGTTAGTTAAGCTAACTATGTCAAAACACATATATTCGAAAGTTAATTTCTACTCTTCCAGTTATTTATAAATTCTATTACAATCCCCTCTTCATCCCAAACCTTGAAGCCCCCCGTCATTCACCTGGACTACGTTCCTATAATGCAGGGATATGCAATTAGCGGACCTCCAGCTGTTGCCAAACTACAAGTCATAGCGAGACTCTGACAGAAGCAAGCATGACACCCAGAGGCAGAGGCATGATGGGACTTGTAATTTTGCAACAACTGGAGGTCCGCTAATTGCATATCCCTGCTATAATGTATCATTATCCGAGGCATGTAAAAATAGAGAACAATAAACAGGTAATCTCAGCTTCATAGCAATTGTCCATGAAATAGAAAGTGGGAGGGGCATGACAGCCTTTAGGCCAATAAAATAATCCCAAATAAAAGCACAAAAAATCTCTTGCATGGCTTCTGAATGTCTGATAAATTCATGAAAGGGAAGGAAAAGGAAATGTCCACCTAATTCTCAGTCTCCTAAACTTTTGGTTTGATTTTGTGTTCATCCATATTTTACAGAGATCCTTCTACCCCAAAACCCTGCCTCTTTTGTAAGGATAGAACTCGATATCCACAGACAGACTGGAACTGATGCATTGGGCTGGCGTATCAGGATCTCTCCCTTGTGATGCTCACTGGGAATTTCGTAGACCTTGGGCGTGCGTCATGGCTAACCCTCAAGGTGTCATTCCCAGGAACATTTTCCAGCAGGAGTCCGCCTTTTCTCATCTCAACACCTCCCATGGCATTTGAACAACAAAGATGAACAACGAAGATTTCCATGTAAAAGCTGTAGTCATCTCTTCATCCGGATAGGGCAGGGTATGAATGGGGTATAGGGTAGGAATGGGGTGGGCATTTCTTCATATGCTGGCTGGGGCGGATATTCCTCATCCAACATGAATAATCACAGAATCTACCTTTATCAATTAAGGCTTTAACCATTGGAGGTATTAGAGGAATATTTTTAACTCAAAGTGAAGCATGCAGAAATATAAAATGTTTCTCAGCAACAGTCTAGTTAAATATATTGAATCTATATAATAAAAACATTTTTTTCAAATCCAGTATTACAACAGGACTTCAATAAATCTTAAACAACTTTTTGTTTCTTCTATCCTGGGACCCAAGTGGACCTGAGGAACTCCGAACAGAACATTTTACCCAAACACATTCTGACTCAGGAGCCAGCCTCCCAACTTTGCAAATATATCTGATCATCAGCAACAAACGAAACATTGATGGATAAACAAACATTACATCATTAAGGCTCGGTCGCCTGAGTCGCGTCCCACGCTGTTCAATGGAACCGTTCTAATAGGAGCGACTCAGAAAAAGGTTCCTGTACTACTTTTGTGGGCGACCTGCATTGACTTCTATACAGAAGTCTTTATGCAAATCGCCTCGGCAGGCGTCTCAAGTAGTCTTGAGATCGTGCCGCCGAGGTTGCCCTCAGAAGTCGTGCCGCCCCTGTGTGAATGGGGCCTAACACTTCACGATTGAAACTCTGGAAATTCAAAGGGTAAATATATCCAGAATAGTCACTGACTGTTATTCAAATCAACTTTTTACATTATATTTTAGTACCTCATGGACTCTATCCAGCAATTTATTTTGTATATACTGGTAAGGCTTCATGTACACTGCTACTGGTAAACGGACGTTTAGGAGCAGTTGTCCATTTTTTCAACTGCTCCTGAACTCTTCTCTTATCAGTACATGTGCACAGGGTCGTTCTAGGCAGTTAAGTTTTTAGAGGATTTTTGTAGAACCCAAAAAAATGCGTTTAGAGGCATTTCATGCACCAAACAAACCTAAACTTGGTAATTCGCGTTTAGTTTACAGACGTTTTTCAAATGCTTCTAGACGCAAATGTGGCTAAACGGCCATTTTTAGACGCTGGTTTCTAGCTGTCAAGTTAAATCGTTCAGGAGAGGTGGAACAATGTCCCGTGTGCATGAAGCCTTACTTAAAGCGGAGGTTCACCATAAATATATATATTTTTTTTTTTTAAAAGCCAGCAGCTACAAATACTGCAACTTCTGACTTTTTTTAAAAAATACCTGTCCGGGTCGCCCGCTGCTTCTCCCGCCGCCATCCTCGGTGAGGGAATCAGGAAGTGAAGCGCTGCGGCTTCCCTACTGCGCATGCGCAAGTGACGCTGTGCCGTCCTTGCTGGTCCCCACTGTGTCATGGAAGCCGTGTTTCCCAGAACACAGGGGGGGGGGGGGTGACGCGAAGGGGTGGGAATCCCGCGGGAGTCTATACCTGGAAGTGGTGCAAATACCTGTTTTATACAGGTATCTGCACCCCTTTCCCCCCTGAAAGGTGACAAATGTGACACTGGAGGGGGGGTTCTGAAAAGTGGCGGTTCCATTTTGGGTGAACCTCCGCTTTTAACCCAAACTTTGTAGGGAAATGTATATTGGGAACATGGGCCATACTCCCAGAACAAGAAAACACTAAGACAACTTTGTGTACATTTTTAAACGAACACTTAAGATACTTTACTAATCAAACAATACCTTGTGCATTCATTAAACACACTACAACCACTTTCTCTTTTTATTCACATTCATTTGGCCACTCCATTCTTCATTTAGAAATGTTTTCCATATTTGCCCTTTTTGAACACGGACATGAAGCGCTGAACAACTACTTTGTCAATTGGCTGAGAAAACGGAGCTCAAATTCGCACCGCATATGTGTGAACCCAGCCCCAAACTAGTATTTTAACCAAAAAAAGATAAAATCAAACCTTTTAAAATCCCCAATCATTGTTAATGCAACCAAAACACAATTAAAACCATTTGCACAAATAACCATTCCCTTGTCTTGTAACAGGCAATGCAATGCAAAAGTTCCCTTTTTTTTTTTTTTTTTTTCTCAACAACAACAAAACTAAAATGCCATTTACTGAACACCGTGGAGCCCAGGGCAATTATATCAATCCAAACGATGGCGCATTTGTTGGTACTGAAAAAAAAACACCTTTTAACTTCAATAACGTAAGGATAGGCAATTGCACAATAAAAACGGTCCCGAAAGTCAGACTCGAAGGCTCCGTTTCCACTACTGCGAGTTGCTGTGCGACTTGACACGTGAAGTCGCATGACAAGCCAAACCCCATGTTACTCTTTCGTCCATGGACCGACACAGCCTCTCTATTGACAAAGTGGGTATTATCCGTTAATTAGGAGTGACTAGGCAGAAAAACTTGTAAAAAGTGTTGCATCACACCTTCTACAGTCCCGCCCAGGGGGCGGACCCCCGGGTATATCCTCTCAGTCTGCATCTCGCAGATCAGTTTTTTCTGTCTAGCAAGGAGTAGGACATGGCTCCCTTCGGGCCCATTGGTCCGGGGGAAAAAAGATATATATATATATTTTTTTGTTTTGCTACATTTGTTGTTTCCTGCGATCTTCGATCAACTGCCGACTGGGTGACAGGCTGGATCCTCGATCCTTGTAGTCTCCCCAGTTTCGGCCATCGAGCGTGTGCCGACCCTAGCTACGCGCTGGGTTTTCCACGACATGCCCGTCGCTCCACGGGTGGCCAGTGAGCCTACGCTCCAGGGCCTGCATCGGACCGCTCAGCTTCGGCTGACCTTACGGCCGAGTCGCAGCAGCCTGTCCGGTGAGCGTCACTCTCCAGGGCATACATATGATCGTCCCCTTTTGGGTCAAATCACAGCATGCCTGGCCCACAGTCACCTTCCGTGCGCGGACGATGACCTGTTTTGCATGTCTTCCAGCATAATACATGCAGGATAGGTAAGTAAAACTCTCCTGCCTCGGCTGGGTGATTTAGCTGGACATTCCTGGAGAGATCAAGTAAGTGGTTGTGGCCCCTTTCTTCCCTCTTTCCCTCCTCCCTGGGCTTCTAGCTAAAGGTTGCTGGGTGCTGGGGGTCACCTAGGGGGTTCCACTGGAGCAGGGCTGGCTGTAACTAACATTTAAAAGAAATGTAATTTCTGCTTACGTGTGTGTGCTTCCTCCTCCATGCTGTCGGCGGCCATTTTGAGGTGGTCCATGCCGAGTTTGTCCTCTTGTGACTGCCCGGCGGCCATCTTCCTGTGGTTCGGCCACACCCACTGACCTCTATCAGCTGATCGGCGGCCATTTTTGTCCACCCTGGATGTATATATTGCCATTCGGCGGCCATCTTTTTGTGGGCTACGGCTGCTTGACCTCTATCTTCGGCTCCGCGGCCAATTTCTTAGAGCCCACATTATCTTCCATACAGACGTTTTTGGCAGCCATTTTGCGAGAGCCTCTAGGGTGCATTACACTGGCGCGAAAATTCACACAGGAAGTGCTGATAAAAGAAGCAGACTGACACAGCAGCAGTGGGACAGCATCACAGGCGCAGCACACGGCAGCATAGCAGTACCGGTCCAGGGTGGTAAGTCCTCTGGGTAACCCAGCATCTCGGCAGCGCAGGAGGGTGGCCTATTGATATCTTGCCTGGAGCCCTGTGAGTGTCAGCGTGTGGTCAGCATGGCATCTGAGCCAGATGTCTTCTCCCCTGAAACAATAGATTTAGCAGCTGGTGCCCCTGACGTGTCTATGAACGCTATGACGGCAATCCTAGAGGCGTTTGCTGCCAGGGTGGAAGCAGCACACGGGAATACAGGGGGTAGTAAACGCCCCGTCCCCTGCAAGCTTCTGGGGAGAATTCTGATGCAGAACCAGGTCCAGCTACGGCCCCGGGCCCAGATTCTGACGCATCAGAGACTGCAGACCGTGACCGGACAGTGAGGATGACTCCAAGTTCAGTACGCGAGACGGCTTGGTATCTGACCTTATTACTGCAGTGCGGGATACGCTAAAGTTGGAAAATACTGCAGAAGCAGCAGAGACCCTGGTCCACTTGGGTTTCATAGACTTGTTCGCACTGCTAAGGTGTTCCCTTGTGTGTCTTTTGATAAACTCTTATACAAGGAATGGGAGAACCCACTGAGGGTCTTTACAGCCCCAAAGAGGTTTGCGGTACGGTACCCCTTTGAGGAGAGTTTTTTGAAGAGATGGACCTCTCCCCCTATAGTGGACCCTCCGGTGTCCAGACTTAATAGCGCCACCACAATTCCTGTAGAAGGGGCTCCTGTTTTCAAGGACCCTGTGGATAAGGCTGAAGCACTCGCTTGCTACCTATACTCAGTGGTAGGCTCGGCAGTACGCCCGGCATTGGCGGGGGCCCTGGTGTCTCACACACTTACTGAATGGGCAAGATTGCTACTCCAGGGGTTAAGGAGCGAGATGCTCCTCCTGATGAGATAATATTGGCCGACCTGTTGGTCCAGGACCTTAAGTTGTCTGCGAGTCAGACATGGATACTATTCCCCTGCTGTCTAAAGCTTTGGTTTATTCAGTGGCAATATGCCGCCTGATCTGGCTAAAAGGCTGGTCTGCGGACCAGACTTCCAAGAAAGCCCTGTTGGATCTGCCTTTTAAGGGCGACAGACTTTTTGGGGCTCTCTGGATGACATCATCAAGGATGCCACAGGAGGTAAAGGCACTTTGCTTCCCCAAATTGGCAAGGGTAAGGGGCCACGCCAAGGGCAAGGGCCCTCCTTTACTGCACGCAAGCGTTTTTTTCGTCCCCCTAGGGCGACAGGGAAAAGACCCCAGGCCGATAAAGCGCCTGCCCAAGGACAGAAGCGTCCTTGGTCCCGCATACCCAATAAGCCTGCGGACAAATTTGCATCCGCATGAAGGTCCACCCCCACCCAGCTCTCGGGTGGGGGGACGTCTTCGCAAATTCGCCTCAGTGGACACCTCCAATCTCCAACTATTACCGACCCGTCGGGAGGCCCTGTATGGGGCGGTCCAGGGTCTACTGGAACGCGGTGTAGTTATTCCAGTTCCAGAACTGGAACGGGGTTTTTACTCAAATCTGTTCATTGTGCCGAAGGAGGGGGTTCGTCCAAGCTTGGATCTCAGAGCCCTCAATTGCTTTGTGAAAGTACAAAGATTTCGGATGGAGTCGGTTCGATCTGTAGTCACGGCTCTCCATCCGGGGGACTTTCTGGCCTCCTTGGACATCAAGGACGCATACCTGCATGTCCCCATATACTCCAGACACCAGAGGTTTCTGCGATTTGCTATCGGGAAGAACCACTACCAGTTTGTGGCCCTCCCGTTTGGCCTTGCCTCAGCACCCAGGACGTTCACCAAGGTGCTCGCTCCGATTCTGGCACTTCTAAGACAGCGGGATATCGCTATCATGGGCTACTTGGACGACCTTCTACTGAAGGCCCCTTCAAGCTCAGAATTAGAGGTAAGCGTGTATTACCTGTCGGACTCTTCGAGACTGTGGTTGGATACTAAACACGCAAAAGTCAGTATTGGTGCCCACTCAACGCCTAGTGTACCTGGGGTTGATTCTGGATTCCTCAGAGGCAAAGGTATTCCTCCCTGTGGAGAAGTTGCAGACCCTCCGGGCTGCAGACGGCAGCTGACTTCCAGGAATTGGTCGTCACTCCGTTTTTGCATGCGAGTGTTGGCCCTCATGGTAGCCTCCTTCGAGGCGGTCCCATATGTTCAATACCACACTCGAGTGTTACAGAAGGAAGTTCTGTCCAGATGGAACAGATGCCCTTCATCTCTGGATTATCAAAACCGAGTGAGCCACCTAGTCGGAGATCCCTGGTATGGTGGCTGACAGCACCGGCTCTAATGGCCGGGAAGTAATTTCTACCGGTTTACTGGATAGTGATCACGACGGACGCCAGCCTTACAGGTTGGGGGGGGGGGGAGTCTGGGGTGTCCAGTCGGCGCAAGGTCGCTGGACCCCAGAGGAAGCCCTCCTGCCGATCAATGTCCTGGAGATCCGGGCGATCAAGCTGTGCCTCTTCAAATGGTCTCAGAGGCTGCAAGGGCGTCCAGTCAGACAACGCCACAGCGGTGGCATATGTCAATCATCAAGGAGGAAGAAGCTCGGCTGCAGCATCGGAGGTTGCTCGCATCCTGAAGTGGGCAGAGAAGAGCGTACCGGCACTATCAACCGTGTACATTCCGGGCGTGGAAAGCTGGCAGGCGGACTACCTGAGCCGCCAGATGCTGGACCAGGGAGAATGGTCCTTACACCCGGAGGTGTTCCAACTCCTCTGCCAAAGTTGGGGCACACCAGACGTAGATCTTCTGGCTTCCCGACTCAATCGGAAGGTATTGAGATTTGTGGCCCGGTCAAGAGACCCATGGGCAGACGCAACGGACGCGTTGGTAGCATCGTGGGGTCAGTATCGGCTAATCTATGCCTTCCCTCCCTTAAGGCTTCTTCCTCTTCTGCTCCGCAGAGGGAATTCCAATGATCCTAATCGCTCCAGATTGGTCTCAGCGTCCTTGGTACGCCGATCTAGTACGTCTGGTAGCAGACGTCCCCTGGCGCCTACCACTACGGAAGGACCTGCTATCGCAAGGTCCCATACTCCATCCTGCTTTACGGTCACTGGCTTTAACGGCATGGCTATTGAGAACCAGGTACTGAGAGACCGGGGCCTGTCAGATTCAGTAATCTCTACTATGAGAAGTGCTCGGAAATCGTCCTTTTAGGAAGGTTTATCACTGCACTTGGAAGGCCCACATCTCCATGTGTGAGGAAATGAAATGGCATCCGCGTACTTATTTGGTGTCCAGAATCCTGCTGGTTTTACAGCATGGGGTGGACCAAAGGCTTGCCCCAAGTACGATTTAAGGGACAGATATCTGCCCTGACTGTCTTTTTTTCAGCAACCCCTGGCGGCTCACTCTCTCGTGAGTACATTTGTGCAGGGGGTTTGACATGTGGCCCCTCCGGTCCGTCCCCCATTACTTCCGTGGGACTTGAACCTGGTCCTCTCGGTGCTTCAGAAGGCACCATTTGAGAATATTAGAGATATTCCCATGTTGACACTTTCTCAAAGTGGTCTTTTTGGTGGCTGTTACATCAGTTAGACAAGTCTGAGCTGGCAGCCTTGTCCTGCAAGGCTCCCTATTTGATTTTCCACAAGGATAAGGTGGTACTGCGGCCGCAGCCTTCCTTTCAAAAGTCGTTTCGGCTTTTTATCTCAATGAAGACTTACTTCCATCCTTGTGTCCTCAGCCGTCGAATCCTAAGGAGTCGGCGTTGCATTCCTTGGACTTTGTCTGAGCTTTGAGAGTATACCTATCTGCTACTTCCCAAGTTCCGGAAGTCAGACTCACTGTTTCGGTGGCTGGTCCCAAGAAGGGCCAAGCAGTCTCATCGGCCACCATCTCTAGGTGGATCCGACAGTAATCCAGGCTTACGCCTTAAAGGGTCAAGCGCCCCCCTTCCCGGTCACGGCGCATTCGACCAGGGCAATAGGTGCCTCTTGGGCTTTCCGACATCAAGCGTCTGTTTCCCAATTATGTAAAGCGGCAACTTGGTCGTCCGCTCACACTATTCTACAAAATTGATGTAGGTGCATCTTCGGATGCCTCTTTCGGCCGCAAGGTTTTGCAAGCGGCTGTTTAGAGTTGCAGCTCCTCCGTTGGAGTGCTATTTTGTGTTTTGGGGTGAAGTTTATTTTTATGCTGTTACCACCCGTTTTTTCTCTGACACCGCTTTGGGATGTCCCACTATGTCAATAGAGAAGCTGTGTCGGTCCATGGACGAAAGAGTAAATAGGATTTTTTTACTCACCGTAAAATCCTTTTCTCTGAGTTCATGGACCGACACAGCACCCACCCCTCCTTTTTAAGTTTGTACTGCTTTTTGACGAACTGATCTGCGAGATGCAGACTGAGGATATACCCGGGGGTCCGCCCCTTGGGCGGGACTGTAGAAGGTGTGATGCAACACTTTTTACATGTTTTTCCGCCTAGTCACTCCTAATTAACGGATAATACCCGCTTTGTCAAAAGAGGCTGTGTCGGTCCATGGACTCAAAAGGATTTTACGGTGAGTACAAAAATCCTATTTCAATGATCCCCGTTTTTAAGTGGTGCGACTCAAGTTGCAGCGACTCCAAAAAAGGTTCTTGCACTACTTTGTTCCTACTTCAGTGCGACCTTGTTTTCACATGGGTTTTCACTGGTTGCATGACATTGCATCAAAAAATCGCATTGCAAAGTCGCATTGTAAATCACACAACTCTGGGGTTGCAATTGTGGAAACAGCCTTACTGAAATCAAAAATACCCCATGTATAAATTGAAATGCTGCTCTAAAAAATTTGTATTTGGTACCAACGCATACATGTAATTTATCAGTGACATGTCACATTCCCCTTTTTAATGTTTCCAATTAACTATGTATTGGGCATGGACTTAATATCTGCCCAACACATTTCATGAATAGACTGACAATAGTTGCAACATTTTAACAATAAACATGTATTTTTAATCCTATATAGATAATTTTTCTGAATTAAATCCTTTAACTACTTCCCACCCGGCCACTGTGTATATATACGGCCGGGTGGGCCCTCTCTCCTGAGTGGACGTTCAGGAACGTCCCTCAGAAGGAGGGGATCGCGCGCGTTCCCGCGCAGCGGCGCGATCCCGATTCACGCGTGTCACCCGGACACAGCGCATCTCGATTCGGCAGGAGGGCTCTGTGATTGGCCCTCCTGATCACATGACGGCCGTGTCCAATCCCAGCCGTCATGTGATGTAAACAGACAGCCGGTTGCTAGGCAATCAGCTCTCCTCCTCACACAGAAGTCGTCGGAGAGGAGAGCGGATCGCTGCAGCTGGCTGGTGATCAGTGAGTATGAGCTGGGTTTTTTTTCAGCTTTTTACTCACTGATCACCAGCCTAGTGTCCCCGCACATGCACACGTGTCCCCGCACACGTGTCCCCACAGTAAAAACACCTGTCCCCCACATGTGACAGTAAAATCATATGTCCCAATGAACATTTGCACACATGTCCGTGATCACCTGCGCACATCTGTACATGATCATTTGCGTACATCTGTCCGTGATCACACGAACCAATTATTATACACTTTTAACTGTTTTTTTTTTTTTGTTTTTTTTTTTATACCAAAAACATGTAGAATACATTTTGGCTTAAATTTATGGCCAAATTCGATTTAATTGGATTTTTTTAAAAATAGAAAGACGAAAATATTTTTTCCAAATTTCCGCTCTTTTCGTGTATCGCAAAAAATTAAAAACGTAGTCGTGAATAAATACCACCAAAAGAAAGCGCTATTTGTGTGAATACAATGATAAAAATTTCATTTGGGTACAGTGTAGCATGACCACGCAATTGTCATTGAAAATGCGAGAGCGCTGAAAGCTTAAAATTGGTCTGGGAAGGAAGGGGGCTAAAGTGCCCAGTATTGATGTGGTTAACATTCACTCTCCACCTCAGCAAGTCTCTCTGACTCTCTGAATATGGAATGCAAATATAGCAGTATGCTTTGCGCAAAAGTGGTGGCCAAGGTATGGTCGGTGGTTTGATCCCCTCTTTCACTTGAAGCAAAATGGCAGATTAATGCAAGTGGGTATTTACCTCTGTGTATTGTGCTAAACAATACTTTGGATAGGCGGAATCACTCAAATAAAGCACTACACACAGTTGAGTACCCTACTCTGTCCCTCTCACCTGCCCACTTTAGCAACCCTCTCCTACTTGGCAGGATCAAATGATATGAATCCGTTTTGCATTCAGAAGAAAAAACAACTTTTACTCCAAGAGCCGGCTCACACTGAGGCAACACGGTTTCTAGCGCGACTTTACAAGGCAACTTCAAGTTGCCTCCAGGAAAGGCGACTTTGCCAGTGGCGAATCAAACAATCAGCTCTGTGGGAAGGATGGTTTGCCTGAGAAAACAATTTTCTCTTCCTGTAAAGTTGCTTCAGTTAAGATACTGATCCGACTTTGGAGGCAACTTCCATTGAAATCAATGTGTGCAAGTCGCCTTGAAGTAGTACAGGAACCTTTTTCTGAAGTCAGAGCGACTTCAGTAGTGTACATTAAGACGGCGTATTTTGTCATGTTGCGCGACACGGGGGGCGACAAGTCGGATACCAAGTCGCGGTAGTGTGAACCGTCTCTTAATTGGAATTCCAAGACCACAACAAACGCATAAAATGTAAGCATTTCTCTCTGAGCAGATGGAAAAGAATTCCCTATACTAACAAGAACTTTCCCTTCTTAAAACCTTGGCTTGTATGGCATAGCTAAAACCCATTTGTCCTATCTGCACCACAGCGACAACATTTATAAACTTACATACAAAAGTGCTTGCCAGTCTCCCGATATTTGGATATAAGCAAGGGAGATTTCTAATACTGTAGCCCACTTCAACAAATTATCTTATTACTTCTATGTGACAGAAAAGCAAAAGTAGGTTGGGTCACCGAAGTATAATCATTAACCATTTCAGCTCCTTCCCAAAAGGATTGTCATGTGCACTTTTCTACAGCGTTCCCAAAACTCTTCTAATTAATTGGGACCTTCTCAGAGGTACTTTCAAAGGTGGATTTTCCCAAAAAATCCCCTATACACCAAGGCGTGGTTCGTATCCCTCTTCTACATAAATTTAGTTTAAGATGAAATTTAAATCGGAGCTAAGGCAAGAGTAAACAGTCTGTCTAAAAGACAAAGATTCTTTTTACCAAAGGTGATTATTTCATGCCACTGCTGCCACCATCTGAAGAGGTAAACGGGTAATACGGCCACCCATGTGTACTTCAGGTAATGAAGGAAGAGCTTCAATGACCCACGGATCCGGAGAGACAAATGACACAAAGAAACAGTCTTGTGTGTTCATTAGATCTCTAACTTTATTCAGTACCACTGTGGCTTGTATGCAAAAGAAAGATAGGAGGGGCTATGTCTTAATGCATACGTTATACAAACGCTGTACTTTTCTTTTCATGATTAAAACTGCAAGAACAAGCTGACTGCTGACACAACAAGCTGCTACATAAATCAGCTTGACTACAAATGACTAGCAGGGTGTGTCTCTATGCAAACTGTTAGTTAAGCTAAATACAGTGGGCACGGAAAGTTTTCAGACCCCCTTAACCACTTAATCCCCGGACCATTTTGTAGCTATAGGACCAGAGGTGAATTCAGAATTTTGCACTGCGCTGCTTTAACTGTAAATTGTGCGGACATGCAATGTTGTACCCAAACGAAATTTGCGTCCCTTTCTTCCCACAAATAGAGCTTTCTTTTAATGGTGTTTGCTTGCCTCTTTTTATTTTTTGCGATATAAACGGAAAAAGACTGAAAATTTTGGGAAAAAAAATATATTTTCTACTTTTTGTTATAAGAAAAATCGAATAAACTCAATTTTAGTCATACATTTAGGCCAAAATGTATTCAGCCACATGTCTTTAGTAAAAAAAAGTCAATAAGCGTATATCGGTTTGCGCAAAAGTTATAGCGTCTACAAACTAGGACATTTTTCTGGAATTTACACAGCTTTTAATTTGACTGCCTATCTCATTTCTTGAGGTGCTAAAATGGCAGGGCAGTACAACCCCCCCCCCCCCAAATGACCCCATTTTGGAAAGTAGACATCCCAAGGAAATTGCTGAGGCATGTTGAGCCCATTGAAATTTTTTTATTTTTATTTTTTTTCGCTCGTGATTGAATACTGACAAAAAAAAAATTACAAAAAGTTGTCACTAAATGATATATTGCTCACACATGCCATGGTTATATGTGGAATTGCACCCCAAAATAAATTTTGCTGCTTCTCCTGAGTACGGGGCTACCACATGTGTGGGACTTTTTGAGAGCCTAGCCGCGTACGGGCCCCCGAAAACCAAGCACCCCCTTCAGGATTTCTAAGGGCGCAAATTTTTGATTTCACTCCTCACTACCTATCAGTTTCGAAGGCCATAAAATGCCAAAATGGCACAAAACCCCCACAAATGACCCCATTTTGGAAAGTAGACACCCCAAGCTATTTGCTGAGAGGCATGTTGAGTATTTTACAGCTCATTTGTTTTTGAAAATGAAAGAATTTTCTTTTTTCAAAATTATAAAAAAAAAAAAAAACTTTGACAAAAAGCGAGATCTGCAACATACTCGCCATACCTCTCAGCAAATAGCTTGGGGTGTCTACTTTCCAAAATTGGGTCATTTGGGGGGGGGGGGGGGGGGTTGCCATCTGGGCATTCCATGGCCTCTGAAACTGTGATAGGCAGTGAGAAGTGAAATCAAAAATTTACACCCTTAGAAAGCCTGAAGGTGGTGCTTGGTTTTTGGGGTCCCGTACGCGGCTAGGCTCCCAAAAAGTCTCACATGTGGTATCCCGTGCTCAGGAGAAGCAACAGAATGTATTTTGGGGTGTAATTCCACATATGGCATGTTTGAGCAATATATCATTTAGTAACAACTAAACTAAAAATAAAATTGTATTTTTTTCCGCAACTTGTGTCAACATATAAAATATTCCATGGACTCAACATGCCTCTCAGTATATAGCTTGGGGTGTCTACTTTCCAAAATGGGGTCATTTGGGGGGGGGGGGGGGGGTTTGAACTGTTCTGGCATTTTATACACCACATTAGGAAGCTTACATCCACTCTTCTAACCACTTGAAGACAAAGCCCTTTCTGACACTTTTTGTTTACATGAAAACATATTTATTTTTTTTGCAAGAAAATTATGTTGAACCCCCATACATTATATATTTTTTTTTTAAAGCAAAGGCCCTACAGATTAAAATGGTGGGTGTTGCATTTTTTTTTCCCACACAGTATTTGCGCAGCGATTTTTCAAACTCATTTTATGGGGGAAAAAATACACTTTTTTTAATTTTAATGCACTAAAACACACTATATTGCCCAAATGTTTGATAAAATAAAAACGATGATCTTAGGCCGAGTACATAGATACCAAACACGACATGCTTTAAAATTTCGCACAAACGCGCATTGGCGACAAACTACATCCATTTTTAAAAGCCTTTACAGGTTACCACGTTAGATTTACAGAGGTCTACTGCTAAAATGACTGCCCTCGATCTGACCTTTGCAGTGATACCTCACATGCATGGTGCAATTGCTCTTTACATATGACGCCAGACCGACGCTTGCGTTCGCCATTGCGCAAGGGCAGGACAGGGGTGCTTTTTTTTTAATATTAATTTTGCTTTATTTTATTTTTAAACTGTTCCCTATATATATATATATATATATATATATATATATATATATATATATTTATTATTATTATTATTATTATCTCATTGAATGTAAATATCCCCTATGATAGCAATAGGTAGTGACAGGTACTTTTATTTTTTTATTTAAACTGGGGTCTTCTAGACCCTAGATCTTTCCTCTGCCCTCAAAGCATCTGACCACACCAAGATGGGTGTGATTAAAATGCTTTCCCAATGGCGCTTTTTATATCCGGGGGGGGACATTCCCTCCCACTGCTTGTAAAAGCGGTCCAGAGGCTAATTAGCTGCTAGGATTGCTTTTACATGTAAGCCGGCCGCTGGCTGAAAATGATACCAAGATGATACCTAAACCCGCAGGCATCAATCTGGTATAACCATTCAAAGTCCAGCAACATACCAGTACGTTGCTGGTCCTTGTTGGACATGTATTGTAATCTTTTTTTTCATGCAGCCTGTTGGCTGAACGAAAAAAAGAGATTGATCGGTGGGTATGCCCACCATTAGAATACCGCCATTCATCCACCCACTTCTAATGATGGGCATACATGCACCATTTATATATGCCGAAGCATTGGGGCATCCTCCTGCAAAAATTATGCCGCACACACATGGTCGGACTTTTCCACGGGCAAGCCTCCGTCGGTATTTCGACCGTATGTACGCGGCATTGGGCGCAAAATCGCTCCTCCGCCCCTGCTGCCCCAATGCTTCGGCATATATGCTTTTTTTAACTGTGGTGGTGAAATCGCCTCCTACAGCACTGGAGTCGCAGGGATCAGGCCTGTCTCTGCGAACGCTGCAGTTATGTGTGTTGTGTTTTTTGCAAGTGACAGTGATCGATCGATACTGCACTTGGGTGGCCTGGGCTGGACGGAGGGGCAAAACGCAGGTGCTAGCAAATATCTGGGCTGATCCCGCTAACACTGCGTTTTTGGGAACCCTAAACTGCTGGGGACACTAGTATAGATCTGATCAGATATTGATCTGTTCAGATACTATACCTCTAAGGGAGGTGTATGCTTCACGCGTGGGTGTTAGCGTTACTGGCACTAACCTGACGCTGCCTGGGGTGTGACGCAGCGGCAATTAGGGGGTTAAAACCTTTATTAGATAATATATGGGGGTACCTGACGCTATAAAAACCTGCGGCGAACGTAAAAAAAATAACTGGCTATCTATCAGCACCAGCATAAGTAATACAGCGATCAGAAAAACGATCGCTTAGTGACACTGGCAAAAGGGGGTGAAAGGATTACTGGGGGGCGATCAATGGGTTAAACCTTTTATTAGGTAATATATGGGGGTAGCTGACTCTCTAAAAACCTGCGGCGAACCTAAAAAACTGGCTACCGATCGGCATCACCGACACTAAAACAGCGATCAGAAAATCGATCGCTTAGTGACGGCGGTGCTAGGGGGTGAAAGGGTTATCTGGGGGGTGGCTAAACCTTTATTGGGGGGGAGGGGGGGTTAGGGGGCTACACTGGACCTAAAACTAACTGACACTTTTACAGTCACAAATGTCACTGATTGCAGTGACCATTTATTTACTGATCACTGCAATCGGTGACACACTGACTGGGGGTGATTTGTGTCCTGGTGTCAGTGTACTGTTTGTGCACTAACCTGTGTGTCTTCTCTTGTAAGGCGCTCGGTATATGTGAGCGCTGCATGAGAGATGACATCACTTCCTCTGCCTGTGTAAACATTACACAGCAGAGGAAGCTTTCTCATTTGCCGGGAGCGATCGCGAGGGGGTGGCCGGAATCCAACGGCTGTCCCCTGATCCTGGATCACTCCCCAACGGATAACGACCGCTCGCTGTATAGAAGGGGGGTCCGATTGGACCCAACTATACAAAGGCAGTCACGTACACTGTACGTAATTGTGCCTGTCTGTGCCATTCTGCCGACGTGTATATATACAGTGAGTGGTTAAATTTTTCACTCATTGTTCTAATGCAGCCATTTGCTAAAATCATTTAAGTTCATTTTTTTTCCCCTTATTAACCCCTTCCTTACTGGGCACATATACCCCCTTCCTGCCCAGGCGAAATTTCAGCTTTCAGCACTGTCACGCTTTGAATGACAATTGCGCGGTCGTGCGACGTGGCTCCCAAACAAAATTGACGTCCTTTTTTTCGCACAAATGGAGCTTTCTTTTGGTGGTATTTGATCACCTCGGCGGTTTTTATTTTTTGCGCTATAAACAAAAATAGAGCGACAATTTTGAAAAAAAAGCAATATTTTTTGATTTTTGCTATAATAAATATCCCAATTTTTTTTTTTTTTATATATTTTTTTCCTCAGTTTAGGCCGATACGTATTCTTCTACATATTTTTGGTAAAAAAAAAATCGCAATCAGCGTTTGGTTTGCGCAAAAGTTATAGCGTTTACAAAATAGGGGGATAGTTTTATGGCATTTTATATATATATTTTTTTTATTAGTAATGGCGGCGATCAGTGATTTTTTTTTGTGACTGCGACATTATGGCGCACACATCGGACACTTTTGACACGAATTTGGGACCATTCACATTTATACAGCGAACAGTGCTATAAATATGCACTGATTACTGTATAAATGTGACTGGCAGGGAAGGGGTTAAATGTGTTCCCTGGGAGTGATTGTTACTGTGGGGGGAGGGGACTGACTGGGGGAGGTGACCGATCTGTGTCCCTATGTACAAGGGACACAGCATCGGTCTCCTCTCCCTGACAGGACATGGATCTGTGTGTTTACACACACAGATCCATGTCCTTGTCTCTGTAACCGCCGATCGGGGGTGCCTGGCGGACATCGCAGCCGCCAGGGACGCGCATCGGCATTGCAGTGAAGCGCCGGGCACGTGCGCGCGCCGCCGGCGGCCAAATAGCGGAGGCCGTATAATAACGGCCTCCCGGCATTTGACAACCACCTTGCGGCCGTATATTCTCGTACGGCGGGCGCGAGGTGGTTAATGTACACACAACACCCTATATTGACAGAAAAACACAGAATTGTTGACATTATTGCAGATTTATTACAAAAGAAAAACTGAAATATCACATGGTCCTAAGTATTCAGACCCTTTGCTGTGACACTTAAATATTTAACTCGGGTGCTGTCCATTTCTTCTGATCCTCCTTGGTTCTACACCTTTGAGTCCAGCTGTGTTTGATTATACTGATTGGACTTGATTAGGAAAGCCACACACCTGTCTATATAAGAGCTCACAGTGCATGTCAGAGCAAATGAGAATCATGCGGTCAAAGGAACTGCCTGAAAAGCTCAGACAGAATTGTGGCAAGGCACAGATCGGGCAAAGGTTACAAAAATTTCTGCTGCACTTAAAGGGGTTGTAAAGGTTCGTTTTTTATTTTCTAAATGGGTTCCTTTAAGCTAGTGCATTGTTGGTTCACTTACCTTTTTGCTTTGATTTACCTTCTAAATGTTTTTTTTCTTTGTCTGAATTTCTCACTTCCTGTTTCTCCTCACTAAACTTCACACCATCATCCGAGTGGTGTGGAGTCAGCCAGAACAGCTTACTGAGGAGGAACAGGAAGTGAGAAATTCAGACAAAGAAAACAAAGAAAAAAAATATTTAGAAGGGAAATCGAAGGAAAAGGTAAGTGAACCAACAATGCACTAGCTTAAAGGAGCCTATTTAGAAAATAAAAAACAAACCTTTACAACACCTTTAAGGTTCCTAAGAGCACAGTGGCCTCCATAATCCTTTTTAACTGGAAGACATTTGGGATGACCAGAACCCTTCCTAAGAACCCTTCCTAGAGCTGGCCGTCTGGGAAAACTGAGCTATCAGGGGAGAAGAGCCTTGGTGAGAGAGGTAAAGAAGAACCCAAAGATCACTGTGGCTGAGCTCCAGAGATGCAGATGGGAGAAAGTTGTAGAAAGTCAACCATCACTGCAGCCCTCCATCAGCCGGGGCTTTATTGGAGAGTGGCCCGACAGAAGCCTCTCCTCAGTGCAAGACACATGAAAGCCTGCATGGAGTTTGCTAAAAAAAAAACTGAAGGACTCAAAGATGATGAGAAATAAGATTCTCTGGTCTGAGACCAAGATGCAACTTTTTGGCCTTAATTCTAAGCGTATGTGTGGAGAAAACCAGGCACTGCTCATTGCCAGTCCAATACAGTCCCATCAGTGAAGCATGGTGGTGGCAGCATCATGCTGTGGGGGTGTTTTTCAGCTGCAGGGACAGGACAACTGGTTGCAATCAAGGGAAAGATGAATTCGGCCAAGTACAGGGATATCCTGGATAAAAACCTTCTCCAGAATGCTCAGGACCTCCAGACTGGACCGAAGGTTTACCTTCCAACAAGACAATGACCCTAAGCACACAGCTAAAATAACGGAAGAGTGGCTTCACAACAGCTCCGTGACTGTTCTTGAATGGCCCAGCCAGAGCCCTGATTTAAACCCAATTGAGCATCTCTGGAGAGATCTAAAAATGGCTGTCCACCAATGTTTACTATCCAACCTGACAAAACTGTAGAGGATCTGCAAGGAGGAATGGCAGAGGATCCCCAAATCCAGGTGTGGAAAAACTTGTTGCATCTTTCCCAAAAAGACTCATGGCTGTATTTGATCAAGAGTGCTTCTACTAAATACTGAGCAAAGGGTCTGAATACTTGGGACCATGTTATATTTCTTTTTTTTTTTTAATCTGCAAAAATGTAAATTTCTGTGTTTTTCTGTCAATATGGGGTGCTGTGTGTACATTGAGGGAAAAAATGAACATAAATGATTTTAGCAAGTGGCTGCAATATAACAGAGTGAAAAATTTAAGGGGGTCTGAATACTTTCCGTACCCACTGTATGTCAAAACACATGCATATATTCAAAAGTTAATTTCTACTTAAAAAATGGAGTCAGTTATTTATACATTCTATTACACCTAATAACTGCATTTAGTCCGACCAATGCTATGTCCCAGCACTCTGGTTACCCATGTAAATATGCCAGTAGTTTAGTTTACTCACTTTCCCGCTGCCTTCTTACGACATCTGTGTGCTGTAGTCATAGGACATCCCATGTCTTGGTAGCCTCATCAGATCAAGGATGGCATGTGTTGTATAGCATTCTGGTGCAGGCAAGTGTCCCATACAGGTGCTTAATGGCACCAAATGATCGATTTTGATGCCATGCTCCCACAGCGGAGACTACCAGTCCCATAGAACACCAACAGCAGAGTCTGTCAATTGCCGACAAGTCCCGTAGATGAATTCCGATATTCTCCAAGTTGCTGAAGCATGCAGTCAGTGCATTGGGGGGGGGGGGGGGGTGGCGGCTGGGCTGGTCTGGTCTGTCCCTGTATGGTGTCTAGCAATTTCTGACTAGTAATTTTATTTGATAAAAATCCTGACACACGATACAGGGACAGACCCCCCCCCCCCCCCCCCCCACCCCTGATGCACGGCTTGCCTCAGCTATACCAAAACACATTCTACTGCTACTTGCTTGTGAGACTTTTTTTTTTTTAAGAGGCCCAACCTGCAGGGAGCACAATCAGGTGTGTGTTCTAGGGACATAAATTGCATTTCTCGACCACCTATTACACTTTTGAAGGCTCTGGAGCACCAGGACCATGGAATTGCTCAGAAAATTGCCCCATTTTGGAAAGCAAACACCCCAACGTATAATCCTATAGAGGTGCGCATCTTCACTGGTCTTTACAATTTGATTTGATTCTGCAATGCATCACGATTACTGATGGTTTCCATTCCCAAAAAATTGTAGCATTTAGAACTACTTTTTGCATGTAGCAGGACATGGCAGAGCCCAGGATATGAGGGAGCGGTAGGGACTGAAGGATGGGAGTATCCATGAATAAGAGGATGGAGGAATCCATGGATAGAGAATAGAAAGCTGGAGGAGTCTGGAGATGGGAACTAAAGGATGGAGAAATCCATGGCTGAGAACAGGAGGAACGAAGACTTCAAAGACAAAAATGGTAGGTGGGGGGGCTGAAGGATGTAAGAATCGAGGGGGTGTTAAGATGGTCATCATGAAGTCCTGCAGGTGAGGAATATCGGTGGTATAGGGATCCCCTGTGCTGTGTACATGGCAGGGTTGGGGGTGTGATGGTCTCCTCCTAGTGCTTTCTGTATAAACCTATTTTATTAAAGTGAAATTTCTGCTTTAAGGAGTCCTTACCCTCTGGCATGTCATTTTTGTGGGTGGGGGGAGATGGGGCACCAGTCCCAGAAGATTGCCTGGCCATTCAGGAGAGTGCAGTGCGCACCTGGCTGTGAAGCTGCAAGCTGTCACAGCCAGATTCCCACAGTAGTGATGCCAGCACTGCGAAGGGAAAGGGAGAAACAGAGGATCATGGGACAGGTGAGTGTGTGCTTTATTAAAAATCAGCAGCTACACTTTTTTTTTTTAATCAAAATAACGTTTTGCACTGCAAACATGCACTGTACTTGTGGATCAATCCAATCGACATACATAGCGGCTTGGTACATATCAAGAGGAAGATTATATACAAAAAAAGAAACCAGCGGAATGGCGAGGCAAAAAATGGGGGGGGGGGGGCACAGAATGGAGACCTATAGTTAATCAAAGAGAAAGAGAAATACATCTCGCTGTGCACATCGCACGTGGAGGCATCCTCCAGCCATCTATCCCAGATTTCATGATATTTCTTAGGGCAACCCCTGTGGATATGAAGTACTTTCTTGTAGGGAAGGGTGGTGTTGACAGCTCTAATCCATTGCTGTAGTGTGGGGGGGGGGGGGAGAGTCCCTCTCACCCACAACCTAGCAATCTGAAGTCTGGCAAGGAGGAATAAGGTTTCCTGCAGAAATATATGTTTAAGTCTTTTTCGCCTTCAGAGAGCAAGAGGAACCTGAGCACACACTGTCAGGGACAGAGGGGAGCCCATGCGGTCGTGGAGGAATCGGACCACTTGGGTCCAGAGCCCTTGTATGGATGGACAGGTCCACAATAAATGGTAGGAGGCATTGGGGTGGCTGCACCTGGGGCAGTTAGGGTCGTGGCCTTGTCTATACTTAGAGATACGGTTGGGTGTCAGGTATGATCTGTGGAGGATGTATAGGTGGGTAAGGTGGTCAGAGTTTAGGAGAGACGGCCTTACAGTTAGCGAGAGCCTCTGCCCAGTCACAGCACCTAGGTCGGGCTCACATTGCGTCTTTAGGTGGTAAGCAGCAGTGGTTGCTGTGGGTTGCAGGAGATATGTATAGATTTGGGAGATGACAGTCTCGGGTATGGACCACAAGAAGCTCAACTAACACTGGGACCTTGAGGGTTGGGATGGAGTCGCCAAACTGTGCATTTAGTGCGTGTCTAAGTTGAAGGTTTTGGAAAAACATGTGGTTGGGTAATGCAAAGTTATCTTTGAGCGTTTGGAACGACTTAACCGATCCGAGCCACGACCTTTGACAGGTAAATAACGCCCTTGTCAATCCACAGCCTGCGGTCAGGGATAGAAGCAAGTTGAGGCAGAAGGGGATTGTCCCAAAGGGGAGTGTGGGAATGAGGGGAGGGCGCTTCACCGAGGTGCATGGCTAGTTGCCAGACCTTAGAGATGATACAACATGTGCCTTCCATCCTCAGTTCAAGGCGGCGCGTGTGGCCCGCAGAACAGGAGCTGGAAGGAGTGGGCCGGGTACCCGAGAGCAGACCATGGTGGAATAACGCTCTGTCAATTGGGTAAAGTGGGAGAATTGAGAAGCTATATAGTACATGGAAAGGTCTGGGAGAGCAGTACCTCCTAAGTCGGTCGGGCACTTCAGGACCTGCCAGGACAATTTGTGTCGGGAGGAGCCCCAGACAAACGTGTTGAGGATGGATTCCATTGTTTTAAATATGCGTGGGGGGAGATAACGGGGCCTGCCAGAAGACATAGAGCAATTTTGGGTAGGAGGATCGTTTTGACCAGATTAATTCCGCCCATGACCCCAAGTGGGAGACGGGACCAGATCTGCGTCTTGGATTTCAAAATGGCCAACAGGGGTTAAATGTTGAGGGAGATATAGTCATGGAGGGATATAGTGACGTGGATACCCAGGTATTAGTGCTAGCTCTGACCAGAGGGAGCGCAGCCTGATCATCAGCGGGGGGGGGGGGGCGCCCATGTCCAGAGAAGGGATTTGGGACTTGGTCCAATTTATCTGGAGCCCTGGGAATGCCCCGAAGGCTGTGAGGGGCCGGCATCGGCAAGGTAGAGGCTGAGGACTTTGGTCAGCTGACCACAGCGGATGCCTCTGATGTCTGGATGGTACCCAAGGGTCATGGCCAGGGGCTCCACCGCCAGAACGTAAAGAAGGGGTGAAATGGGGCAGCCCTGGCGCGTGCCACGGGAAAGCGGAAAGGAAGTGGAGACCCTGCCATTGACCTGAATACGCGCCGATGGGGCCTGATAAAGAAGCTGGAGCCACTTTATGAATTTCGGGCCAAAGCCGAATCCTACGGAGGCATTCCCACAGGTAGCTCCACTCAACAGAGTCAAACGCCTTAGCGGCATCCAAGCTGACCACCACTCTGAAGCCAATGTCTGCATGTTGGGATTGGAGGTTCATGTGGAGTCATCTAAGATTGAAGGCCGTGTTTTTGTCTGGCATGAATCCAGTCTGGTCAGTGTGTATTAGACTGAGAATGACTGAGGCGCAGAGCTAGGATTTTAGCGGGAGTTTTAACGTTGAGCTGGAGAAGGTATATGAGCCTATACGATTCAGGGAACAATGGGTCCTTGCCTGGTTTAGGTAGAAGCACGATAAGAGCTTCTCCCATGGATGCCGGGAGTGTGTTCGTATCGAAGATATGTGCATAAAACTCACGGAGTTTTGGGGTAAGGGTCTCGCTAAATTGTTTATAGCACTCGAGGGGAGCTGTGCCAGGGCCTCCGTAATACAGACTGTGGTTATGGGCGCCTCCAGTTGGGAGGCCTGGAGGGTTGTGAGAGTAGGGAAATCTATGTTCTGCAGAAACAACGAGAGTTCGTCTTGAGAGTGTTGGGTGGTGGAGGTGTAGAGCTCAGAGTAGAAGGACCTGAATTACTCGGCCACTAGGTCAGGATCCGATATATCTTGGCCCCAGAGGCCGATTTTGAAGGGAGACCACCACCGGGGGTTTGTGAGCCTCATCCAGTACGGGGAGCGGCTCTGGTGCCAAATCCTGCATCAGAGAGAAGGGGGGGCCAGGAGGATAAGGTCTAGGCGAGACATTGCGGAGCGTGGGGGGGTGAAACAGGAGAAGCGTGATTGTGTCGGGTACTTCTGTCTCCAGGTGTCAATGAGGGCAAATTCCGTGAGGAACTTCCCAAATCTGGTGGTGGCAGGTGTTGGAGGTGGAGGGGTGGTAGGACTCAGTCTGTCAAGGCAAGGGGTAATGACCATATTAAAGTTGCCGGCCAATATAGCCGGCACCGTAGGGTGTTGGGCCATGAAGGCCAGCTGCAGCAGAGCAAATTGAAATGGGGGGAGGGGGGGGCTGTAAAAGGCCAGGAGGAGAACCCCGAGGCCCCCAATGGTGGCATGCAAAAATAAAGATCTACCCTGGGGGTCATACTGCAGAGTGTGCAACTGGAATTGCACAGTTTTGGCTACCAGGATCGCGACTCCACAGGAGTTGGAGGTGTGTGGGGCCTGGTAGAGACAGCCCACCCATGGTTTTTTGAGGCACAGCTGCTTCTGGCCTGCCAGATGGGTCTCGACCAGAATGGGGACATCAGCCCTGAGAGCTTTAAGGTGAGAGAAGGCCGCCACCCGCATAGCCCTCTCGCCAAGACCCCGGACATTCCAGGTTACAATTTTAAGGGAAGCCATGGTGAGCGGGGGGGGACAAATAAGTGCAGTCGGACACCCAGGGGACAGCATACAGCACAAAACATTGAAAATGGCATAATGAACGTCCATAGCAGGATACACATGGGGGCCAGTCCGGGGGCGCCAGGCCACTGCTAAGAGAGGGATCAGACACATGGGCAACAAAAGTGGAGAGGCAATGAAATGGATTAGTACAGTATGTCAGCATGGATTCAAAAAGGCATACAAAAACAAACTGCATGAGCACTGGACCAGCAAGGCAGATTCAACACACTGCCAGCCATTACAAATGGGAAGGCAGAGGCTGGCCAGGGAAACAATGGTAGTTTGGCAATAGGCCAAGGTGACACGGGTGCCATGTTCTTGGGGGGGACCAGCGGGGGGCGATCAAACTGGAGAGCGCACAATGGTGCAGGGGGGGTATCCAGTCTTGGGATTTAGGTGCAGGTGAGCCGCCCGAGACACAAAAAGCAACCATCATGGCGGGGGGAGCAGTGTCTTGGAGCGTGGCCAGGGGGGAAGTGGGACAGGCAGTGGAGCACAATGGGCAGTGAAAAGGGGGGGGGGTTGGTAAAAACAGTATGCTTGGCCTAGGGCTAACTCACGGTAAAGGAGTGGGCAAAACGGAAAGGATGGTCCTCCCGGCGTCGAGCAGTCAGCGGGAACGGTGCATAGGGAAGGAGGATCTAGGCATGAGCCGGACCGGCAGCGCCCCGGTGCTCCAGCCAGGAGAGGACCGCCTGCGGATCTTCAAAGAACTGATTTGCTTTCGCTCACCACGCGGAGCCGTGCTGGGAAGAGCATTGCGTACAGTAGGTGATGGTTGCGTAGTTGCCTTTTTGGCCTCAGTGAGGCGAGCTCTCTTCTTCTGGACTTCAGCCGAGAAGTCTGGGAACAGCTCCACGGCGACGTTGCCGATTGGGAATGTTGCCTCTCTCCCGGGTTAGCCTGAGGATTGCATCGCGGTAGTTCAGGAGCTTGGCGATAAAAGTTTGCGGCGGGGCTCTGGCCGGGGGAGGTTTTGCAGCAAGGCGATGAGCGCGCTCCACCATGAATGTTGTAGAGAAGTCCTCCCTGCTAAATGTCTTAGCAGGTTTTCCAGGTACGTGGGGGGTCTGCACTCTCGGGGATCCCCACGAAGCGCCGATGGCACCTCCTGAGGATATTTCTCCATGTCGTCCTGTTTTTAGATCGGACCGCATTTAGTTGATATTGCAACTGCTCGGTGGTGACCTGCAGTGGGTTTAGGCCTTCCTTCACGTGGCCAATTCGGCGTTCCGTCACCGTTACCCTCTCGCGGAGCATGTGAATGTCCTGCCAGATTAAGGAGATGTCAGTCTTCACCTCCTCAATCCTGGTGGATTGGCAGAGGGCGATCGCCTCCAGCACTCTGTCTCCAGAGGCCTGCGCTCCATCTGCGGCAGGCGGCGCGGTGCCATCTTCCTCCCCAGGGTCTCGCTCACCATGGCGGTATTGTGCGAGTTTGGCGATGGCGCGGATCTTTTAGGAGGAGACATTGAGGCACCGGATCGAGCAGGGCGTCCGAGGCTTGCAGGTGGTCGTTTGCGGGGAATATAGCCCCCAGGATCAGTTAGGATAAGTCTCGAGCGGAGCTCACTCTGCACGTCCTACTCCATGTAGCTCCAGACCATGCCCCCCCAGCTGCTAACTTTTAATAAACAAAACGAGTTAAACTCTTCAAAAAAAGAGAACATCACTCCACTTAAAGTGCACTACAGTGTACAGGCATTCACATAGGAGAAGAACACTGCTGGGAGTTCAGAAGTGATGGAATCCACAGCTGACAAACAGCCCTGTAAAGTTCACCATACTGGCTCCGTGCTGGGAGTTTACCTGTTTGCACATTCCAGCACACTAGGAGTTAACAGTGCAAATGGGGAAGCTGAGCGTAACTCCCAGTACGAGGTGTAAGTAGAGTACAAACTCATATTTAATCACAGGTAGGGATGAGCTTCGAGTCAAACTCATGTTCGACTCGAACGTTGCCTGTTCGCCCGTTCGCCGAACAGCGAACAAATTGGGGTGTTTGCGGCAAATTCGAAAAGTCTATGGGAGAAATCTAAAGTGCTAATTATAAAGGCTTATATGCAAGTTATTGTCATAAAAAGTGTTTGGGGACCCGGGTCCTGCCCCAGGGGACATGTATCAATGCAAAAAAAAGTTTTAAAAACTGCAGTTTTTTTCGGGAGCAGTGATTTTAATAATGCTTAAAGTGAAACAATAAAAGTGAAAATATTCCTTTAAATTTCGTACCTAGGGGGTGTGTATGATATGCATGTAAAGTGGCGCATGTTTCCCGTGCTTAGAACTGTCCCTGCATAAAATGTCATTTTTGAAGGGGAAAAAAAGTAATTTAAAACTCACTCGCGGCTATTAATGAATTGTCGGCTCCCTGCAATACATACAAAAGTCATTGATTTAAAAAAAAAAAAAAAAAGCGTGGGGGGTCCCCCAGATACCAAATATTAAGGGGAACTGCGCCGCAAATTAAAAATAAAATGCGTGCGGTTCCCCCAAATATCCATACCAGGCCCTTCAGATCTGGCATGGATTTTAAGGGGAACTCCACCCCAAATTAAAAAAAATGGCGTGGAGTCCCCCCAAAAATCCATACCAGACCCTTTATCCGAGCACGCAACCTGGCAGGCCGCAGGAAAAGAGGGGGGGGGGACGAGAGCGCCCCCCTCCTGAACCGTACCAGGCCACATGCCCTCAACATGGGGAGGATGTCCCCATGTTGATGGGGACAAGGGCCTCATCCCCACAACCCTTGCCTGGTGGTTTGTGGGGCGTCTGCCAGGTGTGTTGTTGTTGTGGTGTGTGTGTACCCCTTACCAATTCACATGGGGGGGGGGGTGGGATCTGGGGGTCCCCTTTGTTAAAGGGGTCTTCCAGATTCCGATAAGCCCCACAACCACCGGGCAAGGGTTGTGGGGATGAGGCCCTTGTCCCCATCAACATGGGGACATCCTCCCCATGTTGAGGGCATGTGGCCTGGTACGGTTCGGGAGGGGGGGGCGCTCTCATCTCCCCCCTCTTTTCCTGTGGCCTGCCAGGTTGCGTGCTTGGATAAGGGTCTGGTATAGATTTTTGGGGGGACTCCATGCCATTTTTTTTAAAAAATTTGGGGTGGAGTTCCCCTTAAAATCCATGCCAGATCTGAAGGGCCTGGTATGGATATTTGGGGAACCGCACGCATTTTTTTTTTTTTTTTTTTTTTTTTTTAATTTGCGGCGGGGTTCCCCTTTATCTACCAGACCTGGAGGGCCTGGTAATTGAATTCTGGGGGACTCCACGCTTTTTTTTTTATTTTTTTATCAATGATTTTTGTATGTATTGCCGGGATCCGACAGTTCATTAATAGCCGCGAGTGAATTTTAAATTATTTTTTTCCTTCAAAAATGACATTTTATGCAGGGACAGTTCTAAGCACGGGAAACATGCGCCACTTTACATGCATATCATACACACACCCCCCAGGTACGAAATTTTAAAGGAATATTTCACTTTTATTTTTTCATTTTAAGCATTATTAAAATCACTGCTCCCGTAAAAACTTCTATTTTTTTAAACCTTTTTTTGCATTGATACATGTCCCCTGGGGCAGGACCCGAGTGCCCAAACACTTTTTAGGACAATAACTTGCATATAAGCCTTTATAATTAGCACTTTAGATTTCGAACGTTCGAGTCCATTGTATTTAATAGGGTTCTAAAGTTCACACGAACATTCTGTTTGTTCGCAGGTTCTGGTGCGAACCGAACAGGGGGGTGTTTGGCTCATCCCTGCTCGCAGGTGTTAAATTGGCTGTCCTAATCCCATGTTGCAGTAAATCAAGTGCAACTGTACCTGCTTTTTAAATATGTAGCTACATACCGCATTTCTCAGTGCTCCTCTCTTGTCCTGGCTGATGTCAGCAGGGGATTCTTAGCCCCGGCCGCTGACTAGCTGTCAGATCAGAGGCGGGCCGGCCAGTCACATGAGTGCTGAGGGGCACTCTGAGAAATGCAATATGTAGCTACATATTTAAAAAAAAATGTTCAGTGGGGCACTTAACCACTTAACGACCGCTCACTGTATATATACGTCGGCAGAATGGCACCGACAGGCACAATCACGTAGAGTGCACGTGATTGCCTTTGTACAGTTGGGGGGTCCAATCGGACCCCCCTACTGTACAGTGAGCGGTGGCTAAGTGTCCGGGAGCGTTCTGGGATGAGGGGGCAGCCATTCGTTTCTGGCCACCCCCTCGCGATCGCTCCCGGCGAATGGAAATGCCCCCTCTGTCTGTCAGACAGAGGGAGCAGGAGGAAGTGATGTCATCTCTGGTGCGGCGCTCACATATACCGAGCGCCGTACAAGAGAAGATATCAGGTCAGTGCACACAACACTACACTGACACCAGGACACATAGGGACATAAATGGGCCCCCCCAGACACCCCAGATCACCCCCCAGCCCCCAGTCACAGTGTCACTGATTGCAGTGACCATTTATTTAGTGATCACTGCAATCAGTGACTTTTGTGACTGTAAAAGTGTCACCAAAGTTTAGTCTTAGGTCCAGTGTAGCCCCCTAACCCCCCCTAATAAAGGTTTAACCCCCTGATCACCCCCCAGGGTAACCCTTTCACCCCCTATCACCACTATCACTAAGCGATCGTTTTTCTAAACGCTGTCTTAGTGTCGGTGATGCAGATCGTAGCCAGTAATTTTTTTTATGTTCGCATGTTTTTATAGCGTCAGGTACCCCCATATATTATCTAATAAAGGTTTAACCCCCTTGATCGCCCCCCCCAGGTAACCCTTTCACCCCCATCACCACTGTCGCTAAGCAATCGTTTTTCTAAACGCTATCTTAGTGTCGGTGATGCAGATCGGTAGCTGGTAATTTTTTTTAGGTTCGCCGCAGGTTTTTATAGCGTCAGGTACCCCCATATATTATCTAATAAAGGTTTTAACCCCCTGATTGCCCCTAGTTAATCCTTTCACCAGTGATCACCATATAAGTGTTACGGGTGACGCTGGTTAGTTAGTTTGCTTTTTATAGTGTCAGGGCACCCGCCGTGTATATAACCCAATAAAGGTTTAACCCCCTGATCGCCCGGCGGGTGATATCAATTAGGTTTTAGCGTCAGAGAGGGTCTGAGTCACACCCCAGGCAGCGTCAGGTTAGTGCCAGTAACGCTAACACCCACGCGTGAAGCATACACCCCCCTTAGTGGTATAGTATCTGAACAGATCAATATCTGATCTGATCTATACTAGCGTCCCCAGCAGTTAAGGGTTCCCAAAAACGCAGTGTTAGCGGGATCAGCCCAGATACCTGCTGGCACCTGCGTTTTGCCCCTCCGTCCAGCCCAGGCCACCCAAGTGCAGTATCGATCGATCACTGTCACTTACAAAACAAAAACACACATAACTGCAGCGTTCGCAGAGACAGGCCTGATCCCTGCGACTCCAGTGCTGTAGGAGGTGATTTCACCACCACAGTTAAAAAAAAAAAAAAGCAAATATGCCGAAGCATTGGGGCAGCAGGGGCGGAGGAGCGATTTTGCTCCTAATGCCGCGTACATACGGTCGAAATTCCGACGGAGGCTTGCCCGTGGAAAAGTCCGACCATGTGTGTGCGGCATAACTTTTTTGCGGGAGGATGCCCCCATGCTTCGGCATATATAAATGGTGCGTGTATGCCCATCATTGGAAGTGGGTGGATGAAGGGCGGTATTCTAATGGTGAGCATACCCACCGATCAATCTTTTTTTCGTTCAGCCAACTGGCTGCATGAAATAAAAAGATTACAATACATGTCCAACAAGGACCAGCAACGTACTGGTATGTTGCTGGACTTTGAATGTTTATACCAGAATGATGCCTGCGGGTTTAGGTATCATCTTGGTATCCTTTTCAGCCTGCGGCCGGCTTTCATGTACAAGCAATCCTAGCGGCTAATTAGCCTCTGGACTGCTTTTACAAGCAGTGGGAGGGAATGCCCCCCCCCCCGGATATAAAAAGCGCCATTGGGAAATTGGGAAAGCATTTTATCACACCGATCTTGGTGTGGTCAGATGCTTTGAGGGCAGAGGAAAAATCTAGGGTCTAGAAGACCCCAGTTTTTTCAAAAAAAGAGTACCTGTCACTACCTATTGCTATCATAGGGGATATTTACATTCCCTGAGATAACAATAAAAATGATTAAAAAAAAAAATACTTGGAAGGAACACTTTAAAAATAAAATAAAAAAGCAAAATTAATAATAAAAAAAAAAAAAAAAAGCACCCCTGTCCTGCCCTGCTCTTGCCCAATGGCGAACACAAGCGTCGGTCTGGCGTCATATGTAAACAGCAATTGCACCATGCATGTGAGGTATCACCGCGAAGGTCAGATCGAGGGCAATCATTTTAGCAGTAGACCTCCTCTGTAAATCTACTGAGGTAACCTGTAAAGGCTTTTAAAAATGTATGTAGTTTGTCGCCAATGCGCGTTTGTGCGAAATTTTAAAGCATGTCGTGTTTGGTATCTATGTACTCGGCCTAAGATCATCTTTTTTATTTCATCAAACATTTGGGCAATATAGTGTGTTTTAGTGCATTAAAATTAAAAAAAGTGTATTTTTTAACCCAAAAAATGCGTTTGAAAAATCGCTGCGCAAATACTGTGTAGAAAAAAAAAATGCAACACCCACCATTTTAATCTGTAGGGCCTTTGCTTTAAAAATATATATAATGTTTGGGGGTTCAACATAATTTTCTTGCAAAAAAAAAAATGTTTTCATGTAAACAAAAAGTGTCAAAAAGGGCTTTGTCTTCAAGTGGTTAGAAGAGTGGATGTAAGCTTCCTAATGTTGTGTATAAAATGCCAGAACAGTTCAAAAGCCCCCCAAATGACCCCATTTTGGAAAATAGACACCCCAAGCTATATACTGAGAGGCATGTCGAGTCCATGGAATATTTTATATGTTGACACAAGTTGCGGAAAAAACGACAATTTTTTTTTTTTTTTGCACAAAGTTGTCACTAAATGATATATTGCTCAAACATGCCATGGGCATATGTGGAATTACACCCCAAAATACATTCTGTTGCTTCTCCTGAGTACGGGGATACCACATGTGAGACTTTTTGGGAGCCTAGCCATGTACGGGACCCCAAAAACCAAGCACCGCCTTCAGGCTTTCTAAGGGTGTAAATTTTTGATTTCACTTCTCACTGCCTATCACAGTTTCGGAGGCCATGGAATGCCCAGATAGCACAAAACCCCCCCCCCAAATGACCCCATTTTGGAAAGTAGACACCCCAAGCTATTTGCTGAGAGGTATTGTGAGTATTTTGCAGATCTCGCTTTTTGTCACAAAGTTTAGAAAATTGAAAATATATATATATATATATATATATATATATATATATATATAATTTTTTTTTTTTTTTTCTTTCTTCATTTTCAAAAACAAATGAGAGCTGTAAAATACTCGCCATTCCTCTCAGCAAATAGCTTGGGGTGTCTATATTCCAAAATGGGGTCATTTGGGGGGGTTTTGTGCTATTTTGGCATTTTATGGCCTTCGAAACTCTGATAGGTAGTGAGGAGTGAAATCAAAAATTTGTGCCTAGAAATCCTGAAGGCAGTGCTTGGTTTTCGGGGTCCCGTACGCGGCTAGGCTCCTAAAAAGTCCCACACATGTGGTATCCCCGTACTCAGGAGAAGCAGAAAAATGTATTTTGGGGTGTAATTCCACATATAACCATGGCATGTGTGAGCAATATATCATTTAGTGACAACAATTTGTAATTTTATTTATTTTATTTTTTTTTGTCATTATTCAATCACTTGGGACAAAAAAAATTATATTCAATGGGCTCAACATGCCTCTCAGCAATTTCCTTGGGGTGTCTACTTTCCAAAATGGGGTCATTTGGGGGGGTTTTGTACTGCCCTGTCATTTTAGCACCTCAAGAAATGAGATAGGCAGTCATAAATTTAAAGCTGTGTAAATTTCAGAAAATGTACCCTAGTTTGTAAACTCTATAACTTTTGCGCAAACCAATAAATATACGCTTATTGACATTTTTTTTACTAAAAACATGTGGCTGAATACATTTTGGCCTAAATGTATGACTACAATTGAGTTTACCCCGATTTTTCTTATAACAAAAAGTAGAAAATATCATTTTTTTTCAAAATTTTCGGTCTTTTTCCGTTTATATCGCAAAAACTAAAAATCGCAGAGGCAATCAAATACCATTAAAAGAAAGCTCTATTTGTCGGAAGAAAAGGACGCAAATTTCGTTTGGGTACAACATTGCATGTCCGCACAATTTACAGTTAAAGCAGCGCAGTGCAAAATTCTGAATTCACCTCTGGTCCTCTAGCTACCAAATGGTCCGGGGCTTAAGTGGTTAATGTACTGTAACACGGGTTTCATTAACCACTTAAGCCCCGGACCATTTGGTAGCTAGAGGACCAGAGGTGAATTCAGAATTTTGCACTGCGCTGCTTTAACTGTAAATTGTGCGGACATGCAATGTTGTACTGAAACGAAATTTGCGTCCTTTTCTTCCCACAAATAGAGCTTTCTTTTAATGGTATTTGATTGCCTCTGCGATTTTTATTTTTTGCGAGATAAACGGAAAAAGACCGAAAATTTTGAAAAAATATTTTCTACTTTTTGTTATAAGAAAAATCGAATAAACTCAATTGTAGTCATACATTTAGGCCAAAATGTATTCAGCCACATGTCTTTAGTAAAAAAAATGTCAATAAGCGTATATTTATTGGTTTGCGCAAAAGTTATAGCGTCTACAAACTAGGGTACATTTTCTGGAATTTACACAGCTTTTAATTTATGACTGCCTATCTCATTTCTTGAGGTGCTAAAATGACAGGGCAGTACAAAACCCCCCCAAATGACCCCATTTTGGAAAGTAGACACACCAGGGAAATTGCTGAGAGGCATGTTGAGCCCATTGAATATTTTTTTTTTTTTTTTTTTTGTCCCAAGTGATTGAATAATGACAAAAAAAAAAAAAAAAAATTACAAAAAGTTGTCACTAAATGATATATTGCTCACACATGCCATGGTTATATGTGGAATTGCACCCCAAAATACATTCTGCTGCTTCTCCTGAGTACGGGGATACCACATGTGTGGGACTTTTTAGGAGCCTAGCCACGTACGGGCCCCCGAAAACCAAGCACCGCCTTCAGGATTTCTAAGGGCACAAATTTTTGATTTCACTCCTCACTACCTATCACAGTTTTGAAGGCCATAAAATGCCAAGATAGTCCAAAACCCCCACAAATGACCCCATTTTGGAAAGTAGACACCCCAAGCTATTTGCCGAGAGGCATGGTGAGTATTTTACAGCTCTCATTTGTTTTTGAAAATGAAGAAAGATACATATTTTTTTTTTTTTTTTTTCTTTTTTCAATTTTTAAAACTTTGACAAAAAGCGAGATCTGCAAAATACTCAACATACCTCTCAGCAAATAGCTTGGGGTGTCTACTTTCCAAAATGGGGTCATTGTGGGGGGGTTTTGTGCCATCTGGGCATTCCATGGCCTCCGAAACTGTGATAGGCAGTGAGGAGTAAAATCAAAAATTTACACCCATAGAAATCCTGAAGGCGGTGCTTGGTTTTCGGGGTCCTGTACGCGGCTAGGCTCCCAAAATGTCTCACACATGTGGTATCCCCGTACTCAGGAGAAGCAACAGAATGTATTTTGGGGTGCAATGCCACATATAACCATGGCATGTTTGAGCAATATATAATTTAGTGACAACTTTTTGTACATTTTTTTTTTTTTTTTTTTTTTGTCATTATTCAATGGGCTCAACATGCCTCTCAGCAAATAGCTTGAGGTGTCTACTTTCCAAAATGGGGTCATTTGGGGGGGTTTTGAACTGTCCTGGCATTTTATGCACAACATTAGGAAGCTTATGTCACACATCATCCACTCTTCTAACCACTTGAAGACAAAGCCCTTTCTGACACTTTTTGTTTACATGAAAACATTTTTTTTTTTGCAAGAAAATTATGTTGAACCCCCAAACATTATATATATTTTTAAAGCAAAGGCCCTACAGATTAAAATAGTGGGTGTTGCATTTTTTTTTTCCACACAGTATTTGCGCAGCTATTTTTCAAACGCATTTTTTGGGGGGAAAACACACTTTTTTTATTTTTAATGCACTAAAAAACACTATATTGCCCAAATGTTTGATGAAATAAAAAAGATGATCTTAGGCCGAGTACATGGATACCAAACACGACATGCTTTAAAATTGCGCACAAACGCGCAGCGGCGACAAACTACATTCATTTTTAAAAGCATTTAAAAGGCTTTACAGGTTACCACGTTGGATTTACAGAGGAGGTCTACTGCTAAAATTACTGCCCTCGATCTGACCTTCGCGGTGATACCTCACATGCATGATGCAATTGCTATTTACATATGACGCTAGACCGACGCTTGTTTTTCGCCTTTGCGCAAGAGCAGGGGGGGACAGCGGTGCTTTTTTTTTTTTTTTTTTTTTATTATTATTTATTTTGCTTTTTTTATTTTATTTTTAAATTGTTCCTTCCTTTTTTTTTTTTTTTAATCATTTTTATTATCTCAGGGAATGTAAATATCCCCTATGATAGCAACAAGAAGTGACAGGTACTCTTTTTTTGAAAAAAATGGGGGGGGTTAGACCATAGATCTTTCCTCTGCCCTCAAAGCATCTGACCACACCAAGATCGGTGTGATAAAATGCTTTCCCAATTTCCCAATGGCGCTGTTTATATCCGGGGGGGGGGGGCATTCCCTCCCACTGCTTATAAAAGCAGTCCAGAGGCTAATTAGCCACTAGGATTGCTTTTACATGAAAGCCGGCCGCTGGCTGAAAAGAATGATACCCGCAGGCATCAATCTGGTATAACCATTCAAAGTCCAGCAACATACCAGTACGTTGCTGGTCCTTGTTGGACATGTATTGTAATCTTTTTTTTTTTCATGCAGCCTGTTGGCTGAACGAAAAAGAGATTGATCGGTGGGTATGCCCACCATTAGAATACCTCCCTTCATCCACCCACTTCTAATGATGGGCATATATGCCGAAGCATGGGGGCATCCTCCCGCAAAAAAGTTATGCCGCGTACACACGGTCGGACTTTTCCACGGGCAAGCCTTCGTCGGAATTTCGACCGTATGTACGCGGCATTAGGAGCAAAATCGCTCCTCCGCCCCTGCTGCCCCCATGCTTCGGCATATATGCTCTTTTTTTTTAACTGTGGTGGTGAAATCACCTCCTACAGCACTGGAGTCACGGCTTTATGTATCGTGGGAGCAAACGCTGTTGCTGTCAAGATAAATAATTCCGCGCTGCAGTTGAATGGCGCACCTGAAAACAAAACATTACATACCTGAAAAGCAAGCATGATAAAACATTGCAGAATGGAATACAGTAAAAAAGAGCAGAACAATAGAGAGAAAATAGAGAGAGAGAGAGAGAGAGAACAATAAAACTACAACTATTTTTGTTTTTTTTATTTTATATTTTTTTTGTTTTTTGTTTTTTACGTTTTTTTTTTTTTTTTTTCTTTTTTACACTTTTTTTTTAAACTTTAACAACTGTAATGGTTCGGGTCTCTCAAAATGTAATGGCATCTTGGGAGACCCTGTGTAAGTGTGTCCTAGTCTGTGAAATGCTGTACCCTACGCTAAAACTTCACTTTTGAGTGGTAGCGTTCAAAACATTCACCAACGCAAAGACCAGGTTTGTCAGGACAGAGTGGACAATAATAACGGGCGTCACGCCTAAATCCGCGCTTGCTACAGACACGACATCTTTTTTGGGGGGTTCGTTGGGTAGGGGTACTCGGGAGGAGATGCGTATAATGCCTCTCATGCAGCCGGCTTACTGCATTTGGTAGGGGATGGTGAGGTGCAGAACCGCCTGGATACAGGAGTTCTGTGACTATCTCATTCTGGAATTTTAGAAGAGATAAAGTCCCGCCTGAAGCTCTGTATAGCACATGAGCGTTCAGCAAAGCCAATTGAAATAAGGATAGAGACACTTTTTTGTACCAGCGTCTCGCCTTACGGTCAATTAGATACGGCGCCATCAACTGGTCGTTGAGGTCCACCCCTCCCATATTTTTGTTATATTCGTGGACACAGAGGGGTTTCTCCACAACACCAGTCGCCGTAGGAATTTGGACTGTCGTGTCTGCATGAAGGGAGGTAAGAAGGAAAACATTCTTATTGTCCCTCCACTTCATAGCGAGCAAGTTATTACACTTTACGCAGGCTCTCTCCCCCAGCCTAAGACGGGCATCTACAAGCCGCTGGGGAAAGCCCCGGCGATTAGGTCGCACGGTGCCACATGCTCCAATCTGATGATCAAACAAGTGACTAAACAGTGGCACGCTCGTGTAATAATTGTCCACATATAAGTGGTACCCCTTTCCGAATAAGGGTGACACCAAGTTCCACACTATCTTGCCAGCGCTCCCTATGTAATCCGGGCAGTTGACCGGCTCAACCTGACTGTCTTTTCCCTCATAAACCATAAAGCTCCATACATAGCCTGTTGCCCTGTCACAGCACTTATAGAGCTTGACCCCGTATCTGGCACGCTTGCTGGGAAGGTACTGCTTGAAAGCCAAGCGGCCAGAAAATTTAATCAGGGACTCATCAACGCAGACAACTTGATCGGGAATAAACAAGGCTGCAAAACGTTCGTTGAAGTGGTTTATGAGGGGCCGAATTTTATAGAGCCGGTCGTATTCAGGGTCCCCACGTGGACGACAAAGTTCATTGTCGTTGAAGTGCATGAACCGCAAAATCTGCTCGTATCGTTTCCTGGGCATGGAGGCAGAGAACACGGGCATGTGGTCAATTGGGTGCGTGGACCAATAAGCACGCAATGACGGGAATTTATGTGTGCCCATGTTGAGGGAAAGGCCCAGAAAGGTCTTAAATTCGGAAACCGTAATTGGTTTCCAATCTTTGGCAATGGAAGGCAACTGGGGATTAGCGGCGATGAATTGACCAGCATATAAATTACTCTGGTCCACAATAGATCTATAGAGATCTTCCGTGAAAAACAGCGAATAATAATCGATTGGCATAAAATCAGCTGTTTCCACCTGAATACCGGGTTGGGCAGTGAATGGGGGAAGTACGGGTTCTGCAGAAGTGGTGGGGACCCAATCAGGATAGGCGAATTCTGCAGGAAGGGCACTATGGGTACGACGGGCCTGCCTTTGTCTTCTTATTGGTGGCAGCGGGACACTACTTGTGCTTGCCACCTCGCCAGCTTGAACTGCACTTATGGGACTCGCCACGTCACCACGTGATACTGCAGTGCTGGATGTACGCCCAGGCTGTACTAGGCCGCTGGTGCTTGCCAATTCACCAGAAGGAATAGCGGCGCTAGTACTCCTCTGCTCCATGATACGAGAGCCCTGCGGTTCTTGCTCCTCAACAACCTCAGAAGATCGGGATCGGGTACACCTGACCTTAGCAGGGACCTCAACTTCGTCATCAGAGCTATCTGACGTGAGGCCGCTGACGTCGCTGTCTTCTACGGGAAGATATTCTGAGCCTGAATCTGACAGATACGTGACCTCCTCTTCACTATCTGTCATGCTCAGAATCTCGTAGGCCTCTTTACTAGTGTACCTTCGACTTGCCATTTTGGGCTCTAAATTTAGGGGTACACTAGTAAGATTCACAGGGAAAAAAAAGCACCCGACTGTCGTCAGCAAATATATCAAACGCTACAAAAAAACTGTTAGCGGTCGCAGGGATCAGGACTGTCTCTGCGAACGCTGCAGTTATGTGTTTTGTGTTTGGTAAGTGACAGTGATCGATCGATACTGCACTTGGGTGGGCTGGGCGGAGGGGCTAAACGCAGGTACTAGCAGGTATCTGGGCTGATCCCGCTAACACTGCGTTTTTGGGAACCCTAAACCGCTGGGGACGCTAGTATAGATCTGATCAGATACTATACCACTAAGGGAGGTGTATGCTTTGTGCGTGGGTGTTAGCGTTACTGGCACTAACCTAACGCTGCCTGGGGCGACGCAGACCCTCTCTGGCGCTAAAACCTAATTGATCTCACCCGCCGGGCGATCAGGGGGTTAAACCTTTATCGGGTTATATACGGCGGGTGCCCTGATGCTATAAAAAGCGAACTAACCAACCAGCGTCACCCGTAACCTTTATATGGTGATTACTGGTGAAAGGGTTAACTAGGGGCAATCAGGGGGTTAAAACCTTTATTAGGTTAAATATGGGGGTACCCGACGCTATATAAAAACCTGACGGGTTACCTAAATAACTGGGTAACCAGTGTCACCAGTGACGCTTATACGGTGATCACTGGTGAAAGGGTTAACTCTAGGGGCAATCAGGGGGTTAAAATAATATATGGGGGTACCTGACGCTAATAAAAACCTGCGGCGAACCTGAAAATAATTAACTGGCTATCTAGGACACCACCGGCACTAAATACAGCGATCGAAAATACGATCGCTTAGTGACGCTGGCGTTAGGGGGTGAAAGGGTTACCTGGGGGGCGATCAAGGGGTTAAACCTTTATTAGGGGGGGTTAGGGGGCTACCCTGGACCTAAAGGGGCCTAATCCTAACTGCCCTGCAACTTTTTACTATCACAGATGACACTAAAAGCAGTGATCAGTAAAATAAATGATCACTGCAATCAGTGACACTGTGATTGGGGGCTGGGGGGTGACCTGGGGGGTGAAATGTGTGCCTATGTGTACCTACGTGTCAGTGGACTGCTGGTGCACTAACCTGCTTCCTCTCTCCTCGGCGCCGGAATCGAAAAGACCGTCGCGAGGGAGATGACATCACTTCCTACTGCCTGTGTTTACATCAGAGCAGAGGAAGCATTTTCATTGGCCGGGAGCGATCGCGAGGGGGTGGCCGAAATCGAATGGTCGCCCCCTCATCTCCGAACGCTCCCCAACGATTAACGGCCGCTCACTGTATAGAAGGGGGGTCCGATCGGACCCCCCAACTGTACAAAGGCAATCACGTATGCTCTACGTGATTGTGCCTGTCGGTGCCATTCTGCCGACGTATATATACAGTGAGCGGTCGTTAAGTGGTTAAGACAGTTATTTGAACACCTGTAATTGGAGTACACTGGGAGTGCTCTCCCAAGAGGGGTGGGGCAAGTCAGGATGTCATCCACCAATTGTTTTATGCTGGTCGTAGTATTGATGCCACATCATGGACTGCTAAATCGCGATGCATCAATTTTATATTCAACACCCCTAATCTGAGGTATGAGTCTTTTGAACAGGCAAAAATGACACCCCAAAATACATTCTGCTACCCCTCTTAAGTATGGCGATGCCACACGTGTGAGTTTTACACAGCCTGGCCACATACAGAGGCCCAACATCCAAGTAGCACCACCAGGTGTTCTAGGAGCATAAATTACTAGTACTGTTGTCTGCAGACACATTGTACTGCTCTCCAGCCCTTCATAAACATACTGCCTCTTGCTACAGCTAATTATTTCCATAGTCCAGGTAGCGGTGTGGTCAGTTTATGCGGCAGGCAGTGGCATGTTGGTAGCTAGTCAGCAGCAGCCTGTTGGGCCCTTATTCAGGTTAGACCTGTGCACAGGGGTAGAGGCTTCTCTCGCCTAAATCTTTGAAGCCTCCGGACCGTAATCTGGAAGTTGCGAAACCCGGAGAAAACAAATTTATCCATCTGGGGAAAAAAACATTCTGGAGCCCCAAACATGTGAGACCCCTGTACTACAGTAGCAGGTCAACAGATCAGTCCTAACGGTTGGCAAAAGCATAGTCGCCAAAACAGGCCAAAGTCCGTTCATGTGGTGGCATGGTTATATGAGGAAGCATAGAAAATGGTCAGCACAGATGATGAAAATGGGGAAATGGTTAAAAATATGGGCTAATACTTTAGGAATGTGTGATTTAGGAGGGACAATTGTAGCTGGTGTCTCTTCAAAATCCTTTTTTTTTTTTTTTGTGTCTTCGGCCTGCTTCAGATGGTAAAATGTTGTCCAGGATGTGGCGTTCATGAAGTTGGCTAACAGCATCAGAGTGAAGATTTGCTGAAGGGGGGATCTTTGTCGGACATGACGACTTCAATAAATTTTAGGAAAGGGTGGGGCTTTCTGTGAATTTGGTGTAGGTTTATTTATGCATTTATAAATGGCCAAATGGATGAGAGATTGTTACGGTTTTGTACCAGAAACGGGATGTCCTTATTGCCAAATGGCTCTAAAGCATTTAGGGGTTGAAATCCCCCCCCCTCATCCACACATAAATGTTGATTGGTGGACGTAGAGTTCTACAGGACGCTGGGAAATAAATTTTACAAGTAGGTGAATTTTTCCATAATTTTAATTATTTCGGGGAGGGCACTGGGTGCCCCTGAAGGATGCACATAATCGTCTTGTATCGGGACCTGGACATTATGGCTTAAATGCGTGGGGGGGGGGGGGGGCTGGGGCGTTTTGCACTAATCCCTGTATTGGTGTCACTGGTCCCCAAAAAGTGTCACTTGCGGTCAGATTTGTCTGCCACAATGTTGCAGTCCTGCTAAAATTCACTGACCGCCGCCATTACTAGTATTTGTCATAAATCTACCCCCTATTTTGTAGACGCAATAACTTTTGCGCAAACCAATCATACGTGTATTGCGTTTTTTTTATATTAAATTTTTTTTTAAAAAATTTGACAGTTAAAGCAACGCAGTACCGTATCGCAAAAATTGCCTGGTCAGGAAGTGGGTAAAGCTGCCTTCCAGGGCTGAAGTGGTTAAAAGACATTAATATCTTAGATTTTTACTCCAAAATAATTTTATTAAAATTTTATAAATCTATTTAGATATCAATTCAGATTACTGAAAAACACCAGGGTGGCACATGGTTTGTCTATTGTGACTGACTTTTATGCCGGCCATAGATGGATGGAATTGGGGACTGGCTGAGATTCGATCAATGTATGAACAAGCTGTATTTAAATTTTGTTTTGGTTATTGCTGTAACAGGGAATGTAAACCTCCCCTTGTGACAGTAATGGGCATGCGTGAGGTACTCTTTATGGAGAGATTGGGATCTATAAGACCCCAAACCCCTCCTGCACTTTAAAACTTTTGCCAACAAACTTCAAAATGAGCAAGTTTTTCAATAACTCCGACCGTGTGTACGCTCCATCGGACAAACTTTTTCGGTTTTCATCGGACAAAAGTTCGCTCTGCAAACGGACAAACTTTTCGGCAACAAACGTCCAATTGATTTCTGTACACACGGTCGGACTTTGCACGGTCGGACTTTGCACGGTCGGACTTTGCACGGTCGGACTTTGCACGGTCGGACTTTGCACGGTCGGACTTTGCACGGTCGGACTTTGCACGGTCGGACTTTGCACGGTCGGACTTTGCACGGTCGGACTTTGCACGGTCGGACTTTGCACGGTCGGACTTTGCACGGTCGGACTTTGCACGGTCGGACTTTGCACGGTCGGACTTTGCACGGTCGGACTTTGCACGGTCGGACTTTGCACGGTCGGACTTTGCACGGTCGGACTTTGCACGGTCGGACTTTGCACGGTCGGACTTTGCACGGTCGGACTTTGCACGGTCGGACTTTGCACGGTCGGACTTTGCACGGTCGGACTTTGCACGGTCGGACTTTGCACGGTCGGACTTTGCACGGTCGGACTTTGCACGGTCGGACTTTGCACGGTCGGACTTTGCACGGTCGGACTTTGCACGGTCGGACTTTGCACGGTCGGACTTTGCACGGTCGGACTTTGCACGGTCGGACTTTGCACGGTCGGACTTTGCACGGTCGGACTTTGCACGGTCGGACTTTGCACGGTCGGACTTTGCACGGTCGGACTTTGCACGGTCGGACTTTGCACGGTCGGACTTTGCACGGTCGGACTTTGCACGGTCGGACTTTGCACGGTCGGACTTTGCACGGTCGGACTTTGCACGGTCGGACTTTGCACGGTCGGACTTTGCACGGTCGGACTTTGCACGGTCGGACTTTGCACGGTCGGACTTTGCACGGTCGGACTTTGCACCATCGGACTTTGCACCATCGGACTTTGCACCATCGGACTTTGCACCATCGGACTTTGCACCATCGGACTTTGCACCATCGGACTTTGCACCATCGGACTTTGCACCATCGGACTTTGCACCATCGGACTTTGCACCATCGGACTTTGCACCATCGGACTTTGCACCATCGGACTTTGCACCATCGGACTTTGCACCATCGGACTTTGCACCATCGGACTTTGCACCATCGGACTTTGCACCATCGGACTTTGCACCATCGGACTTTGCACCATCGGACTTTGCACCATCGGACTTTGCACCATCGGACTTTGCACCATCGGACTTTGCACCATCGGACTTTGCACCATCGGACTTTTGTCCGAAGTACAAATACGCATGCCCAGAACCAATGTTAAAATCAACCAACAATAGCAGAAGTTGACCAAAGGGTGGCGGGAAAGAGCAGAAAAACCATGTGATGTTGGGAAAGTTTTGCAGAAAAGTCCTACCGTGTGTATCCTATGGGTGTGCGCCCGACCAACTCCCTTCGGACAAAAATCCACGGAAAAGTTTGTTTGAAGTCCGACCGTGTGTACGAGGCTAAAGTATTCAAAGTGTCAAGATCTGTGTTTTTATTTTTTTAATACTGTTTGTTTTTGTTTTTTTTAATACTTTTTTAAAACTGGTGTCTGGAAGTGAACATTGTTTGTTTCTCAGATCTAGTAATTTGGAAGTGAAGAATTAGCTTTGTTTGAGTCTTCTGCTAGCTGGCGGATGTGCCGACTGGTTGCTTTGGGGGGGGGGCGGGGGGAGAATTTTCCCACCTGCTGCTTGTAATAACAGTTGAGCATCAGTTTTTTTCAATAAAGCCGACCTTCTGCTCCAAAAGAATTGTACCGGGATGATGCATGCATCACCCCGGTAATATCGGTCGTTTTTTTTTGACCAATGCTTCTAAAGTGAATATTGGCCGCACAGATAATCAGGTGTGTGTGTGTGTGTGTGTGTGTGTGTCTCGATATAGATATCCAGAAATGCATCTATTTGAAAAGACCGCATCCTGAGTCGTATGCACTGAGAGTTGCAGGATTAGGCCCGTGGCATCAACTGAAGCATCTCCACTCTGTACATTTTTTATTTTTTTACCACTTCAATACCAGGCACTTACACCCCCTTCCTGCCCAAGCCCATTTTCAGCTTTCAGCGCTGTCGCTGTTTGGGTACTGTGCAGCATGACCATGCAATTGTCTTTCAAACAGAATTTTTATAATTTTGTTCCCACAAATGGAGCTTTCTTTGGTATTTGATCACCTCTTCAGTTTTTATTTGCTAAACAAATAAAGTTAACAATTTAATTTTTTTATTTTTGTTTCGGTTATCAAATTTTGTAAAGTGTTTTTTTTTTTTTTTTTCTCCACTGATAGGTGACACTGGGCACTGAAAGGCTGCACTGATGGGTACTGATGAGCATCACTGATGGGCAGCTGCCTGGTGGGCATCCGTGGGGGGGCTGTGCTGATAATCAGCGCAGACCCCCCCTCTGTCAGGAGAGCAGCCAATCAGCTCTGTCAGTCACGAGTTAGGAAAAGCCAATCGACGGCTCTTACTGTTTACATCGTGATTGGACACTGCTGATCACGTGGTAAAGAGCCCCCCATCAGAGGCTCTTTACCGAGACCTGTGTGTCAGACTGACAGGCCGCACCACCGATCGCGCCGCAATGCGTGCCCCCACAGGCCCGACGGCTTTTATCCTCCCGGACGTCATGACGCCCAGTCAGGATAACTGAACCACTGCCTGGCCGTCATTCTGCTATAGGCCGGGTGGGAAGTGGTTAAAGTATGTTATCTGTGTGGACTGGGCATACCCTAAAGATATTCTGCAAAACCAATACCCTTAACAGGATCACATTGAAGGTAAGTTTACAAAATGTTCTGTGCCTGCAGAATTGGTCCTATCACACAGGTTGGTATTTAGGGTAGGTTTTGGACAAGGTCATTATTTAATCTTTTGCACTTGTAGGGGCATGTACAACCTGTAGGAGTGTCAAAGCCTCAAGGTGTGGGCTTATCAGAGCAGAGATCCTGACCACACTGGGTTACAGAAGGGGCATATACCTGGTAGGACCATATGTCCTCAACCTGGTTCTTTCTGAGGTATAGAAATCTCTTCCATTTGAACCCGTTCAGAATACTTTTAGTCCTTCTGACTTGGAAGATTGTTTTCTGGTTGCCACTAGTTCAAGGGATTGTAAAGGATGTTTTTTTTTTTTTGTTTTATGTGCAGCTCTTTTTGCATAGAGTGGCCCTGATCGTCCATTTCTGGGGTCCCCCCGGTGGCTCTCACGACTCCTCCCCGCATCAGATACCGTCCCCGTAGAAGTGCTCTCCCGGGGGGGTTGTGGGCACGCTCCTGAGTCACTCGTTTTGGCGTCCATAGCCTGCCGAGGGAAATGGGATGCATTAAGGTAAATAAGCACAAGGACTTACAACCCCTTTTCAGCTTGCAGAGTTTGAGAATTGACTGCTCTTGCGTGTAAGGAACTATTCCTAGTGAAATCCTCATGACCAAGTGCTCTAAAAGCCTCAGCTTTTCTCTACTTTCTTCCCAAAGCCTCAGATGCTGGGGTATAAGGATCTCAATGCACTACAGCAATCGCCAACCGGTAAACCTTGACTGCACAAACCTACATCCAATTCTTCAGTCTGACACCTCTCTGTGCCTCCTGAATGGGAAGTGGAACTGTTGCATAGCTTCCAAAAAGAAAGTTCTTGTGGATCTGTCAAAGTTTGCAGTCTGAAAGGCACAGTTCTGGTAAAGGGAACGGTTGCTTAAAAGCAGGATTGTTGGTGCTTCCTCAGCATCAGGGTTCAGTAGCTCAAGTGTGAAGCCCCATACACACTATCAGTTTTCTTGCAGGTTTTTCTCTTCAGGTTTACCAAAACCATCTAATATGAGGTCAAACCTTAAGAGTTTCAATTCGTATGCAATCAGGCAGGCCCTTGCACTACATGGTTTTGGTAAACCTGAAGAGAAAAACCTGCAAGAAAACTGATAGTGTGTATGGGGCTTTAAACTGATATCTGTTCTTTGGTTCCTGGGTGCACCTTTTTTTAGGCCTCTGCGACTGTGACCTTTTGGGAAGTATTTCAGGCTACTGCACAAGGATCAAACCTGTTCTGGCTTGGTTGCCCTCCCATTATGTATTTGGTGCTTTGGGACATCCCTATCATAATGAATATGAAGATACCCCATGTCCTTTTGCAGTATGCCAAGAAAAGCATTTTACAGGTGAAATTTGAAAAATTGGAATATCGTGCAAAAGCTCATTTATTTCACTAATGCAACTTAAAAGGTGAAACTAATATGAGATGGCCTCATTACATGCAAAGCAAGATAGTTCAAGCCGTGATTTGTCATTATTGTGGTGATTATGGCTTGCAGCTCATGAGAACCCCCAAATCCACAATCTCCGGAATATTACATGCAATCAATAAAACAAGGATTGTACATAGAACAATATCGGACCTCTGAAAAGTATAAGCATGCATATGTACTCCGTTTGGGCCCCTTTTGCAGCAGTTGCGGTCTCAATGCGGCGTGGCATGGAATCTATCAACCTGTGGCACTGCTGAGGTGTTATGGAAGACCAGGATGCTTCAATAGCTGCCTTCAGCTCTTCTGCATTGCTCGGTCTCATGTCTATCATCTTTCTCTTTGCAATGCCCCATAGATTCTCTATGGGGTTCAGGTCAGGTGGGTTTGCTGGCCAATCGAGCACAGTAATCCCACGGTCATTGAACCAGGTTTTGGTGCTTTTGGCAGTGTGGGCAGGTGCCAAGTCCTGCTGGAAAATGAAGTCCATCTCCATAGAGCTCGTCTGCGGAAGGAAGCATGAAGTGCTCCAAAATCTCCTGGTAGACTGCTGCGTTGACCCTGGATTTAATGAAGCACAGTGGGCCAACACCAGCTGATGACATGGCTCCCCAAATCAACACACTGTGGAAACTTCACACTGGACTTCAAGCATTTGCAGTGTGTGCCTCTCCATTCTTCCTCCATACTCTGGGTCCTTGAGATGCAAAATTTTCTCTCGTCAGAAAAGAGGACTTTGGACCACTGAGTAACAGACCAGGTCTGTTTGTTTTTTTTTTCTTTAGCCCACCAACGCTTACGATGTTGGTTGTTGTTCAGGAGTGGCTTGACGAGGATTACAACATTTAAAGCCCATGTCCAGGATCCGTCTGTGGTGGCTCTTGATGTACTGACTCCAGCCTCAGTCCACTCCTTGTGAAAGTCCCCAACACTTTTTTGAATGGCCTTTTCCTGACAATCCTCTCCAGGCTGCGGTCATCCCTGCTGCTTGTGCACCTTTTTCCCTTCCACATAACTTTCTATTAATGTGCTTTGATACAGCACTTTGGGAACATCCAACTTCTTTTGCAGTTACCTTTTTTGAGGTTTTCCCTCCTTTTATAGAGGGTGTCAATGATGGTTTTCTGCACAACTGCCAGGTCAGCAGTCTTTCCCATGATTGTGCTTCCTACTGAACCAGACTGAGACAATGTAAAGGCTCAGGAACCCTTTGCAGGTGTTATGGCTTAATTGCCTGATTAGAGTGGGACACTTAGAAAATTTGAATATTGTGAAAAGGTGCAATATTCTAGGCTCAGATTGTGGATTTGGGGTTTTCATGAGCTGTAAGCCATAATAATCACAATTATGACAAATCACGGCTTGAACTATCTCGTATATTTAGTTTCACCTTTTTAAGTAGGGTTGTCCCGATACCACTTTTTTTTAGGACAGAGTACAAGTACCGATTAATTTTTTCCAAGTACTCGCCGATACCGATTACCGATACTTTTTTTTTTTTTTCAATGTCATGTGACAGTTTGACAGATGGGGCCTGATAGGTGGCACTGATAGGTGGCACTTGTGGGCACTGATAGCACTATCAGGTGGCACTGGTAGATGGCACTGACTGCACTGATAGGTGGCACTTGTGGGCACTGATGGCTGGCACTGAAATGCTGCAAAAAATGACACAATGACACAGGATTTATATTTAAAAAAAGCTGCAACACCCATCTTGGTACACCCTTCACTCGGCTGCAGTAAGCAGCAGCAGACATCTTGTTACACCCAGCCCATATAGCTCGGGCTGGGTGTAACAAGATGTCTGCTGCTGCTTACTGCAGCCAAGTGCAGGGTGTACTAAGATGGACGTTCAGCTGCTGACGGTGACCGAATGTGTCACCGATCCCGATGTGGCTGTGCCCTACACCCCTGCCAGCTTACCAGGTTCAACTGCAGGTGAGGGACTCGCTCTCTGCCCGCCAAATCCGTCCGACTGGGTCCGCCCTCTCCAGCCAGACTCCTCCCACTTTCCTTCCATAGACTCTGCCCTCCCCCTCTCCAGCCAGACTCCGCACGCACTCCCCCGCCCTCCCAGCCACTGACTCCTCCAGCCACACTACGCTAGAAAAAAAAAAGTATCGGGTGAAGCATCGGGAGCATTTGCGCGAGTACAAGTACTCGCGTAAATACTCGGTATCGGTCCCAATACTAGTATCGGTATCGGGACAACCCTACTTTTTAAGTATTGGTGAAATTAACTTTTGCACAATATTAAAAATTTTCGAGTTTCACCTGTATAGGTAAGCCATTTTAGTTTCCGCCCTGACCTCTTAATGCAGCCCTGTTTATTAACTACTTCCTGCCCAAGGTACGTATATGAACGTCCTTGACTTTGAGCAGGGATATCTGAATGATGCCTGCAGCTACAGGCATCATTCAGATAGCGTCTTTTAGAGCTGGCGATTCTCTGCACCATAAGAACAATCCTAGTGGCTGTTCCGCCACTTGATCGTTCTTACAGGCGCCTGCCGCCCTCCGGTGCTTCTACCAACTCACTGCTGCGATTGGTGAGTTGGAGAACGGATCCGCCGGTCCTGGATGTTTACCATAGAGATTTTCGACGGACCAGATGGTCGCCAGAGTCTCTATGATCGTTCGGAGGCCGGGCGTGATGTTATGATGTCACGCCCATTCTCTGCATTCAAAAAAATGGCTGGGAAGCTGAGATCTATTTTTTGTATTTATTTTTTCAGGCTTCCCAACCTAGAGGAGATATGGGGTCAATAAGACCCCCCCCCCCCCACATCTCACTGTAAAGAGGACCCGTCATGCTTATTCATATTACAAGGGATGTTTACATTCCTTGTAATGGGAATAAAAGTGATCACTTTTTTTGTTTGTTTTTTTTTATTTATTTTTTTATTATTATTAATCTAATTTCTAATAATTAAAAAAAAAATCCATACAAAAAAACATGCATTTACATTTCTAATTTTACAATTTACATTTGTCTGCTCTCTTCTAGAGCCTCCATAAAATTCCACTTAGCATTCATTTCACCTGACACAAATACCTTTTACACTCCTCCTCACTTTTATTTAATGGTGTGGTTAACCTCTCCTTATAAACAGGAAGACTAAATGGTGGGACTTAATATGAGGCACACAACTAGGTAAATGGACCAATCAATATACACATTGTATTTATTGCAAAAGGGGCATACATACACATAGGGAAACAAGTAGAGAGGTAAAAAGGTAATTGTTAAATTGCTGGGTCTCAATGAATAGTCTAGACAGTTCATATGCCGCGTACACACGAACGTGATTCACGGCGGTGAAAACACTGCCGTGAATCACGACAGGAAAAACGAGGGAACGGCTTGTTCCCCCACACACGGCCGTTTTTCCCGTAATTTTTTCTCTTGGCGAGAAACTACCGTGTGTAGGCTCCGCGGCGGTGTTTCCCTATGGGAAAAAAATTACAGGAATCGCAACGAGAAAAATTGGAGCATGTTCTAATTTTTCTCGTGATTTATGCTGTTTTCCCCGTCGGGGAAAAATGACAGCCCACAGACGATAGTTTTTCTCGTCCAAAGGAAAAAATTTAATTTTTCCCGACGGGGAAAAATGATTGTGTACGCGGCATTAGAAGTACAAAATTATCTCAACATAATATACATAAAAAGGGTAAAACAATATATTGATAGTTCTCAATAGATAAAGTCTAGACAGTTTATGATGGTAGCAATTAGTCTCAGCATAATATACATATCGGTAGCCTAGAGTATGTAAACCGAAATTGCACTTTTAGCATATAAACATGATAGAAATGGTGGATTGTTACAATGTAATAGAATAAACTTCAATATTGTACAGATATAAATAGAGGTCGACCGATATGGGTTTTTCTCTGGCCGATGCCGATATTTTGAAATTGGGGCGGCCGATGGCCGATATATGATGCCGATTTTTGTGGCCGATATTTTAGGCCGATTAAAAAAAAAAACAAAAAAAACCCTCACCCACTCTATTCCTTCCTGCTTACTCCTGTCACTCTAGCACACACTTGATGTCCTCAGTACAGATGGCACTGGTTTGGAACTGGCAGGTGGCACTGGTTTGGAACTGACGGATGGCACTGGCAGGTGGCACTATTGGAACTGACAGATGGCACTGGTTTGGAACTGACAGATGGCACTGGCATGTGGCACTGGCTGGCGGTACTGGTTTGGAACTGACAGATGGCTCTGTTGGCACTGGCAGGTGGCACTGGTTTGGAACTGACAGATGGCACTGGTTTGGAACTGACAGATGGCACTGGCAGGTGGTACTGGTTCGGAACTGACAGATGACACCGATTGGCAGCAGGGGGCACTGGTTTGGAACGGACAGATGGCACTAGTTTGGGACAGATGGCACTAGTTTGGGACAGATGGCACTGATTGGCAGTGGCACTTGCAATTGGAACTGGGTGGCACTGGCGTGTGACACTGGTTGGCACTGGCTGGTGGCACTGACAGATGGCACTGATTGGCGGTGGCACTGACAGATGGCACTGATTGGCGGTGGCACTGACAGATGGCACCGATTGGCACTGGCTTGTGGCACTGACAGATGGCACTGGCTGGTGGCACTGATTGGTACTGGCTGGGGGCACTGACAGATGGCACTGGCTGTGGCACTGATAGATGGCACCGATTGGCGGTGGCACTGATTTGGGTGGCACTGACAGATGGCCCTGATTGACACTGGCTGGTGGCACTGACAGATGGCACCGATTGGCGGTGACACTGATTGACACTGGCTGGTGGCACTGACAGATGGCACTGACTGGGGGCACTGACAGATGGCACTGGCTGGGGGCACTGATTTGGGTGACACTGGCACTGGCTGGTGGCACTAACAGATGGCACCGATTGGCGGTGGCACTGATTGGCACTGGCTTGTGGCACTGACAGATGGCACTGGCTGGGGGCACTGACAGATGGCACTGGCTGGGGGCACTGACAGATGGCACTGGCTGGGGGCACTGATTTGGGTGGCACTGATTGGCACTAACAGATGGCACCGATTGGCGGTGGCACTGATTGGCACTGGCTGGGGGCACTGACAGATGGCACTGACAGATGGCACTGACAGATGGCACTGGCTGGGGGCACTGACAGATGGCACTGGCTGGGGGCACTGACAGATGGCACTGGCTGGGGGCACTGACAGATGGCACTGGCTGGGGGCACTGGCTGGGGGCACTGGCTGGGGGCACTGACAGATGGCACTGGCTGGGGGCACTGACAGATGGCACTGGCTTGGGGCACTGACAGATGGCACTGGCTTGGGGCACTGGCAGGTGTCACACTAAGCCGAGTGTAATGTGTGAAACTGACAGAGAGGAGAGAGAGAGCTGTTAGAATTGAGCTCGATGTGGGGGTGGGCGGGCCAGCAGCTAAATTACACCAGCCAATGATTGGGCTGCTTTAGACGTAGTGGCCCGCCCAGATACCATCCCATTGGCTGGTGTAATATCTGCTGGGTCCCGCCCACCCCCGACATCAAGCTGACACATCCTCTCTCTCTCCTCTTACTTTCAGTTTCACACACACACACACACAGCACGGCGCTTGATGCTGCTGAGTGTGGAGAAGTGTGGAGGAGGGGGGAGGAAGTGCAGCCAGTGAATAATATCGGCCAGTTTTGATATTAATCGGCCAAAGCCGATTTATCAAAAATGCCTAAATATCGGCCGATATATCGGCCAGCCGATATATCGGTCGACCTCTAGATATAAACATGGACATTGTAGCATAGCATCATAGGAAAGCTCTACGTATTTCGTGGTTATCATATACAACTCGTCAGGAGCAGATGTGGGGGTATCTATGGTAGAATAAAAATAGCTATAAGGTTGCCCGACTAATATGGTAATAAAAGAAGGGAGAAATATAAAAAACAGAAGAGAGGGGACATGGAAAGTCCCAAACAGTCTCCCCTATCTGTTATTATATATGTACGATTGTAAATGGTGGACGGCAACTAAAAACGTCAAACCGGGAGCGAGATGGTATCGTCAGGGGCACGGCAGGCATCAGTTAAAATTGTAGACATAAGGATGGAATATCCAGTTATCAGCTGTGCTTGGTATATTAGATGGTAGAACTGGTTTATTATATAGATATTTCCCAGGGGTATCTGTGGAAATTAATAAATTGACAGTAGACTAATTACACCGTTGATAATTTGGTAGGAGAGGTGCCAGAACCTCTCCTTATACCCTATTTATCCTGAAGCTGTCATAGGGTTTTCTATGCTGTTTGCCCATACGCTCTCATATTTCTCCCCATGTCCTCTATTACAGTAGGTCTCCCTGTACAATGGCAGGTTGTTAATTTTCTAGATTTTTCCAATGTGCTACCGAGGGGGCATCTGCCTTTTTCCAATTTAATACTATCGTTTTTCTAGCATAAAATAATAATGTGCCCACCTGTGTTCTCCTTCCCACAGAGACAATATTCTTTCCTACCAATCCTAGCAGGCAGATCTCCGCCTCCTGTTCCAAAACTATTGATGTTACTATAGCAATCGTTCTCAGGACCTCCCTCCAAAATACCACTATCTTCGGGCATGACCAAAATATATGCATGAAATTTCCTGGAATGTCTGCACATCTCCAGCAGTTCTGGGGAAATCTTATATAGCTTATATGGTGTATAGTGGCTCCTATGTATTATTTTATTTTAAATTGTATTAATTTGCCCAGGTTCACACTGGGCTGCGGGAGTGAAGCCGTGCGAGTTCAGCTGAACTCGCACGATTTCACTCTCGCTGGCAGTCCCGATTTTCAGCCGCGATTACAAAGACATCTGACACAGATGTCAATGTAAATCGTGGCCGAAATCGCAAAAAGTAGTACAGAAACTACTTTTTGAAATCGGTGCAGCGCCGTAGATGCGGCGTCGCACCGATTAGGACGGTGCCATTGCTGGCAATTTGTGGCAAATATTGCCGATTTGACATGCCAAATCGCATGTCAAAACGCACCAGTGTGAACCAGGGCTTAGTCTCGGAGTGATGCCAATATCTGCAATGGGAACTTCCATACTTCCTCCCAATTCTCCTCCACCAAGTTTGGAACGTCTCTTCTCCAATTTTCGCTTAATTTACTTATATCTGACAATGTAGTCCTTAATAAATACGTATACAAGGTTGAGGTTGACTTTTTTTTTTTTTTTACCATTTTGTTTCAAACCTGATTCCATAAATTGCGGGGTCCCCCCAGGAAACTGAGCTGATAAGGCATGAATAAGTTGCATATATCTAAAAGCAGAACTCTCAAGCCTCGTACACTCGAACGAGTTTCTCGGCAAAAACCAGCAAGAAACTTGCTGGCAGAGATTTTTTTGCCGAGAAATTTGTTCGTGTATGGTTTCTCGTCAAAAGCGACAATCTCGACGAGACAATAGAGATCCTGCTCTCTATTTTCTCGTCGATTCTCGTCAGCCTGTTTCTCGACGAGAAAATTGTGTGTGTACACTTACCTTTTCGCTGGGAAGCCCGCGCATGCTCGAAATGACTTCGACTCATGCGCGGTAGCTTCCTAGGCATAGATAGGGTATCCAAGATGGCGGCGACGACATCGAATGTGACGAGCGCATGCTCGTCGATGACGTCACCGCGTACGCTCCATTCAAAGAACCGCGGGTTCTTTGAATCGAGCGTGTGTACACTCGGCCGGGACAAGTTTCTTGTCCAAGAATCTCGTCTCAAAAAACGACATGTTTTTTTCGACGAGAATCTCGGCCGTGTGTACGAGGCCTCAGGGATATTCCAAAGCTGCCTCATTTCTGCATATGAGAAACTTTTTCCCCCTGTAGTACTTGCAGCAATTTCTTCACCCCCATATCCTAGTCCATGCCCCTGGATCCTGAATGGAGTCCAAATGTGGCAATTCAGGATTTTTCCACAATGGGGTATTTGGGGATAAATTTGGTTTTGGAGTGCTGTTCTTTTACTATGGCAGCTTTCCATATTTTAACGGTTTTTATTGAAGGAGTTAGATCTCGCCTAGTTTTAATCCCTCTATACAGCAATCCCTGCAGTGCCTCCACTGATTGGATTGCTGCTGCTTCCAGAATGGTAGCAGAGTCATACCCATCCGTTTCAACTATCTCCCCACCGTCGCCAACTGTGTAGCTAAATAGTACTTGTAAAAATCTGGAAAGGCCAGCCCTCCCTGTACTTCCGGTCTCATAAGTGTACTTAATTTAATTCCAGCTGGTTTATTTGCCCATATAAATGTGGAGGTCGACCGATATATCGGTCAGCTGATATATCGGCCGATTTTTGCCACTTGTTAATTAATCGGCATCGGACGATATTCTAAAACAGAAGCCGATATGAAAAAAAAAAATCTTCAGCGCGGCTTGGAAATGACATCTCTCATAGAAGTCAATACAAGCTGCCTGAAGTTTCCCGTGCAGTGACTCCTCTCTGGGCAGCCTGCCAAGTGAGAGAGAAGTGTTACAAATGTTTCTTCTTATCAATGAACTGTGAAGAAGTTCTCAGTTTAACCATTTAAAGACTAAGGCCTCATGCCCACGGACGTTTTTACAGCCGCGTTTTTGAGCGTTTTTTTACAGCTTAAACGCCTGTCCATGTTAGTCTATAGCTTCATGCCCACCTAGACGTTTTGAGCTGCAAATAGCATAGACGTTTTTAAGCTGTAAAAAAAAAAAACAGGACCAGTGCAGTGCGTTCCTCAGCGTCAGAATTAGGCAGAAAAAAATGCGAGCGTCAAAAAACGCGCACTAACGCGCGGTCGCGTTTTTAGCTCCGACAATTTTTATTTTATTTTTTTTAACCACTTAACGACCGCCCACCGCCGATTTACGTCGGCAGAATGGCACGGACAGGCAGAATCACGTAGATCTACGTGATCGCCTTTGTGCAGTTGGGGGGTCCATCCGGACCCCCCTTCACTGCAGTGAGCGGCCGTTAAGTGTTCGGGAGCTATCAGGCATGAGGGGGCGGCCGCTCGATTCCGCCCCCCCCCCCTCGCGATCGCTCCCGGCCAATGAAATTGCTTCCTCCGCCATGTGATGTAAACACAGGCTGGAGGAAGTGATGTCATCTCCCTCGCCGCGGTCTTTTCGTTCCCGGCGCCGAGGAGTGAAGACAGAGGTTAGTGCTCCAACAGTCCACTGACACGTAGGTACACATAGGCACACAAATCACCCCCCAGTCACCCCCAGATCCCCCCCCCAGGTCACCCCAAAGCCCCCAATCACAGTGTCACTGATTGCAGTGATCATTTATTTTACTGATCACTGCATTTAGTGTCATCTGTGATTGTAAAAAGTTGCAGGGCAGTTAGGATTAGGCCCCTTTAGGTCCAGGGTAGCCCCCTAACCCCCCCTAATAAAGGTTTAACCCCTTGATCACCCCCCAGGTAACACTTTCACCCCCTAACTTCAGCGTCACTAAGCGATTGTTTTTCCGATCGCTGTATTCGTGTCGCTGGTGTTTTAGATAGGCAGTTATTTTTTTTTTAAGTTCGCCGCAGGTTTTTATTGGTGTCAGGTACCCCCATATATTATTTTAACCCCCTGATTGCCCCTAGTTAACCCTTTCACCAGTGATCACCATATAAAGGTTACGGGTGACGCTGGTTGATTAGTTTGCTTTTTATAGCATCAGGGCACCCGCCGTATATAACCCAATAAAGGTTTAACCCCCCTGATCGCCCGGCGGGTGAGATCAATTAGGTTTTAGCGCCAGAGAGGGTCTGCGTCGCCCCAGGCAGTGTTAGGTTAGTGCCAGTAACGCTAACACCCACGCGCAAAGCATACACCCCCCTTAGTGGTATAGTATCTGATCAGATCTATACTAGCATCCCCAGCGGTTTAGGGTTCCCAAAAACGCAGTGTTAGCGGGATCAGCCCAGATACCTGCTAGCGCCTGCGTTTAGCCCCTCCGCCCAGCCCAGCCCAGCCCACCCAAGTGCAGTATCGATCGATCACTGTCACTTACCAAACACAACACACATAACTGCAGCGTTCGCAGAGACAGGCCTGATCCCTGCGATCGCTAACAGTTTTTTTGTAGCGTTTGATATATTTGCTGACGACAGTCAGGTGCTTTTTTTCCTGTGAATCTTACTAGTGTACCCCTAAATTTAGAGCCCAAAATGGCAAGACGAAGGTACACTAGTAAAGAGGCCTACGAGATTCTGAGCATGACAGATAGTGAAGAGGAGGTCACGTATCTGTCAGATTCAGGCTCAGAATATCTTCCCGTAGAAGACAGTGACGTCAGCGGCCCCACGTCAGATAGCTCTGACGACGAAGTTGAGGTCCCTGCTAAGGTCAGGCGTACCCGATCCCGATCTTCTGAGGTTGTTGAGGAGCAAGAACCGCAGGTCTCTCGTATCATGGAGCAGAGTAGTACTAGCGCCGCTATTCCTTCTGGTGAACTGGCAAGCACCAGCGGCCTAGTACAGCCTGGACGTACATCCAGCACTGCAGTAACACTTGGGGACGTGGCGAGTCCCATAAGTGCAGTTCAAGCTGGCGAGGTGGCAAGCACAAGTAGTGTCCCGCTGCCACCAAGAAGACAAAGGCAGGCCCGTCGTGCCCATACTGCCCTTCCTGCAGAATTCGCCTATCCTGATTGGGTCCCCACCACTTCTGCAGAACCCGTACTTCCCCCATTCACTGCCCAACCCGGTATTCAGGTGGAAACAGCTGATTTTATTCCAATTGATTTTTATTCGCTGTTTTTCACGGAAGATCTCTATAGATCTATTGTGGACCAGAGTAATTTATATGCTGGTCAATTTATCGCCGCTAACCCCCAGTTGCCTAAAATTGCCAGAAATTGGAAACCAATTACGGTTTCCGAATTTAAGACCTTTCTGGGCCTTTCCCTCAACATGGGCACACATAAATTTCCGTCATTGCGTGCTTATTGGTCCACGCACCCAATTGACCACATGCCCGTGTTCTCTGCCTCCATGTCCAGGGCACGATACGAGCAGATTTTGCGGTTCATGCACTTCAACGACAATGAACTTTGTCGTCCATGTGGGGACCCTGAATACGACCGGCTCTATAAAATTCGGCCCCTCATAAACCACTTCAACGAACGTTTTGCAGCCTTGTTTACTCCCGATCAAGTTGTCTGCGTTGATGAGTCCCTGATTAAATTTTCTGGCCGCTTGTCTTTCAAGCAGTACCTTCCCAGCAAGCGTGCCAGATACGGGGTCAAGCTCTACAAGTTCTGTGACAGGGCAATAGGCTATGTAGTGAACTTTACGGTTTGAGGGAAAAGACAGTCAGATTGAGTCGGTCAACTGCCCGGATTACATAGGGAGCGCTGGCAAGATAGTGTGGAACTTGGTGTCACCCTTATTCGGAAAGGGGTACCACTTGTATGTGGACAATTATTACACGAGCGTGCCACTGTTTAGTCACTTGTTTGATCATAAGATTGGAGCATGTGGCACCGTGCGACCTAATCGCCGGGGCTTTCCCCAGCGGCTTGTAGATGCCCGTCTTAGGCTGGGGGAGAGAGCCTGCTTGAAGTGTATCAACTTGCTCGCTATGAAGTGGAGGGACAATAAGAATGTTTTCCTTCTTACCTCCCTTCATGCAGACACGACAGTCCAAATTCGTACGGCGACTGGTGTTGTGGAGAAACCCCTCTGTGTCCACGAATATAACCAAAATATGGGAGGGGTGGACCTCAACGACCAGTTGATGGCGCCGTATCTAATTGACCGTAAGGCGAGACGCTGGTACAAAAAAGTGTCTCTATCATTATTCCAATTGGCTTTGCTGAACGCTCATGTGCTATACAGAGCTTCAGGCGGGACGTTATCTCTTCTAAAATTCCAGAATGAGATAGTCACAGAACTCCTGTATCCAGGCGGTTCTGCACCTCACCATCCCCAACCAAATGCAGTAAGCCGGCTGCATGAGAGGCATTATTCGTATGTCCTCCCGAGTACCCCTACCCAAAGCCACCCCCAAAAAAGATGTCGTGTCTGTAGCAAGCGCGGATTTAGGCGTGACACCCGTAGTTTTTGTCCACTCTGTCCTGACAAGCCTGGTCTTTGCCAAGGTGAATGTTTTGAACGCTACCACTCAAAAGTGAAGTTTTAGCGTAGGGTACAGCATTTCACAGACAAGGACACACTTACACAGGGTCTCCCAAGATGCCATTACATTTTGAGAGACCCGAACCATTACAGTTGTAAAGTTACAAAAAAAAGTGTAAAAAAGAAAAAAAAAAACGTAAAAAACAAAACACAAAAAAATATAAAATAAAAAAACCAAAAATAGTTGTCGTTTTATTGTTCTCTCTCTCTCTATTTTCTCTCTTTTGTTCTGCTCTTTTTTACTGTATTCTATTCTGCAATGTTTTATCATGCTTGCTTTTCAGGTATGTAATTTTTTGTTTTCAGGTGCGCCATTCAACTGCAGCGCTCCAGTGCTGTAGGAGGTGATTTCACCACCACAGTTAAAAAAAAGAGCATATATGCCGAAGCATGGGGGCAGCAGGGGCGGAGGAGCGATTTTGCTCCTAATGCCGCGTACATACGGTCGAAATTCCGACCGTGTGTACGCGGCATAACTTTTTTGCGGGAGGATGCCCCCATGCTTCGGCATATATATATTTTAGGCACAGGTTGCGTTAAAACATTTTTTTATTTTTTACTAGGTTTTGTTTTGGTATTTGCTTTGCAGGTATGGCATGGTAAGGTCTTACTGTTGTACTGTAATGTTACTTTGTTTTAATGTTAACCACCATTTGCTTAGCAGGTACGCCGTTCAGTTGCAGCGCGGATCTATTTATCTTGACAGCAACAGCGTTTGCTCCCACGATACATAAAGCCGTGACTCCAACGCTGTAGGAGGTGATTTCACCACCACAGTTAAAAAAAAGAGCATGTATGCCGAAGCATGGGGGCAGCAGGGGCGGAGGAGCGATTTTGCTCCTAATGCCGCGTATATACGGTCGAAATTCCAACGGAGGCTTGACCGTGTGTACGCGGCATAACTTTTTTGCGGGAGGATGCCCCCATGCTTCGGCATATATGCCCATCATTAGAAGTGGGTGGATGAAGGGAGGTATTCTAATGGTGGGCATACCCACCAATCAATCTCTTTTTTTCGTTCAGCCAATAGGCTGTATGAAAAAAAAGATTACAATACATGTCCAACAAGGACCAGCAACGTACTGGTATGTTGCTGGACTTTGAATGTTTATACCAGAATGATGCCTGCGGGTTTAGGTATCATCTTGGTATCATTCTTTTCAGCCAGCAGCCGGCTTTCATGTAAAAGCAATTCTAGCAGATAATTAGCCTCTAGACTGCTTTTACAAGCAGTGGGAGGGAATGTCCCCCCCCCCGGATATAAAAAGCGCCATTGGGAAATTGGGAAAGCATTTTATCACACCGATCTTGGTGTGGTCAGATGCTTTGAGGGCAGAGGAAAGATCTAGGGTCTAACCCCCCAATTTTTTTCAAAAAAAGAGTACCTGTCACTACCTATTGCTATCATAGGGGATATTTACATTCCCTGAGATAACGATAAAAATGGTAAAAAAATAAAATATGGAAGGCACAGTTTAAAAATAAAATAAAAAAGCCAAATAAATAATAAAAAAAAAAAAAAAAAGCACCGCTGTCCCCCCCTGCTATTGCGCAAAGGCGAACGCAAGCGTCGGTCTAGCGTCATATGTAAACAGCAATTGCATCATGCATGTGAGGTATCACCGCGAAGGTCAGATCGAGGGCAGTCATTTTAGCAGTAGACCTCCTCTGTAAATCTAACGTGGTAACCTGTAAAGGCTTTTAAATGCTTTTAAAAATGAATGTAGTTTGTCGCCGCTGCGCGTTTGTGCGCAATTTTAAAGCATGTCGTGTTTGGTATCCATGTACTCGGCCTATGATCATCTTTTTTATTTCATCAAACATTTGGGCAATATAGTGTTTTTTAGTGCATTAAAAATAAAAAAAGTGTGTTTTTCCCCCAAAAATGCGTTTGAAAAATCGCTGCGCAAATACTGTGTGGAAAAAAAAAATGCAACACCCACTATTTTAATCTGTAGGGCCTTTGCTTTAAAAAAATATATAATGTTTGGGGGTTCAACATAATTTTCTTGCAAAAAAAATTTTTTTTTCATGTAAACAGTGTCAGAAAGGGCTTTGTCTTCAAGTGGTTAGAAGAGTGGATGATGTGTGACATAAGCTTCCTAATGTTGTGCATAAAATGCCAGGACAGTTCAAAACCCCCCCAAATGACCCCATTTTGTAAAGTAGACACCTCAAGCTATTTGCTGAGAGGCATGTTGAGCCCATTGAATATTTTTTTTTTTTTGTCCCAAGTGATTGAATAATGACCAAAAAAAAAATGTACAAAAAGTTGTCACTAAATTATATATTGCTCAAACATGCCATGGGCATATGTGGAATTACACCCCAAAATACATTCTGTTGCTTCTCCTGAGTACGGGGATACCACATGTGTGGGACTTTTTGGGAGCCTATTCGCGTACGGGACCCCAAAAACCAAGCACCGCCTTCAGGATTTCTATGGGTGTAAATTTTTGATTTCACTCCTCACTGCCTATCACAGTTTCGGAGGCCATGGAATTCCCAGATGGCACAAAACCCCCCCAAATGACCCCATTTTGGAAAGTAGACACCCCAAGCTATTTGCTGAGAGGTATGTTGAGTATTTTGCAGATCTCGCTTTTTGTCACAAAGTTTTGAAAATGTAAAAAAAGAAAAAAAAAAAGAAAAAAAAAATGTCTTAATTTTCAAAAACAAATGAGAGCTGTAAAATACTCACCATGCCTCTCAGCAAATAGCTTGGGGTGTCTACTTTCCAAAATGGGGTCATTTGTGGGGGTTTTGGGCTATTTTGACATTTTATGGCCTTCAAAACTGTGATAGGTAGTGAGGAGTGAAATCAAAAATTTATGCCCTTAGAAACCTTGAAGGCGGTGCTTGGTTTTTGGGGTCCCGTACGCGGCTAGGCTCCCAAAAAGTCCCACACATGTGGTATCCCCGTACTCAGGAGAAGCAGCAGAATGTATTTTGGGGTGTAATTTCACATATAACCATGGCATGTGTGAGCAATATATCATTTAGTGACAACTTTTTGTACATTTTTTTTTTTTTTTTTTTTTTTTTTTCTTTTTGTCATTATTCAATCATTTGGGACAAAAAAAAAAAAATATTCAATGGGCTCAACATGCCTCTCAGCAAATAGCTTGGGGTGTCTACTTTCCAAAATGGGGTAATTTGGGGAGGTTTTGTGCTATTTTGGCATTTTATGGCCTTCGAAACTGTGATAGGTAGTGAGGAGTGAAATCAAAAATTTACGCCCTTAGAAATCCTGAAGGCGGTGCTTGGTTTTTGGGGCCCTGTACGCGGCTAGGCTCCCAAAAAGTCCCACACATGTGGTATCCCCGTACTCAGGAAAAGCAGCAGAATGTATTTTGGGGTGCAATTCCACATATAACCATGGCATGTGTGAGCAATATATCATTTAGTGACAACTTTTTGTACATTTTTTTTTTTTCTTTTTGTCATTATTCAATCATTTGGGACAAAAAAAAAAAAAATATTCAATGGGGTCAACATGCCTCTCAGCAAATAGCTTGGGGTGTCTACTTTCCAAAATGGGGTCATTTGGGGGGGTTTTGTACTGCCCTGCCATTTTAGCACCTCAAGAAATGAGATAGGCAGTCATAAATTTAAAGCTGTGTAAATTTCAGAAAATGTACCCTAGTTTGTAAACGCTATAACTTTTGCGCAAACCAATAAATATACGCTTATTGACATTTTTTTTACTAAAGACATGTGGCTGAATACATTTTGGCCTAAATGTATGACTAAAATTGAGTTTATTCGATTTTTCTTATAACAAAAAGTAGAAAATATCATTTTTTTTCAAAATTTTCGGTCTTTTTCTGTTTATATCGCAAAAAATAAAAATCGCAGAGGCAATCAAATACCATTAAAAGAAAGCTCTATTTGTGGGAAGAAAAGGACGCAAATTTCATTTGGGTACAACATTGCATGTCCGCACAATTTACAGTTAAAGCAGCGCAGTGCCGAATCCCAAAAACAGGCTTGGTCCTAATGGCCCGAAATGGTCCGGGGCTTAAGTGGTTAACCACTTGACCACTGGGCACTTAAACCGCCTTAATAACCAGACCAATTTTCAGCTTTCGGTGCTCTCACATTTTTGAATGACAATTACTCAGTCATACAACACTGTACCCATATGAATTTTTTGTCCTTTTTTTCACACAAATAGAGCTTTCTTTTGGTGGTATTTAATCACTGTTGGGTTTTTTATTTTTTGCGCTATAAGAGAAAAAAGACTGAAAATTCTGTAAAAAAATGATTTTTTTATTCGTTTCTGTTATAAAATTTTGCAAATTACTATTTTTTCTTCATAAATTTTGGCCAGAATTTATACTGCTACATATCTTTGGTAAAAATAAGTACAAATTGGTGGATATTATTTTGTCTTTGTGAAAGTTATAGAGTCCACAAGCTATGGTGCCAATATCTGAAAATTGATCACACCTGAAGTACTGACGGCCAATCTCATTTCTTGAGACCCTAACATGCCAGAAAAGTACAAATACCCCCCAAATGACCCCTTTTTGGAAAGAAGACATTCCAAGGTATTCAGAAAGAGGCATTGTGAGTTTTTTGAAGTTGTCATTTTTTCCCACAATTCTTTGCAAAATCAAGATTTTTTTTTCCTCTTTTTTTTTTTTTTCACAAAATTGTCATATTAGCAGCAGGTTATTTCTCACACACAGCATATGCATTCTACAAATTACACCCCAAAACACATTCTGCTATTACTCTCGAGTATGGCGATACCACATGTGTGAGACTTTTACACAGCGTGGCCACATACAGAGGCCCAACATGCAGGGAGCACCTTCAGGCGTTCTGGAGCACCCAGGCCAATTCTGACATTTCTCTCCTACATGTAAAAATCATCATTTGTTTGCTAGAAAATTACATAGAACCCCAAAACATTATATATGTTTTTTTAGCAAAGACCTTAGAGAATATAATGGTGGTTGTTGCAACTTTTTATCTCGCACGTTATTTGCGCAGCAATTTTTTTAACGCGTTTTTTTACGGAAAAAAAAGTTTTGTGCTTAAAAAAAACAAAACAGTAAAGTTAGCCCAATGTTTTTGTATAATGTGAAAGATGAAGTTACGCCGAGTAAATGGATACCTAACATGTCACCCTTAAAAATTGCACACACTCGTGGAATGGCGCCAAACTTCGCTACTTAAAAAATCCCCATAGGCGACGCTTAAAATATTTTTACTGGTTACATGTTTTGAGTTAGAGGAGGTCTAGGGCCAAAATGATTGCTCTCGCTCTAACGTTCGCAGAGATACCTCACATGTGTGGTTTGAAAACTGTTTTCATATGTGGGCGGGACTTGCGTATGCATTCGCTTCTGTATGCGAGCTCACGGGAACAGGGGCGCTTTAAAAAAAAAAAAAAAATGTATTGTTCATTTTACTTTATTTATTTTAGTATGACATGTTTTTCCGCCCCAAAATTTTTTTTGATCACTTTTATACCTATTACAAGGAACGTAAACATCCCTTGTAATAGGAATATGGCATGACAGGTCCTCTTTACAGTGAGATATGGGGTCAATAAGACCCCCCATCTCACCTCTAGGCTGGGAAGCCTGAAAAAAACAACAATCCTGGCTTTGATCGTAGCGGTGAGTCGGTAGAAGCGGCGGGGGGGGGGGGGGGACATCCCCTCTCGCCTCCCGCCTCCCGTAAGAATGATCAAGCGGCGGAACAGCCGCTATGATTGTTCTTATGGTGTAGGGAATCGCCGGCTGAAAAAAGCTAATATCTGAATGATGCCTGTAGCTGCTCCCATCATTCAGATATCCCCGCACAAAGTCAAGGACGTCATATGACGGCCGGAGGGCGGGAAGTGGTCATTGCGGGGTATTGCCGGGCATTGCGGGGTATTGCCGGGCATTGCGGGGTATTGCCGGGATGGATGGCTGGATCTGTGACTGCAATTGTCACAGATCCAGCCCACAGAGCTGCTGCCTTGATCTGCTCCCTCCCCCTCTCCTCTCACACTGTACCGATCGGTACAGAGAGGGGAGAGAGGAACCGGCGTCATCACATGACGCCGGTCTGTTTACAAGTGATCGCTCCGTCATTTGACGGAGCGATCACGTGGTAAACGGCCGCTATCAGCGGCGATCTACCGCGATTCGTGATGCGCCGCCTCATCTGGACCCGGCGGTCACGGAGTTTCCCGTGTGTGCGCCCCAGGGGGCGCGCGGGAGCGCGATTCTGGGAGGACGTTGTATAACGTCCTCCCAGAGTTAAGCAACCACCTTGTCGACGTTATTTGTCGGCAGGTGGTTGCCAAGTGGTTAAAAAAAAACATTTACAATAACATGGACAGGCGTTTTTAAGCTCTAAAAAACGCAGCTGTAATAACGTCAGTGGGCATGAGGCCTAAATCTTTTCTGACACTTGTAGCTTACAAGTAAAAATCCTGTATTTTCTGCTAGAAAATCACTTGGAACCCCCAAACGTTATATATATTTTTTTTAGCAGAGACCCTAGGGAATAAAATGGCGGTTGTTGCAATATTTTATGTCACACGGTATTTGCGCAGCGGTCTTTCAAACGCAATTTTTTTGGAAAAAATACACTTTAAGGAATGTTAAATAAAACTAAACTTTTTTTTTTTTCCCGTCAAAGTTTTGATTACCTGTTCTTGTGCCTGCTTCCTGATTACCTTACCGAAGATGGCGGCGGCAGCACCCGAGAGCCGAGAGAGATCGGCTTCGGGTGCCGACATCGCGGGCGCCCAGGACAAGTAAGTGTCCATATATTAAAAGTCAGCAGCTGCAGTATTTGTAGCCGCTGACTTTTAATATATTTTTTTTTTTTTTGGCGGAACTCAGCTGCTTTCACACTGGAGCGGGTAGGCGTTGGCGGTAAAACGCAGCTAGTTTTAGCTGTGCTTTACCATTTTAGCGGCGATATTCGGCTGCTAGCGGGGTGCTTATAACCCAGCTAGCTGCCGATGAGGTTAAATGCGCCCGTGTAGCACCGCTGCAGAAGCGCTTTGCAGGCGATTCAGCAGCAGTGCCCATTCATTTCAATAGGCAGTAGTGGTGGAGGAGCGGTATACACCGCTCCAAAGATGCTGCTTGCAGGACTTTTTTTTAACGTCCTGCCAGCGCACCGCCTCAGTGTGAAAGCACTCAGGCTTTCACGCTGAGACTGCAGGGGAGCTGTTTTGCAGCCATTTTTACAGGTGTTATTTTTAGCCCAAAAGTGCCTGGAAAAACACCCCAGTGTGAGGCAACGTTGCCCATATCTTTAGTCTCTTCCCTAGCCCCTGTACCACTGGATCCAGCTTCAAAGCTCGGAAATCCTCTAGATATTGTTATACCAAGGTATTTAAATTCAGTCACCCATTTCAATGGTAAATTTGGGGCAGCGGTGTCTTGTGCTCCCTGGTCAATAGGGACTTACCCCAGTTTACTTTGAGCCCTGTAAAGAGTGAAAAGGTATTTTAAAGTGGTTGTAAACCCTTTTTGACTACTTCTACCTATAGATAAGGCTTACCTATAGGTAGTGGAAATATCTCCTAAACGTGTGCCGTTTAGGAGATATTTCACTCGTAGTCTGCTGAAAATCCCAACGTCGCATTTGCTGGGAAGAAACAAAACTACCGGTAAGTGTCGTTTCTTCCCCAGCCTGTGCCGTGAATCGCGGCTCCCGTGCGTGGGAGTGACGTCACACGGCTCCGGCGAAAAACCGAGACTGAGTTCGCAGCCCGGAAGGAAGAGGACACAGAAGATGGATGCTGCCTACTCTGGGGACATCGCTGGATTCTTTTGCAGGTCACACATAATGGGCTAGTATGCGATGCATACTAGCCAATTATGCTTTTCATTTGCAGGGGGCTAAAGAGTAAGTAAAACCCATTAGGGTTTACTTCCTCTTTTAATAATTTTAAAGCTTCCTCTAAAGATGGACCCGCGTCTCTTTAAAAACAGCAGCATATCATCGGCATACAGGGCTACCCTCCTCCAGCCCCCCCACTCAAAGTCCTTGAATATTTGGCGAAGTCCTAAGACCCTCTGCCACTGGCTCTATTGCGAAGAGTGCTGGAGAGAGAGAGGGCAGCCCTGCCTCGTACCTCTGTACAACTGAAAAAAAGATGAGTTTTCCTCCCAGTTTAACCGCTGACATGGGTCTCCCATAAATTACTGTATAATGGTGTATAACACTCACTTTTTTACCCTGAAAATAGAGGGTAAACTGTGCCTGCGTGTTATACGCAGGGGGCTGTGGAACGTTTTTCCCCTGAAACTTCCCTCTTAAAGTTAGGGTGCGTGTTATATGCCGATAAATACAGTATTTGGATCCACTTAATGAATATTAATTAGAATCCCATCCTGAGTATTTCCCATAGAAAAGGCCACTCTATTGTATCGAAGGCCTTCTGACATGTTGGGTATCTATTTACTCGGCATAACATCTTTCATATTGTGCAAAAAAATTGGGCGAACTTTTTTTTTTTTGTTTCCAAAAAATTGCTGCGTAAATACAGTGCGAGATAAAAAAGTTGCAACGACCGCATTGTATTCTCTAGGGCAGGGATATGCAATTAGCGGACCTCCAGCTGTGCAAAACTACAAGTCCCATCATGCCTCTGCCTCTGGGTGTCATGCTTGTGACTGTCTGAGTCTTGCTATGCCTCATGGGACTTGTAGTTCTGCAACAGCTGGAGGTCTGCTAATTGCATATCCCTGCTCTAGGGTCTCTGTTAGAACCCCCAAACATTATGTATGTTGTTTTTTTTTTTTTATGTAATTTTCTAGCAAAAAAAGAAACTATGATTTTTACCTGTAGGAGCAAAGTGCCAGAATTGGCCCGAATGCGAAGTGGCTAAGAACTAAAATTTAGCCCGGTCAAGAAATAAAATGTTATATATAATTATTTATATATTCGAGCTGCATGATTTTAGCTAAAATGAGAATCACAATTACTCTTTCGTTCATGGACCGACACAGCTTCCTATTGACATAGTGGGTATTATCCGTTATTTAGGAGTGACGAGGCAGAAAAACTTGTAAAAAGTGTTGCATCGCACCTTCTACAGTACCGCCCAGGGGGTGGAACCTCCTGGGTATATCCCCTCTTTCTGCATCTCGCAGATCAGTTTTTTTTTTTTCTGTCTAGCAAGGAGTAGGACATGGCTCCCTTCGGGCCCATTGGTCCAGGTTTTTTTTTTTCCTGCCATCTTCGATCAACTGCCGACTGGGTGACGGGCTGGGTCCTCGATCCTTGTCCCCCCCCCCCCCCCCCAGTTTCGGCCATCGAGCGTGTGCCGACCCTAGCTATGCGCTGGGTTTTCCACGACATACCCGTCGCTCTACGGGTGGCCGGTGAGCCTACGCTCCAGGGCTTGCATCGGACCGCTCGGCTTCGGCTGACCTTACGGCCGAGTCGCAGCAGCCTGGCCGGTGAGCTTACGCTCCAGGGCTTGCATCGGACCGATCAGCTTCGGCTGACCTTACGGCTGAGTCGCAGTAGCCTGTCCGGTGAGCTAGCGCTCCAGGGCATGCATATGATCGTTCCCTAGGGCTCAATCACAGCATGCCTGGCCGACAGTCACCTTCCGTGCGCGGATGATGATCTGTCTGGAATGTCTTCCAGCATGACACGCAGGATAGGTAAGTAACTACCCAGCTTCGGCAGGGTGACTTTGCTGGACATTCCTGGAGAGATCAAGTAAGTGGTTGTGGCCTCTTTCTTTCCTCTCTCCCTGCTTTCCCTCCTCCCTGGGCTCTGAGCTAAGGTTGCTGGGTGCTGGGGGTCACCTAAGGGGGTTCCACCTGGAGCGGGGCTGGCTGTAGCTATCATTTAAAAGATGTAATTTCTGCTTACCTGTGTGTGCGCGCGCTTCCCCCCCTCCATGCTGTCTGTGGCCATTTTGCGGTGGTCCATGCCTGTTTCGGCCTCTAGTGACCGGCGGCCATTTTCTTGTGGTTTCGCACCTATATGTATATATTGCCGCTCGGCGGCCATTTTCTTGTGGTTCGCACCCGCTGTGGCCTCTATCAAATGTTCGGCGGCCATATTTCCTAGGATTCACGCTGTATGCATAGACCGTCTCTCGGCGGCCATCTTTTTGTGGTCCGCGGCCGCTTTTGTCGGCTCGGCGGCCATTTTCTTAGAGCCCACATGGTTTCCATACAGCCGCTTGGCGGCCATTTTGCGATAGTCTCCGGCCTCTAGGGTGCATTTGCACTGGCGCAAATTCACAACAGGAAACGCTGATAAGAATCAGACGGACACAGGCAGTGGTGGGATAGCATCACAGGCAGAGCACATGGCAGCACAGCGGTACTGTTCCAAGGGTGGCGAGTCCTCTGGGAGACCCTGCATCTCTGTATCAGCTAGGAGGGTGGCCTATTGATACCTTGCCTGGAGCCCTGTGAGTGTCAGCGCGTGGGTCAGCATGATGTGTGAAGCGGACGTTTTTTCCCCTGAAACACCGGATTTAGCGGCTGGTGCCCCTGATGTATCTGTGGACGCTATGTCGGCAATCCTAGAGGCTTTTGTTGCCAGGGTGGAAGCAGCACGCGGGAACATGGGGGGGGGGGCGGTAGTAAACGCCCCCTACAATTGCAATCTTCCGGGGATAATTCTGATGCAGAACCAGGCCCAGCTATGGCTCATGACCAGGATTCTGATGCATCAGAGACTGCAGACTGTGACCGATCGGACAATGAGAATGATTCAAAGTCCGGGTCAGTGCGCGAAAAGGCTTTGGTATCTGACCTTATTACTGCAGTGCGGGATACGCTAAAATTGGAGATTGCTGCAGAAGCAGCAGAGACACCGGTCCCCTTTTGGGTTCCGTAAACCTGCCCACACTGCTAAGGTGTTTCCTTGTGTCTTATTTTGATAAGCTCTTATACAAGGAGTGGGAAAACCCACTAAGGGTTTTTACATCCCCCCCCCCCCCAAAGAATTTTGCGATACCTTACCCTTTTGAGGAGAGTTTCCTGAAAAAATGGACCTCTCCCCCTATAGTGGACCATCTTTTGGCGTCCCGACTCAATCGGAAGGCATTGAGGTTTGTGGCCCGGTCAAAGGACCCATGAGCAGACACTACGGACGCGTTGGTAGCAGCATGGGGTCAGTATCGGCTAATCTATGCCTTCCCTCCCATAAGGCGTCTTCCTCTGCTTCGCAGAACAGAGGCAGAGGGAATTCCAATGATTCTGATCGCTCTAGATTGGCCTCGGAGTCCTTGGTACGCCGATCTAGTACATCTGGTAGCAGACGTCCCCTGGCGCCTACCACTACGGAAAGACCTGCTATCGCAGGGTGAGGGTCCCATACTCCGTCCTGCTTTACAGTCACTGGCTTTAATGGCATGGCTATTGAGAACCAGTTACTGAGACCGGGGCCTGTCAGATTCAGTAATCTCTACTATGAGAAGTGCTCGGAAGCCATCCTCTAGAAAGGTTTATCATGGCACTTGAAAGGCCTACATTTCCATGTGTGAGGAAATGAAGTGGCATCCACGTACTTATTTGGTTTCCAGAATCCTGCTGTTCTTACAGCGTGGGGTGGACCAAAGGCTTGCCTTAAGTACTATTAAGGGGCAGATATCTGCCCTGGCTGTCTTTTTATCTATCAGTATCTCTATCTATCTATCTATCAGTATCTCTATCTATCTATCTATCAGTATCTCTATCTATCTATCTATCAGTATCTCTATCTATCAGTATCTCTATCATGTTTGGGTGTTCAAAGTAATTTTCTAGCAGAAAATAAAAAATTTTTACTTGTAAGCAACACACGTCAAAAGGTTTGGTCCTTAAATTTTCTTCATCTACACGTCCGAGTTCTTTCCTTTGATAAAAGTACAAAAAGATACTTTGTTTCCACTTATTCGCATGTTGTATTAAAACTTGGCAGGCTGCCTAGATTTTGTTTTTCCAGCTGCGAGAACTCTGCATGTATTAGATTGTGACATGCTGTTTTGAAGATCGGGAAGGGAAAAAGATGAATATTTCAATTCTTCACGATTGATCGTGCAGCTCTAAAATTTAGATAAATCTACATAAAAAAAAAAAAGTTTCTTACAGAAAATTGAAGGAATTGACGACAAAAAATAAACATCAGTTATAAAATATATAAACTTCCACCAAAAAGTAGGATACTGGTTTCCCAAGTGTTGGGACCCCTGCCATCAACCAGGGTGCCATAATAGGTAACCATGGCACCCTGAGAATAAGAGGGTGCCGACAAGGGACACCCCAACATCAGTGACAACCAGGGAGCTACTAAAATGGACCTGAAGACCAAATATCTAGGCCTTCCCGGATCTGCTAAAATGCTGTAAGCTTAAACCATACAGAAATCAGATTTTTTTTTTTTTATTTTTTTTTTTTGCGATTTATAAACTACAAAAAGACCGAAAATTTTGAGAAATTTTTTTTTTCTACTTTTTTGTTATAACAAACTCTTTAATAAAAATCAATAAAAAAGAAAAATCGAATAAACTCAAGTTTAGTCATACATTTACGCCAAAATGTATTCAGCCACATGTCTCTAGTAAAAAATTTTTCAGTAAGCGTATATTGGTTTGCGCAAAAGTTATAGCGTCTACAAACTAGGGTACATTTTCTGGAATTTACACAGCTTTTAATTTGACTGCCTATCATTTCTTAAGGTGCTAAAATGGCAGGGAAGTACCCCCCCCCCCCCCATGACCCCATTTTGGAAAGTAGACACCCCAAGGAAATTGAGAGGCATGTTGAGCCCATTGAGAATTTTTTTTATTTTTTTTGTCCCAAGTAATTGAATGACAAAAAAATAAATATTTTACAAAAAGTTGTCTCACTAAATGATTTATTGCTCACAGAGATGCCATGGTTATGTGGAATCGCACCACAAAATTAACTTTTTGCTGCTTCTTCTGAGCACGGGGATACCACTTGTGTGGGACTTTTTGGGAGCCTAGCCACGTACGGGGCCCCGAAAAGCAAGCACTGCCTTCAGGATTTCTAAGGGCGCAAATTTTTGATTTCACTCCTCACTACCTATCAGTTTCGAAGGCCATAAAATTCCAAGATCGCACAAACCCCCCCCCCCCCCCCCCCCAAATGATCCCATTTTGGAAAGTAGACACCCCAAACTATTTGAGAGGCATGGTGAGTATTTTACGGCTCATTTGTTTTTTGCAAATTAAGAAAACTTTTTTTTTTTTAATTTTCAAAACTTTGTGACAAAAAGCGAGATCTGCAGAGTACTCTCCATACCTCTCAGCAAATAGTTTGGGGTGTCTGCTTTCCAAAATGGGGTCATTTGGAGGGGTTTTGTGCCATCTGGGCATTCCATGGCCTCCGAAACTGTGATAGGCAGTGAGGAGTGAAATCAAAAATGTACAGCCATAGAAATCCTGAAGGCGGTGCTTGGTTTTCGGGGTCCTGTATGCGGCTAGGCTCCCAAAATGTCTCACACGTGGTATCCCCGTACTCAGGAGAAGCAACAGAATGCATTGCGTCCAAAATATAAAATATTCCATGGGCTCGACATGCCTCTCAGCAAATAGCTTGGTGTCTACTTTCCAAAATGGGGTCATTTGGGGGGGGGGGGTGTTTGAACTGTCCTGGCATTTTATGCACAACATTAGGAAGCTTATGTCACACATCAATCCACTCTTCTAACCACTTGAAGACAAAGCCCTTTCTGACACTTTTTTTTTTTGCAAGAAAATTTACGTTGAACCCCCAAACATTATATATTTTTTTTAAAGCAAAGGCCCTACAGATTAAAATGATGTGTGTTGCATTTTTTTTCCCACACAGTATTTGCGCAGCGATTTTTCAAACACATTTTTTGGGGAAAAGATGTACTTTTTTTTTAATTTTAATGCACTAAAACACCACTATATTGCCCAAATGTTTGGTATCCATGTACTCGGCCTAAGATCATCTTTTTTATTTCATCAAACACGACATGCTTTTAAATTGCGCACAAACGTGCAGCGGCGACAAACTACATACATTTTTAAAAGCCTTTACAGGTTACCACATTAGCTTTACAGAGGAGGTCTACTGCTAAAATTACTGCCCTCAATCTGACCTTTGCAGTGATACCTCACATGCATGGTGCAGTTGCGGTTTACATATGACGCCAGACCGACTCTTGCGTTTGCCTTTGCGCAAGAGCAGGGGGGGGGGGACAGGGGTGCTTTATTTTTATTTTTTTACCATTTTTATTGTTCTCAGGGAATGTAAATATTCCCTATGATGGCAATAGGTAGTGACAGGTACTCCTTCCTTTTTTTTTTTTTTTTTTTTAATTGGGGTCTATTAGACCCTAGATCTTTCCTCTGCCCTCAAAGCATCTGACCACACCAAGATCGGTGTGATAAAATGCTTTCCCAATGGCGCTGCTTATATCCGGGGGGGACATTCCCTCCCACTGCTCGTAAAAAGCAGTCTAGAGGCCAATTAGCTGCTAGGATTGCTTTTACATGAAAGCTGACCGCTGGCTGAAAATGATACCAAGATGATGCCTAAACCCGCAGGCATCATTCTGGTATAACCATTCAAAGTCCAGCAACATACCAGTACGTTGCTGGTCCTTGTTGGACATTGTATTGTAATCTCCCTTTTTTTTTTTTTTTTTCCCGCTCACAAGCCTTTTTTTTTCCTTCCGCAGGTAAGCGCCCCCAGGCCGACAGGGCGCCCGTTAAGGGCTAAAAAAGTATCCCGGTTTCTCGCAAAACAGACCTGCGGCGACATGGAGGTTTTTACCCCTACCCGACTATGGGGTGGGGGGGTCGCCCTCGTGAGCTTGGAGCTCGGTGGACCTCCCTACTTCTGACCAGTGGGTCTGTGAAGTGTTTTCATCTGGGTACAAGATGGAGTTTTTCTTCTCTTATCCACCCAAAAACTTTTTTTTTTCCCTCCAACCTTCATCCCCTTCTGGCTTGCCAGACTGTCTTGTTTGGGGCAGTGCAGGACCTGCTCTTGCGCAGGAGATAGTACCTGTGCCGGCGCAAGAGTTTTTTTTCAAGGCATCTACAATATGTAGTCTCAGAGAAGGGAGGGGTTGGTCCAGTCATGGATCTCAAGACCCTCAATAGCTTTGTGATGGCACAAAGGTTCAGGATGGCAGCTTGTCACTTTGTGGTCTCTGCCCTGCATCTGGGGGATTTTCTTGCTGCCATCCTTGGACATCAAGGACGCATTTTATTGCTGCCCACATATGCGCCAGACATCAGAGGTTTCTGCGGTTTGCAGTCTGGGATGAGCACTACTAAATGGTGGCTCTCCCTTTTCTGGCCTGGTGTCGGCACCGGGAGTTCCTTCAGGGTGCTCACCCCGATCCGGGCCTTGCTGTGGCCAAGAGGGATTGCAATCATGGGCTATTTGGTCGATCTCCATCTGAGATCAGATTCCACCCCAGAATTCGGGGTGGATGTGGCCATCGCCAGTCTGACTCTTCGGGAGTTTTGGTTGGGTACTGAACCCCCAGAAGTCGGTGTTGGTGCCGACTTCACGCCTGGAATACCTGGGTTCGATCTGGACTCCAAGGGCGAGAGTCTTTCTTTTTCTCCCTCCGCAAGTTGAAGACTCTTCAGGCTGCGGTACAGCAGTGGGCGTCACGCTGGTGGTGGTCACTGCGCTTTTACATGCGTGTCCTGTTTTTCCATGGTAGCCACATCGAGGCAGTCCCGTGTGTTTTAATCCACACTCGAGTCTTGCAAGATCAAGATCCGGTCGACATGGGACACATCTCCATTGTTCCTGGATTGTCAAATCCGGGTGAGCCGGCTAGTCGGGGATCCCTGATCCGGTGGCTGATGTCTCCGGCCTTTCAGTCCTGGAAGTCGTTTTTCCCTTTTTTGTTGGACGACACAGGGTCGCTTGACGCAGGAAGAACCCCGCCTGCCGATCAGGGTGCTCCTTCGGGCGTTCAGGTGGTGCCCCTCCACTTGGTCACGGAGGCTGCAGGAACGTCCAGTCAGGATCCAGTTGGACAACGCCACGGCGGTGGCATATGTCACCCATCGATGGGGAACCAGTCGCTCACCTGCTGCATGCTGTAGCTCACGCCCTGCGGGAGCGGGGCAAAGATGTGCAGGCTCTATCATCCGCATACAGTCTGGGCGTAGAACTCTAGAAGGCGGACTCCCTGAGTCGGCAGTTGCTGGGCCATGGGCTATAGTCTCTACACCCGGAGGTGTTTCGACCCCTCTACCGCAGATGGGGATCACCTGACGGATCTCCTGGCTTCTCGATCCAATCAGAAGGTTTTGAGGTGGCCAGGATCCAAGATTCCTGGGAGGACGTGTCAGATGCGTTTGCGGTCCTGTGGAGACAGTCTCGGCTATGTATGCATTCCTCCTGAATATACTCTTCCTCATCTGCTCACAGAGTAGTGGACGAGGGTATCCGATTAGTCTACTTGCTCCAGATTGCTTTGGTTTCACTGGTATGCCGCTTTAGTGCGACTGGTGGCAGATGTTCCTTGGCGGTTGCCAATGCGTTGGGACCTTTTTATCGCAAGGTCATACATTTTCAACCTGCTTAGTCGCTGGCCTACACTACATGGCTATTGACAGTCGGATACTAAGTGACTGTAGCCCGTTGGTTCGGTGCTTCCTCCATGCTGAGGTCAAAGTCATCTTTTCGGATGAATTACCATCGCACTTGAAGGGCCTACATCTCTAGGTGTGGAGATGGAATGGCGTTCACGTACATATTCGGCTTCCATGATCCTGCTGTTTCTTTTTGACAGCGTGGACTGGTTTAAAGACTTGCTTTTCACTCCAATGAGGGGCGGATATCAGCCTTGGCTGGTTTTTCTTCCGCGACCCTTGGCGGCTCATTCACTGGTGGGTATGTTTGTCCAAGGGGTTCCACGTGTGGCCCCTCCGGTTCAATCACTACTGCCTTGTGGGATTGAATCTGGTACCCTGGGTGTTTTCAGAAACCACCTTTTTTAAAGTGTATAGAGAGATTCCCCTGTTGGTACTTTCTTGGCAATTAACTTTCGGGTGGATGTTACCTCTACCAGGGGGTTTTTGAGTTGGCGGCCTTGTCTTGCAAGTCTTCCTGCTTACTCATCCTAAGGGATAAGGCGGTGCTGTGTCCGCAGCCTTGTCTCGATCTGAGGTTTGTTGTCGGACTTTTTTTTTATCAAAATGTGGACATTGTGCTTCCTCCTTGTGTCCTCGGCCGTTGCATTCCAAGAGGTTGTTTGCTTTCTTTGGGCTTGGTACAAGCTCTGCGGGTGTACCTGTCTGCTACGACTCTGTTTTCGGAGGTCAGACTCACTGTTGGTGTCTGTGACTGGCCCATAGTTAGGCCTGGCGGTCTCGTCGGCCACCGTGTCTCGGTGGATTGGGCAGATTTGTAATCAGGCTATGCCTTAAAGGGCAGGCGCCTCCCCTTCCTGTCACGGTGCATTTGACCAGGGCAAGAGGTGCCTCCTGGGTTTTCCGACATCAAGCGTCGGTATCACAGGTGTGTAAGGCGGCGACCTGGTCGTCCGTTCACGCTTTCACTAAGTTTTTTACTAGGTTGACCGGCGTGCGTCTGCGGATGCCTGCTTCGGTCGCAAAGTTTTGCAGGCGACTGGTTAAGGTTGCAACTCCTCCGTTTGGAGTGAAGTTGGTTTGATTGCTGTTCCCACCCCTCGTTTTTGACACTGCTTGGGGACGTCCCTAATGTCAAGAATAAGATGCTGTGTCCGTCCATTAACGAAAGAGAAAATGGGATTTTTGTACTCGCCGTAAAATCCTTTTCTCTGAGTTCATGGACACACAGCACCCTCCCCTCCTTTTTATGTTTGTACTGCTTTTTGACGAACTGAGCTGCATGATGCAGGGAAATGGGTTGTACCTAGTGGGACCGCCACTTAACATGCTTTTTGTGCCTAGTCCTCTCCTGATAGAATAAGATGCTGTCCGTCCATGAACTCAGAGAAAAGTTTTTTTGTAACTCACTAACGGTTCGGGTCTCTCAAAATGCGATGGCATCTTGGGAGACCCTGTGTAAGTGTGTCCTAGTCTGTGAAATGCTGTACCCTACGCTAAAACTTCACTAGTGTGTGGAAGCGTTCAAAACATTTACCAATGCACAGACCAGGATTGTCAGGACAGAGTGGACAAAAATAACGGGCGTCGTGCCTAAATCCGCGCTTGCTACAGACACATCTTTTTTGGGGGGCTCGTTGGGTAGGGGTTCTCTCGAGGACATACGGAAAATGCCTCTCATGCAGCCGGCTTACTGCATTTGGTTGGGGATGGCGAGGTGCAGAACCGCCTGGATACAGGAGGTCTCTGACTATCTCATCCTGAAATTTAAGGAAGGATAAAGTCCCGCCTGAAGCTCTGTATAGCACATGAGCGTTCAGCAAAGCCAACTGAAATAGGGATAGAGACACTTTTTTGTACCAGCGTCTCGCCTTACGGGCAATGTGATACGGTGTCAACAACTGGTCGTTGAGGTCTACCCCTCCCATATTTTGGTTATATTCGTGGACACAGAGGGGTTTCTCCAACACCAGTCGCCATACGAATTTGGACTGTCGTGTCTGCATTAAGGGAGGTGAGAAGGAAAACCATTTTTATTATCCCTCCGCTTCACAGTGAGCAAATTATTACACTTCAAACAGGCTCTCTCCCCCAGCCTAAGACTGGAATCTACAAGCCCCTGGGGAAAGCCCCTGCGATTAGGTTGCACGGTGCCACATGCTCCAATCTGATGATCAAATAAGTGACTAAACAGTGGCACGCTCGTGTAATAATTGTCCATTTCAAGTGGTACCCCTTTCCGAATAAGGGTGACAACAAGTCCCACACAATCTTGCCAGCGCTCCCTATGTAATCTGGGCAGTTCTCCGGCTCTACGTGACTGACTGTCTTTTCCCTCATAAACCATAAAGCTCCATACATAGCCTGTTGCCCTGTCAGAACTTATAGAGCTTGACCCCATATCTGGCACGCTTGCTGGAAAGGTACTGTTTGAAAGACAAGCGGACAGAAATTTTATTCAGGGACTCTTCAACGCAGACAACTTGATCGGGAGTAAACAAGGCTGCAAAACGTTCGTTGAAGTGGTTTATGAGGGGCCGAATTTTGTAGAGCCGATCAAATTCAGGGTCTCCACGTGGACGACAAAGTTGTCGTTTGAAGTGCATGAACCGCAAGATCTGCTCGTATCGTTTCCTGGACATGGAGGCAGAGAACACTGGCATATGGTCAATTGGGCGAGTGGACCAATAGGCGCATAATGACAAGAATTTGTGTGCCCATGTTGAGGGAAAAGCCCAGAAAGGTTTTATATTCGGAAACCGTAATTGGTTTCCAATCTCTGGCAATGGAAGGCAACTGGGGATTAGCGGCGATGAATTGACTAGCATATAAATTACTCTGGTCCACAATAGATCTATAGAGATCTTCCGTGGAAAAACGGCGAGTAAAAATCAAGTGGCGTAAAATCAGCTATTGCCACCTGAATACCGGGTTGGCCAGTGAATGGGGGGGGGAAGTACGGGTTCTGCAGAAGTGTTGGGCACCCAATCAGGATAGGTGAATTCTGCAGGAAGGGCACTATGGGCCTGCCTTTGTCTTCTTGGTGGCGGCGGGACACTACTTGTACTTGCCACCTTGCCAGCTTGAACTGCACTTATGGGACTCGCCACGTCACCAAGTGATACTGCAGTGCTGGATGTACGTCCAGGGTGTACTAGGCCGCTGGTGCTTGCCAGTTCACCAGAAGGAATAGCGGCGCTACTACTTCTCTGCTTCATAATACGAGAGCCCTGCGGTTCTTGCTCCTCAACATCAGAAGATCGGGTCGGGTACGCCTGACCTTAGCACTGACAACGAAGATGAGGTACCTGCTATCTGACATGGAGCCACTGTCTTCTACGGGGTTGTATTCTGAGTCGGTATCTGACAGATGCGTGACCTCCTCTTCACTATCTGTCATGCTCAGAATCTCGTAGGCCTCTTTACTAGTGTACCTTCGTTTTGCCATTTTGGGCTCTAAATTTAGTGGTACACTAGTAAGGATTTACAAGTAAAAAAAGTAACTGTCAGCAACTGGATCAAACGCTACCAAAAAAAAACTTAACGGTCACAGGGATCAGACCTGTCTCTGCGAACACTGCAGTTATGTGTGTTGTGTTTTGTAAGTGACAGTGATCGATACTGCACTTGGGTGGGCTGGGCGGAGGGGCTAAACGCAGGTGCTAGCAGGTATCTGGGCTGATCCCGCTAACACTGCGTTTTTGGGAACCCTAATCCGCTGGGGACGCTAGTATAGATCTGATCAGATATTGATATGGTTTGCGCATGGGTGTTGGGGTCTGCGTCGCCCCAGTAACGCTAAAACCTAATTGATATCACCCGCCGGGGTGATCAGGGGGTTAAACCTTTATTGGGTTATATACAGCGGGTGCCCTGATGCTATAAAAAGCAAACTAACCAACCGGCGTCACCCGTAACACTTATACGGTGATCACTTGTGAAAGGGTTAACTAGGGGCAATCGGGGTTAAAACCTTTAGGAAATATATGGCGCTATATAAAAACCTGACGGGTAAATTAAATGACTAACTGGCTAACCAGTGTCACCAGTGACTATGCAAACCTCTCCTCCCCTCCTCCCTCCAGGAACCAGTAAATATACTGCATGTAGAAGGAATATTATTCAAGATCTATATATTACACACACACACACACACACTTTCTTGGGTGTGTGTGTATGTATATGTGTGTGTGTGTGTGTGTGTGTGTGTGTGTATATATATATATGTGTGTGTGTGTGTGTGTGTGTATATATATATATATATATATATATATATATATATATATATATATATATATACCTGCGCCACTTATAGGTAATTAATTGACCAAAGTCTAATATGAATATTAAATGCACATAATAAACCAGCAGGCTTTGCACCATCTAGTCCAGTAATATTCCACAAATGTCCATAAATCCTTATGGCGGGGAAGCCACAGATATCACACTACAGTGACTATGCACAATAAACCGTGAGGTATCCACCAACAGAAGGGGAAGCAGCTTACCAGAAGGCAAGCGGTTTAGGGCGTCCGACTGTTACCCAGCCGCGGCCTTTAGTGCTGTAATCCTCCCTTCGTGAGCCAGTGCGTCCCGTTCGGATGGACCGTGAGTCGCAATATCCAGAACACCCCTACACTGACACATATGTTATCACATGGATCCCACAGACACCGGCAGGCAAAGGACCTTCCTCTGCCTGCCGGTGTCTGTGGGATCCATGTGATAACATATGTGTCAGTGTAGGGGTGTTCTGGATATTGCGACTCACGGTCCATCCGAACGGGACGCACTGGCTCACGAAGGGAGGATTACAGCACTAAAGGCCGCGCCTGGGTAACAGTCGGACGCCCTAAACCGCTTGCCTTCTGGTAAGCTGCTACCCCTTCTGTTGTTGGTGGATACCTCACGGTTTATTGTGAATAGTCACTGTGGTGTGATATCTGTGGCTCCCCCGCCATAAGGATTTATGGACTTTTGTGGAATATTACTGGACTAGTTGGTGCAAAGTTGTCAGAGGGTGTGTCGCGTACCTACAGCGGAGCCGGGGTAGTGGGGGCAGCCTCTCGCACGATCCCCGTACCCCCTGGAGGTGGGAACAGGGAATGCAGGGGCACGAGAAGGTGCGGGTGCCTCTTAGAACTGGTAGAGCCACTGGAACCCTCTTCAGGCACGGGTGTGGTGGAAACCAGGCGTCAGATCCGTTCAGGGAAGATCCAAAGGGTCAACAGGCGGAGGCAGAGGTTCAGCAGCAAGCTAGCGGAGAGGTACAGATCGTGAGGCAAGATCGTGGTCAAAGTCCAGGCCGAGGTCAGAGGAACAGGCAGGCAGAAGAACAGGCAAGGGGAATCCGAGAAGGGTAATCAAGAGCAAGCCAGGAGTCTTCAGGAGGAGATCAGTCAAAACAAGCAGGTTTTCAGACGGGGACACAGGTACTAGCTAGAAAGACAATCCAGCACTGACACTCAGGTGAACCTGGTTTAAATGGGGCGCCGTGCGCCGGGATTGGAGGAGGCGCGTGCATGCTCGCACTCATTTCGCGCATGGGCGCGCGCAATGCGTGCGAGCGGTCTGAGTCCATTTCGGCCCATTCTAAGTGTCCGCATGCGCACTAGCACCTGGAGAGCAGACATTCCTTGCTGACACCCGGAAGTGTGTGTCAGCAGCGCTGGGTCTCTGACAGGGTGGAACTCAACTTTAACCACTTCCCGCCTGGTCAATAGCAGATTGACGTCCGGGAAGTGGTTCTGTTATTCTGACTGGACGTCATATGACGTCCTGCAAGATAACAGCCGTCATGAGGGCACGCATCGCGGCGATCGGTGGTGCGGTTTGTCAGTCTGATACACCGATCTCGGTAAAGAGCCTCCGACTGAGGCTTTTTTTTTTTTATTATATCTATCTATCTATCTATCTATCTATCATAAAGTTTATTCAAGTTTCACAAACAGTCATAAACTAGAGGGTTACATAGACCTACATGCAGAGATCAAATAAACCGCATTTAGAACAGTGGAGTATAGATGAACAACCGCAAATGTAACCATCAATAATTGGTCTAATGCTTGAGACAGTCACGTGGACTTTGTTGTGTACAACACCCTAAGGAAGGGTGTGGGGGGGTGTGCATCAACACTTACAACATGAGACTCATTCTATAGCATAGAACATCAGAGGAATGCAGGGAGGTTGAATGGCGAGGAAGGAAAGAAGAGCCGCCCAGGTTTATTCAATGGTCAGGTGTTTCGCCTTCACCCAGGCCGCCCAAATTTTGTTGAATTTTTTTAGGGCAGTTTCTACCCAGGTAAGTCAGTTTTATATAGCGGGAGGGCTGTATTCACCAAGAATTGCCAGAGTTGTTTAGTGGGCGGCTGAGCCTGATTCCACTGTAGTAGTAGTAGTACTGCCTTTCTTGCATAGAATGCCGTATAAACAATTTTTTCCGTTGTGGGGCTTCAAAGTCACACACCCAGCAGGAGAGAGATAGGCCTATACGGAACACTAAGTTCACCCACAGAATTGATGTCGGCCAGGATTGTCTTCCAGAAGTCTACCACCTTAGGGCAGGCCAGACCAAATGGAAGAGGGTCGACATTATCAGCAGCACATCTAGGACAGTTCTTCGCTTGGTCAGGGTAAATTTTTGCTATGCCGATGAGTAGTAGGCACGGTGGAGAAATTTTAATTGAATGAATCTATCTCCTGCTAAGATCATAAGGGGGTAGGTATTGCTGAACTCCCTCTGCCCAATCCGACGGAGGCTATTTACCACGTGATCAGCCATGCCCAATCACGGCTGATCCCAATGTAAACGGGAAGAGACGTTGATCGGCCTTTCCTCACTCGCGTCTGACAGACCCAAGTAGAGGAGAGCCGATCGGCTGCTTTCCTGACGGGGCCTGTGGTGATAGTTTCTCAAAAAATAAAAACTGCAAAGGTGATCAAACACCACCAAAAGAAAGCTCTATTTGTGGGAACAAAATGATAAAAATTCTGTTTGGGTATAGTGTAGCATGACCGTGCAATTGTCATTTAGACAGCGACTGCGCCGAAAGCTGAAAATTGGCATGGGCAGGAAGGGGGGTATAAGTGCATGGTATTGAAGTGGTTAAATGATCTATATTGAAGCAGTAGTCACCCGCACCAGTTGGTAGGCCCAAACGAAAATTAGAATAAAACCAGCACAGCCATAGTAAAGACCTTAGACTTCGGTAATGGCTGCATATGTCATGTAGCTACTTTCAACGAGGCTCTGCTAACTCCAACAAGGCACCGTCTAAGCTAGACGGAACCTGCCCTGGATCAAAAGTGTAGTCTTGCCGCACTGCCCACCTACTTGAAAATCGCTCATATCTGTCCATACGTGTTGCCCCCCCCACTCCATTTTCCATGATCCCGTTCACCTTCCCAGTCCACTCCTCTGTACTGGGCACATGTGTTTGCTTCCAGTAAATAGGAATTAATCTCTTTTCTGCATTTAGAAGGTGTGGGAGAGCGCTTTTCTTATGACTAAATGGTATGGTAGGAACATGGAGTAGAAAATTAGGTGTGTGTGTTTAGGGCTGCAACTAACGATTATTTTCATAATCGATTAGTTGGCCGATTATTGTTTCGATTAATCGGTTAATAAGCGTAAAAAAAAAAAAAAAAAATCTGCGATTTTGCATTTTTACGTTTTTTTTTTTTTTGGCCAATTTGTTGTTGGGCAGATTAAAAAAACACAAATTGCCGCAAAAACACATTATTACATGCTTTTCTTCAGCTTCTCCATTGAAGTATATTGAACCAAAAAAACAAAATAGCACCGTTTGCGTTTAAAAAAAAGTCCTTGCCCTTTCCAAATACGCAGCAGCTGAAAAAAATCATGGATGTGAACGTGTCACATGGGAAACCATGTAAATGAACTGTAGTGTTTCTGCATAAAGCACCAAAAAAAACAGAGGTGACCCAGGTCTGAGATGTTTAGTAACATAATGGGGTTAAAAAAACTAAAATTAGTACAAAAAGAGCAAATCGCTGTAAGGGGTTAATTTTTTACTGTGGGACAGTGAAAGTAATATTTTGTGTAGCGATTTGCTCTTTTTGTACTATAAAGGGCTCATTTTAGTTTTTCTAACCCCATTATGTTCCTGGCCGATTAATCGATTTATGAAAATAGTAATCGATTCATTTCATAATCGATTAGTTGTTTCGGCCCTATGTGTGTTAATATATACTTGGGACCAAAAGGGTAGAATCATGGGACACTCCATCACAAGTGTAGGAGTGTGCCTCTCTGGCCACAACCTCTCCAACAAAGATCAGACTGAAGGGTATATAATGCAGCTTTTTAAGTAAGCTTTAATGTCAGAGATGGCATGACTTCTGTACCAGGTTTTGCTCACAGCAGTCGCAGGATCGGGAGCCCATCCTGCATACGTTATGCTATGCCTGGTTTTCTACATCTTTGTGCATGAGCCTTAGTGGTAAAGTGTGTGCGTTTAAAAAAAATTTATGTATTTATTTTTAAACTTGCCTATACTTGTGTCCATTGACACAGTGGAACTGCTGTGTCGCAGGACTTGTTTGACAGCAGCGAGGGCCAATGGCTCCTCCTCATCAATGAAGAGGGAGACAGTGGATGGAGCCACTGCGCTCATGCACAATGCAGGATTGCATCAGGCTCAGGTAAGAAAGGGCTGAGGGTGCGCTGCAGCACTTTTTTTTTTTTTTTTTACCTAATTGCATTAAGCTGAAAAAACCCTAAAGCGGAGTTCCGCCGAAAAAAAATACTTGGCAGCTACAAATGCTGCAGCTGCTGACTTTTTTAATATATGGAGCTGATCTATCCCTCAGCTCTTGGGTGGAGGCGCAGACATCTTCGGTAAGGGAATCAGGAAGTGAAGTCTTGCGGCGTCACAAACTGTTTCCCTACTGCGCATGTGCGAGTCGCGCTGCGCAAACTCACTGGTCCCTACCGTCTTCTGGGACCTGTGTGAGCGCCGTGGATACTGCTGTGATCTATGCCCGTAGGTGGGAGCAAATATCTGGATTACACAGGTGCCAAATGTCCCACCGGAGGGGGGGGGGGGAGCAATCTGAAAAGCGGAAGTTCCATTTTTGTGTGGAACTCCGCTTTAAGGCTTTACAACCACTTCATTAATTTCGTGTGTCCTCTCTTACTTGTATAGGAATGCATCAAATGTGTCTGCTCACACTTTAACTTTATATGATGCTGGGAACTGTGACATGTTGATCTGGTCAGAATTTGATTTTACCATAAAGGGCAGTGGGAATACAAAAGTTGGTTGATTGGCCCAATGCACCAGTTGATGGACTGTGAATCATTTGTGTCTCAAATGCAGACTACCTAGAAGCCACTTTTTTTATATATATATATATATATATATATATATATATAATATATATATGCCAAGTATTTAAAATGTTTCTATTGCAGATCTAATTTATGCCTTGCTTTTTCAGATATGTTTGCAGTATTCTGTTCAACTTTTCATAATTGCAATATTCTAGGAAAATGTTTGTTGGTGGTCTCAGTTGGGATACAAGCAAGAAAGACCTAAAAGATTACTTTTCTAAATTTGGTGAAGTGACTGACTGCACTATCAAGATGGACTCCAATACTGGTCGATCTAGGGGATTTGGCTTTATTCTGTTCAAGGATGCTTCTAGTGTTGATAAGGTTTGTATTCTACCTAGAGTTATGTCCTATATTTTTATTTTGAAGTTAACACTAAATGATTACAGAAGTTTTTTGGTACTTAAGATTATTCATTGACAGGTTTTAGAACAGAAGGAGCACAGACTGGATGGGAGAGTAATTGATCCAAAAAAGGCCATGGCTATGAAAAAGGACCCAATAAAGAAAATATTTGTTGGAGGACTAAACCCAGAAGCGGGTGAAGAGAAGATCAGGGAATACTTTGGAACATTTGGTGAGGTATGTCTGTTATCCATATACATAGCTTTTTCAAGCTTCTGTAAGGAAGTGAGCAAAATTCGGTAACCAGTAATTGAGTACGTTTTTATTGTTAGCTTCTGTACTTTGTGTATAATGTCTCTGCTTCTGTGTAGTAATACCCATCTCAGTTTGTATAAACCCTTTTTTCTTTCCAGGCTATTTTTTTCTGAATTCAGTGCTGTAAGTGTTTGTTTTTTTTCCACTTGCTTACTGGGCACCTTTACCCCCTTCCTGCTCAGGTAAATTTTCAGCGCTGTCGCACTTTGACAATTGCAGGTGATTTTTCTCCTTCACTAATGAGCACTGATGAAGCTGCACTGATAGGTGGCACACTGGTGGGCTCTGATTAGCAGCACTGGCAGGCACCGAGGCAGGGACCGATGTCCCTGTAACAAGACGGTTACCGGCTTTCTGCTTCTCTCCTCACGCTGATAGTGAAGTGAAACGCCGATAACCGGCTTGTTTCCATGATGGCTGACAGCTGATCACATGCTAAATGGCCCCCTGTGATTGGCCCTTTACCTTGTTCTGTGATCAGTCGGACATCACCCATCCAAGGAGTTTGGACGTTTGCATAACTTCTAAAGAAGCAGCCCACTGCTGCATCAGGGAAGGGGGGTTTGTTGCCTGGTTAAGGACAGGCACAGGAGTTACTTGGAGCAACAAATAATTTGACCATTAGCCAAGTGAGTTGAGTTAATTGGCTAGTTTTATTAAGTATCAAAATTAAATAGATCATATACAAAATCAGAGTGCTATCAAACAATAAAAAGGTGCCGCTTGGTACCATTCACACATTAACTGACAGGACATACTCAGACAAACATGGAACATAAAGACACTGATCCAGACGCTACAGTTCAGCCAAAGGAAATATACAGCCTACTGGGAAATGCCCAGATTATTTCCCTGGTGCGGGACAATTTTAGTCAGTATGTGCATTGGGCACTATTACCATCAAATGGGTGCAATTTGTCCACTGGCTGAACCTGAAAGGAAGAGCTTGTCAAGGGGAGGAGGGGGAGGGCTGGGAATCTCGAAATGTGCACTATTTTTTATTTATTTTTTCTCCAAAAGGATGTTTATTGAAAAATATAGTAAGCAAAAGTTTACAAACAATTGCGCAAGGTGCATTATTATTTCCATAGAACATTGGAACATTTAGATAACTTTTAAGATGATAAACAAAAACACAAATAAAAAGCTGTAAATATACCTAATTCACTCCCCAGACCCCTATATCCCCAGTGTATAATCAAACAAAACATGACGCCGTCATCCCAACCAGACACTAAGTGCAGACAGTGTGTGAGACCCGCAAACCCCCGCCCCCCCCCACCAAGCAGCCTACAGAAGCATTCTGTCCAGTACCAGTTCGAGCGGGTAGAGCCCTGGGGTATTCAACCAAGGAGCCCATAACTTAAAATTTCCCCTGGCGACCTCTGTGCTGATAGATGTATTTTTCTAAACGCAGGGTATATCCCATCTGAGTTATCCATTCACTCAGGTTCTTCCGCTTTCCAATGGTGAAGAATGATTTTGCGGGCCTGAAAAAGGGCTCTACCGATGGCTGTTTTTGGGTTGTCTTTAAGTGGCAGACCATCCACAACACTCAGGATACAGACCCTAGGGTCCTGCGGAATCTCCACCGAAAACACCTCCCCTATGGTTTTAAGGACCCCCCTCCAGTAAAGGTGCAACTTGGGGCATCGCCACAGCAAATGGATAAGGTCCCAGTGATCCCTAGCACATCTCGGGCAGCTGTCCTCCTCTCCCAGACCCATCTTGTGTAATCTCGCAGGTGTAAAGTGTACTCTCAGTAATATGTACAATTGTGACAGGCGTTGGGCAACATTAAGCGAACTTCCCTGTACTGCTAACAAAGCCTCCTCCCACTGACCCTCCTCATATAGACCAACATCCCTTTCCCACGAGGCTATCACCCCCGCATGAAAGCCCGGCAAAAAAGAGGATAGTAGCATGGCATATGTTCTAGAGATGAAACCCTTGAGACTGGGCACCCGCATCATAGAGTGAACGGGGCTGGGGACAGAATCCACGGGTTGTTTCCAGCCTGGGCCCTAACGGCATGACTCAACTGTAAGTAATAAAAGTGCATAGACCCAGGCAACCCAAAGTGCTCTTGCAACTCCTCAAAGGGCAGCAAACAGCCATTGGAAAAGATGTGGATCAAATGGGTGACTCCAAACCTCCTCAAACGCTCCGCACAGGTCAAAAGAAGCAGTTCCCCATAATACCTGTTGTTCCAGATCGGGCTATGACCCGTGAAACCCTCAACCTCTTGTAATTGATGTGTTTTATTCCACATTTTTTGGATCAAGGCATAGGTGGGGAAGAGCCTGTTCGACTTGGCAAATTGCAATGCTTCAAGGCCTGTAACTACACTTCCCGCTCCTGTGGTGTGCAGCAACAGAGCAATTGTCGGGTCCCCCACCCTCCCCTCCATGACCGGCTTCTCTGCTAGGGCTCTAGCGACGTGCTGCAATTGCGCAGCCAAATAATATAACCATGGATTTGGGAGGGCCAGGCCCCCCTCCTCCTTGGATCTCTGCAACTGCTCTAATTTGATTCTAGGGGGTTTGTTAAGCCAGAGGAAAGCTCGAAATAATGAATTAATGATTCTGAAAATTTTCAACGGGACCACAATGGGAGTGTTATGTAGAATGTACAAAAGTTGTGGCATAAAAATTATTTTAACAAGGTTGGCCCAGCCTGCCATGGACATTTTCATTTTAGACCATATTTTGGATTTATCCCTAATCCTAGTTAAGAGGGGGCGATAGATTAAGAGAAATGTACTCACTAAGTTGTGGAGTGACCCATATACCCAAATATTTAAATTGCTGTGAGACTGGAATATTTTGCAGCATGGGTCCCTGATCCCCAGGGGAGTCCAATAGCATCACTGAGGATTTTGTCCAGTTAATTACCAGGCCAGAAAATGAACCAAAGTCCGAACCACCGCCATAGCCTCTCTCAGGGACCCCCTCGTATCCCCCAGTAGCAACATAGTATCGTCCGCATAAAGCATGATTTTTTCATGCGTCTGGCCATACTTGAACCCAGATATTAAGGGGTTAGAACGTATAAGAGCAGCCATTGGTTCTATGGCGATGGCAAAAAGTAATGGGGACAGGGGACACCCCTGCCGCGTCCCCCTATGAAGAGGGAACGGAGGAGAGACCCCGCTCGCTTCCCTGATGACAGCGGAGGGAGAGTTATATAAAAGCTGCACCCAAGAGAGGTAAACTGGTCCAAAACCAAACTTTTTCAACGTTTCCCATAGATATTGCCACTCGATGCTATCTCATGCTTTATGAGCATCAAGTGACAGCAATGCCCTATCTCCAGTATTATTCGCAGGAGACTGCATGTTAAGAAACAGTCTCCGAAGGTTAATAGCTGTGGACCTTTCCGGTATAAAGCCGGATTGGTCCGGGTGTATTATGGATGCAATTACCCTATTCAGTCTTGTGGCCAATACCTTAGCAAGGATTTTAATATCAGTCTGCAGTAGCGATATCGGCCTATACGAGCCTGGGTCTAATGAGTCCTTCCCTGGTTTGAGCAGGAGAACTATGCTGGCTTGTCTCCGGGCGCCTTGGAGTTGGGAAAGGAGTTGGTGGCTGTAAGCATTTCCTCCACTGTGATGGGAGCTTCCAGAGATTCCGCCTGGGACTCCGTCAAACACGGTAGTTCTATTCCCTGCAGAAAATCCTGAACCTCCTCTATCGTATGGGTCTGTTAAGATCTATATAGATCCGAGTAGAAGTCCCCCAATTCCCGCATGACAAGATCTGGGGTGTTAACCATCCTCCCTGATGTATTGCGTAATGCCCCGATGGATGGAGATGACTGCTGCGATCTAACCAATTTAGCCAGGAGTTTGCCTGTCTGTTCCCTCTCCTCATAAAAAGCTAGTTTAGTAAAAAATCTTTTATCAGCTTTAGAGGCATCCATTCTATTTAGTGCGTCCTGTGCTGCTATCCAAGCCTCACGAGAGCCCTCCCCGGAGTTGGCAATGTACTCCGCCTCCAAGTGCCTAACCATTCGAGCGGCCTGCTCTCTCTGTTCCGAGGTATTGCGCTTAATGACATTGACTTCAGATCTAAAGACCCCCCTCAGGAAAGCTTTAAAAGCATCCCAAGAGACGTTCAAATCAGGGTGGCCGGCATGTCTCTGCCAGTATTGCCCAATATCAGCCTCTATTTTAGTGTGGGAAGGGAAGAATTCAGCCAGAAAGCGTTCAGCTTCCATGGCGCTCTTTGTAAGTTAGATTCTGGCCTAACCTTCAGGTGCACCAGTAGGGGAGAGTGATCTGAGATGCTCCTGGGGAGATACTGCACCTTATCAATATACTGGGACGCCTCTGTTGAGCACAGACACAGGTCAATTCTGGATAAAGACGTATGCGTCTTTGGAAAACTGCCTCTCCAGGGGGTTCCTATTTCTCCAGGGATCCATCCACCCCACCTCCTCCATAAACCTAGCCAGGGCTGGCTTGTTACTCCCTGGTCCACCCGATGGTGGAGGGTGCCTATCCAATTTCAGGTCTGTAATGCCGTTCAGGTCCCCTGGATTACAAAGCTGAAATGCCAGCAAGGCACGCAAAATCAGCGTGTTAAATGGTGGCGGGACATACACTGCTGCAAGAATAAACATCAGTTGGTAAAGTCTACAATGCAAAAACACATATCTCCCCTCCTGGTCAATCCTTGAATCAAGCAATTGGAAGTCCAGTGACTTATGTATCAGGACACTCACACCCCAAGAGTACGAGGTATGTGTGGAGTGATATGCCCAGTCTGCCCAAGCATACCCCACCCATGACAATGTATCAGGAGTCAAATGAGTTTCCTGGAGAACACACACTGCCGGGAAATGTTTTCTGATGGAAGTGAACACCATGGTGCGCTTAAGTGGATCACTCAAGCCCCTAATGTTCCAAGACCCTAAAGGTACACTAATCATCATGTAACCATATAATAGTAAATGCAACAGTGTAATTGTGCGGATACGGTTGTCCACCAGCCGAACTTGGCATACAGTGGGCCTCCGCAGCCGCCACTCAAAAACAAACAAATATCACAGAATTTTAAACCTCCACCCAACAACCAGTGTCTTTCTCCTGCCCCCTCCACCGAGGTGCAACAGGTGCCGTGTCGGTACTTGGGTAAAAAAAGTTGGAATGGGGGGGATCGACTGGGGTGAAAAGACTGTCAAGCAAAGAGGAACTCCGGGTCGGGGAAGGGACCATCCAGCGCACACCAGGAAAGGCCTGCACGGCCAGCGTAGCTCCTGCAATGTACCGGAGTAAAGAAACAAGGGGGAGGGGGGGGGGGAAGGGTGCAACAAAGTCATTTGTCCGCCTGTGACAACAGGGCCTCCAGAGTGGGAAAGAGAAAAAAAATAAAACCCATCAACTGTAATGGAAAGTCCTGGGAGTGAACAGAAACCCAGTGCGGGCTCAAATGCAACAGGCATACAGTGGCCCAAGTCTGATACCCCTCGGGGTATTCTAACGATAGTTCAAATTGCATGTAGATTTCTAATGCTAATTTCCTGGAAAAAACACATACATACATACATACATACATACATACACAGTGAGCGGTCGTTAAGTGGTTAATGAGCTGAATGAAGGGAAACTGATGTATCCAGTCCTCAAACAAGTGTTCCAATTGTAGTTAATGTGTCATAACTGAATGTCCTCACGCAGGGAGATGTAGTTAGTTCCTACCGTCCATCCTTCTGCGGGGCTCACTTGCCGCTGGTTGTTAACTGGATATCTGTTCATCCCGTCTTCTTCATTCAGACGCCGCTCAGCGTCACGTGACCAGTGTCGGCTAGTGACGTCAGGGCTGAGGGTTCTTGATTACTTAGGCCCCTTTCACACTGAGGCGTTAAAAAAAACGCTCAAAAATTATAAGATTTTGTACCTCGATTTTACTGCGTTTTTACCGCGATCGCGGTAACAATAGTGCTAACGCGTATGCGGTTTTGCCGCGTTTTTACCGCGTTCGCGCTAAAAATAGCACGAACGCGGTAAAAACGCATACGCGTCAGCGTTATTTTTTTTAAAATAACGCTTATGCCTATGCGTTTTTACCGCGGTTCCCATTCATTTCAATGGGGATAGGCGTTTTTTACAGCGCTATTTTATGCGCCCTAAAGTTGCTCTAAAAAAGCGGTTTGTAGGATTTTTCTCAACGCCCAGCCAGCACAACGCCTCAGTGTGAAAGCCCTCAGAGATTTCACATTGAGAATGCTGGGGCAGGATTATTTCAGGCGTGATTACAGCACTATTTTTACCGCAAAAACGCGGTAACAATGCCTCAGTGTGAAAGGGGCCTTAGACAAAGTGATAAAATATTTCATGCCGCTTTGTACTGCACCCTCCCTTTGCCTCACCAGCCATGGGCTGCCTGCTTTTGCTTAGAGAAACAGACCTGGTGATATCACTGAACCTAAAATAAGGTATGTACTGTATATGCCGACCCGAATATAAGCCGAGGCACCTAATTTTACCACAAAAAAATGGGAAAACGTATTGACTTGAGTATAAGCCTAGGGTGTCCATCTGCATGCCTCACTGTGCCCATGCCTCACTGTGCCTTACTGTGTCCATGCCTCACTGTGCTGTGTGACTAGACTGACTTTTAACATGGGAGTCTATTGAAGGGGTGCCCTGCTTTGAAAAATCTGTGCTCCCCGGCCGTAGGTCCCCCGGACAACAAACTTTGCACACTTGTAGAGGTAGAGTGGGGCTACATGTGTGCCAAGTTTGGGGTCCAGGGGACCTACCGCTGGCCAGGATCAGGTGCACAGTTGAAGATGGACACAGAATAGAGTATAAGCCGAGGGGGGTATTTTCAGCACAAAAAATGTGCTGACAAACTCGGCTTATACTCAAGTATATACGGTAATTAAAACGGAAGCTTTTATTGAATTGGCATGTTGGTGAGGGGCGAGGAAGGAACCCGAGATGACAAAATGTTAAACTTCAGAATTCAATCTCAACTCCAGCTTCCTCCATACCAAGTTAATCTGGGGGGGTTGTGTGTGCTTCTAATTAGACTGCATTTTAAAACTTGGAAGTTCTGAACAGGCTTTGCTAGGTACCTGAAACTGAGACCATAATTATTTGTGTGCAACCCATGAAACTTAATCCACGGAGTGGTAGCAGCATTCTTTTTGGGCCCTAAGGAACCTATAGGGATTAGGCTTTGGCGCCCACCACTGACAGTTTGTTTATGATTTTCTTCATTGATCTTTATCACATAACATTACATACAGATACAAAAAAACATTAAAAATACATACATACAGATAAAACGCTTGTTTGGTCTCAATTTAATCCTTGCCTACAGGTCCCTTCGTGGCATTGTTGGTTAGTATCTTAAGGGATCTACTTATCTATGTAGAATATGTCCAATATATAACCCCTATGTTCTTTATTGGTTTGGAGAGTCCACCAAAAAAATAAATGAGGGGGGGGGGGCAAATAAGGGCGAAGTATAGAAAGATAAAGAGAGAGAAGAAAAGGAGAAAAAGGAAGACGAGAGATAGGGGAAAAGGAGAGAGAGGGAGAGAAAAATAGAAGAAAGAAGGAAAGAGAGCAAAAAAAAAGGGGAGGGCAATCCCCCAAGTGCTAATACTGCCTAAAGGTGGCTGGTTCCATATTGAATTTTTTGTGTATTGGTTAGAACAGAAAAGTTAGTACTTCCATCCTAATGTTGTCACCCAAAGAAAAGGGGGGAGTGGGGGGGTACTAGCAAAAATAACTAACTCAAAGTGGTTGTATACCCAAATTTTGTACAAGCACCTACAGGTAAGCCTACATTAAGGCTTACCTGTAGGTGCTTGTAATATCTCCGAGACCTACACAGTCTCGGAGATATTTGCAAAAAAAACTGTACCGCTATCTACGGCGCATGCGCGCCGTAGATAATGGCGCAGGCGCACTGAGCGCGGCGGCTCTTGAATGGGAGCCTGCCGTACACTGCCGGTAGTTCTCGCATGCGCGGGGATCGTGCGGGAGTGACGTCATCGCCGCTCCGGCCAATCACAGCGCCGGAGCGGCGATACCCGGAAGTCACTCCGGGTATCATGGATTCGACGGAGGACGCGTCCGAGGACCGCTGCGGGGGCTTCGATCTAAGGTAAGTGATTGATAATGAGCTAGTATGCTAGTCATACTAGCTCATTATACCTTTGCCTTGCAGGTTAACCCAAAAAAAAAGTTTTGCGGTATACAACCGCTTTAAGTGATAAATTACTATGTGTAATAAGTCAAGAAGGCCTAGACTCCCTGCCTAATGGTGAAAAAAGATAAAGGGGGTTCCCCTGGGTGGACTTTTAAGGCACTGATAGTATTAATTCCAAATATACGGGATATTGACGTAAAAAATAGTTATTATACATATTTATCAAAAAATGAAATATTAAATTAAAATGTACAGTTCCAAAGATTGTCACCATATAGGTAAATACATGAAAACCTTCTTTACACCCGACGCGTTTCGGGGTAACCTTCTTCAGGGGTGTGTAGAGAAGGATAATTGGTTCATCTAAGCATAAAAATACAAAGTTAATTGCATGCATTTAGAACATTATTATCAAATATATACAAAATTTTCTTTGTATATGATTATACATGTAATCATTCACTTACGTATTATACATGTAGTAGAAGAATAGAAGAATTATGAATATTTAATTGGATGTATTTATAAGGAACAGGTGTTATTCCAAATTATTATTATTGGGGTTCAATCTATTTGTATTTCTTCTTTTATATTCTTAGGGACCTCTATCCCCGCCCCAGTATATCTCTTCTGGGTGATCCACCGGCTTCTCGATCTTTGGAATAATAACACCTGTTCCTTTTTATAAATGTCCTTCTCAAACCTGCATTAATTGTATATTCTGATACCCACTTCTTGCTTGACTGGCAACTAGGGGTGCAACAGATCAAAAAACTCACAGATCGGATTGATCCTCGGATCAGAGCATCGGATCATTTTCGGATCAGCAAAAAATAAAATAAAAATGACTAATCCACAATCTTCCCCACTGTAATATCCACGTCATCCCCCCCACTGTAATATCCACAATCTCCCCCACTTACTGTAATATCCACAATCTCCTCCACTGTAATAGTAATATCCATGTCATCCCCCAGACTGTAATATCCACAATCTCCCCCAGACCCCCCCTGCAATATCCACGTCACCCCCCCCCACTGCAATATCCACGTCACCCCCCCACTGCAATATCCACGTCATCCCCCCACTGCAATATCCACGTCAGATCCCCCCCACTGTAATATCCACGTCAGACCCCCCACTGTAATATCCACGTCAGACCCCCCACTGTAATATCCACGTCAGACCCCCCACTGTAATATCCACGTCAGACCCCCCACTGTAATATCCACGTCAGACCCCCCACTGTAATATCCACGTCAGACCCCCACTGTAATATCCACGTCAGACCCCCCACTGTAATATCCACGTCAGACCCCCCACTGTAATATCCACGTCAGACCCCCCACTGTAATATCCACGTCAGACCCCCCACTGTAATATCCACGTCAGACCCCCCCACTGTAATATCCACGTCAGACCCCCCCACTGTAATATCCACGTCAGACCCCCCCACTGTAATATCCACGTCAGACCCCCCCACTGTAATATCCACGTCAGACCCCCCCACTGTAATATCCACGTCAGACCCCCCCACTGTAATATCCACGTCAGCCCCCCCCCACTGTAATATCCACGTCAGCCCCCCCCCACTGTAATATCCACGTCAGCCCCCCCCCACTGTAATATCCACGTCAGCCCCCCCACTGTAATATCCACGTCAGCCCCCCCCACTGTAATATCCACGTCAATCTCTCCCACTCAGTGTAATATCTACAATCTCTCCCACTGTAATAGGGCTCTCCCCCACTGTAATATCCACAATCTCTCCCACTGAGTCAGGCATCTCCCCCAATCTCTGTAATGGGCATCTCCGCCACTTACTTTAATCTCTCCCACCGGCCTGTTCAGATCCACGAGCAGCGAGGGTGAGGGGTGATGACGTCAGCGGCGCTCAGCGCGCATAAGGCAGCCACCGCCGCCGGGTGTACCAAGATGGCCGTGGCTCCGGAGCTAGGTCGAAGCCGCGGGCTTTCCTAAGGCCGAGGCCGTGGATCGCTCCGCAGATCACGTGGTGATCCGATCCGAACACTGTGACCTGTTCGGATCACAACCGATCCGTTGCAGCACTACTGGCAACCTCATTGACAGAACTGTTTATATTTTCAATGCTTTTAAAAAAATCGCATCCAATGAAATATTCATCATTCTTCTACTACATTTATAATATTCAAGTGAATGATTACGTGTGTGTGTGTGTGTGTGAAAATTTTTGTATATATTTGATAATGTTCTAAATGCATGTAATTAACTTTTATTTTTTTATGCTTAGATGAACGAATTGTCCTTCTCTACACACCCCTGAAGAAGGTTACCCCGAAACGCGTCGGGTGTAAAGGTTTTCATGTATTTACCTATATGGTGACAATCTTTGGAACTGTATATTTTAATTAATTTTTTGATAAATATGTATAATTGTGAATAAAAACAAAACAATTTTTTACTTCAATATCCCGTATATTTGGAATTAATACTATCAGTGCCTTAAAAGTCCACCCAGGGGAACCCCCTTTTCTTTTCTCATACTGGATGTGGCACAAGCATACATTTGCCATTCACCCCTCCTTTTCTTTGCCTAATAGTGAAATCTCTAGAAAAGGAGAAGCGGTGTGGGGGTGAAACCCCCCAAGTGCTAATCCTAACAAAAATCAATATGGGATCTGTCACTTTTAAAGTGTCAATTGTGACAAAGTTTGCGCTTCCTTCCTAGCTTTGAATCTCCCAAAAAAAAGGGAGGGGGGACGCTAATAAAAATGGCTAACTCACGTGATAAACTGTTGTGTAATAAATCAAGAAGGCCTAAACTCAGCCTAAATGTGAGATCACAAAAAAGGGGGGGGGGGGGTACCCTCCAAGTGCTAATACTAACTGAAAGTGGCAGATACCGTATTTAATTTTGCGTGTGAATTAAAACTGAAAAATTTGTGCTCCCTTCCTAGTATTGAGTCATCAAAATCAACAAAAAAAGGGGAGGAGAGAGAGGACCATCACCTATTACCGGCCCTTCCTCTTCCTCCAATTCCTCCCTAGAAACCTCCAATTCCCTAAACTCTCTCCATCCTCTCCAGATCTTGTTAATTTTTTTCCTGGATTCATTATGGTTGGACATCAACTCCTCCATCAATCTGATTCTATTTATTTTATCCATTCTCCCATTGATGGGGCTTCTTTTTCTTTCCATTTCTTTGGTATTGGCGCTTTAGCCCCATTCAGTAGGTATGGTACCAAAGTCATTCTATACTTTTTCCTTGTTATCCCTGTGTTATGAAACGGGCAATACCCACTGATCCTCTTAATCACACTTAGTATCTCCCTCCAATATTCTTGTATCAGAGGGCAATACCACCATATATGGGCATGTGTTCCCTCCATCCCACACTCTCTCCAGCATAAAGGTGACATCTCCTTGTTTATTCTATGTAATTTTGTTGGAACAAAATACCATTTAGCTAGGAGTTTATAGTTCATTTCTTTCACTTTTGCTTCTACTGATGTAGAGTGGACATATTCTAAAACCTGTCTTTTTTTTTTTTTTCTACCGTTCTAGAAATTCCCAGCTTTCCAATACTTTCAATGCGTCAGGTCCCCTTGTAGGTGCCAATATCATATATATATATATATATATATATATATATATATATATATATATATATATTTTTTCAATATTCTCTGTCTTCCTATTCCTCCACGCTTTACACGTTTTTCCTGTGCATTTAACTCAGTCATTGCTCGTCTCGTATGGGTTTTGATAGTGTTTACAAAATGTTGCACTTGTCTATACCTCCAACTGTCTCCTATCGTACATCCATATTTCTCTCGTAGTTCTAGAATTGGACACAGTATTCCCTTTCAGTACATCTTTCAGTTCTAATGTGTCCAAAGTTGTCCATTGAAGGAACGCACCCCCCACCCCCCCCCCCCCCTTTACCCGGCGGGAAGTAGTCCGTACCCGTGAGGGACAACAGTGGACTATTATATTGCCACTTCTTTACTTTACACACTCTATCCCATATTCTAAAAGTTTATTTTGTTATTAATGGTGTCTCTTCAGTGAGGCCTCTGTATTGTTTTGGAATCCATATCAGCTTTCCCACATCTTTTTTACTCAAACTTTCCTCTACACCTACCCATTTTTTCTTGTTTTGTCTATATCCTCCTGAAGCCAAACTACTACCCTCTTTAATACAGCTGCCTCATAATATCTTTTAAAGTCTGGTAGGTTTAGTCCTCCCTCTTGTCTAGGACTGGTCATAATCTCAGCTGATATGCGAGGCTTCTTTTCTCTCCAGATAAACCTCCTTATTATCTTTTGCTAATATTTTAAAATATGTATCAGGAATTTTTATCAGGAGAGTTTGGAAAATATACAAAGCTTTAGGCAGTATCATCATCTTAACTGTTAATTCTACCCCACCACAAGTTTTTCTATTGGATATCCCTTCAGCTCTGATTTTATTTAATAAGGGAATAAAGTTATCTTCATATAGATCTCTCTCTGTATTGGATAAGAATGCACCTAAATATTTCATCCCCCTCTGTTTCCAGGTAAATAACTCAAAGATCTCTCCGTTCCTTCGGATTTAGGGATATACTCAATATCTCAGTCTTCTCTTTGTTAATTTTTAGATTTGAGGACTCCCTATACTTTTCATATTCTACCCCGATCTTTGGTAGTGTCTGCCTTGGATTTGTCACATACAGCATCATATCATCTGCAAACTCAGATCTTGTGTTCCCTCCCATCCACCTTAACCCCCTCAATCTCCTGATTGATTCGTATAGTTGCTAATAGTGGTTCTAGTGAGAGGACGAAAAGAAGGGGTGAGAGCGGGCACCCCTGTCAGGTCCCATTAAAAAGCGGGAACCTCTCCGAAAGGGTTCCATTGACCCGCACCTGGGCCGAGGTTTTGGAATACAGTGCGCCTATCCATCTAAGCATTTTAGACCCCAATCCTATGTCTCAAGGTTGCAAGCATAAAGTCTGCAAGTTCAGTCTGTCAAAAGCCTTTTCGGCGTCTATTGACAGGAACAGTGCTGGTGTCTTGTTTTTTGTTTTTTTTACTTTTTGTATCAGGGGTACTGTTCTTCGGACACTATCCCTTTTCTCTCCCAGGTACAATCCCTGCCTGATCATTTTCTATCAGCCATGGCATTAGAGGTTTAAATCTCTCAGCCAGTATCTTTTAATAGATCTTTATATCCACATTGATCAAGGATATGGGCCTATAGCTGGCACATAATTCCTTTCCTATAAGAGCTATGTGGGGCTCCCAAGGCTTCTTCACGCATTATCATTCCTCCACCTATGGAGTTCATGTACTCCTGGAATTACGGTAACAGGGTTTCCACATACCTCTTATAGTATAATAAAGTATACCCATCTGGACCAGGGCTCTTTCCCATTTTAATATTTGTGATTGTTTGATTTATTTCCTCCCTTGATATTTCCTTATTTAGATTATTAATTTCTTCTGAAATTTCCGGGAGCTTAGCCTTTTCTAAATATTGTTTAATTTTCCTACTTCTACTCTGTATTTCTGAAGGGCCTTGTTCTTTGTTTACATTATATAGATTTTGATAATATTCTTAAAAAAAATTATTTCCCTCGTTGAGTGCCTCATCTCCCCTTTCTTGTCTTTCATTTTTGATATTAAATTCTGTCTGTTTTCTAGGTTTAATTATCCTTGCTAGTAGTAGTTTACCTGGTTTGTTCCCTGAGGCATAGAATTTCTTACTCCATGTTATTAAATATCCATTTGGTTTCTCGTTCCGATAAGTCCCTTAACTTTTCTCTTTTCCCAGTTAATATTATCAGAACTTGTTCTTCCTGTCTTTCTTTATGCTTCTGTTCCAGCTCCTGGATTTCCTCTAATAGGGTATGTCTCTGGGCCTGTCTTATTTTCTTCCTCTTGGCCTTTTCTGCTATCATCCTCCCTTCCATAAACAAGCTTTTGTTAGATCACTCAGATCTACCGGCAGAGATCTCCTCCACATCTCGGTGCCCAAGAAGATCCGGCGTTGTGTTTGGGCCTTCTCCCACCAGGGTGCCGTTTTTGTGGAATAGCCTCCCTGTCGAGCTCCAGGAGGCCCCTACTATTCCGGTCTTCCGCGGGTTACTGAAGACTTGGCTTTTCACGCAAGCCTTCCATGCGTAGCCTCTCTTCCACCCTTTCTGCCACTCTGTGTTGCTTCTGGTTCCTGGGTCCTCCTTTTCCCAGAAACTCTGCTATGCGCGTCGGGACCCTTCGGGGTAAGACCACGCTATATTAAGATACCTCTCAACTCGTACACTTTGTTTCCCACAGCGTCGATGGGGCAACAGTTTCTATGTCATTTTCTTTAAAGAAGAGTCTCATATCTTTCTCTAGATCATCCGCAATCTTGTTATTTAGGAGGGATTCGTCCAATCTCCACACTCTCTGGCCCGTCGGGATTTCCCCTAGAACGAGGGTCAACTCGACCGGCGCATGGTCAGAGTGTTATTGTTTTTATTTCTACTCTTTTCAAACATTCAAGTAGCCGATGATCTATTAGGATATGGTCAATTCTAGAATGTGACCTGTGTACAGAGTATGTAAAATCCTTATCCCCTGGATGTAGTATTCTCCAGGCCTCAACCAAGTGCATTTGATGTAGTTTGTTTTAAATACTCCCAAATATTTTCCTTCAGACCTTAGTGACAGAGGTTGGTGTATGTCAAAAACAAAATTGAGGTCACCCGCCAATATTTCCTTTCCCTCTTTAAATGCCTCCAGTCTATTCAAGATTTTTCTCGGATACACTGCTGGCCGTACATTAGGGCAGTACACGTTTACCAAAGTAAATTTCACATTGAATAGAAAGACCTTAATAAATAGGTATCTTCCCTCAGGGTCTGAGTCCATAGCTTCGAATATAAAGCGTGTGTTCCTATCAAACCCAATAGCAGTTCCTTTAGATCAGGGATATGCAATTAGCGAACCTCCAGCTGTTGTAGAACTACAAGTCCCATGAGGCATAGCAAGACTCTGACAGCCACAAGCATGACACCCAAAGGCAGAGGCATGATGGGACTTGTAGTTTTGCAACAGCTGGAGGTCCGCTAATTGCATATCCCTGCTTTAGATCTTTTATTAGGAGAGTAACAATGTATCCAAGTAGGATAATCTTTAGACTTCAGTCTCGTCTTAGATGTCAACTTTAAATTCGCCGACATTCCCCTCACCTCCTGCAGTATCTGGTATCGCTTATTTGGGCTATTCAATCCTCGCACGTTATGCGTGACTAATTTTAAAGCTACCATATTCTATATTTTGGTTCCTTTATGCTGTACGGATGGCTATTAATCAGATACATGCAGGAGAGGAAGGGCTTCAGATATTCCACATCCCTTAGAGATTTTATCATACCATGATTTTATGGGACTTCTCTTCATGGTATATCGATCCAGGCTTACTAACCGAGCAATACCTTCTATACCAGACTTCAGCAAAAAAATTAGGACAAATTAAGACCACGTATACCCCCCCCCCCCCCCCCCCCCGAGTCACATTGCAAATCAATGTTATAGGTCCTTTGGCATGGGCTCCCCCAGGCAATCTGCCAGGTGGGCCCTGCACCAGGGCGCCACGTCTGTCCACCCATTCCCTGGGGGCCCGTCCCAAAAGATAGGGTTGGCCCACAGAGCGCAGGTGGGCATTACTGCTCCATACCTCCCCCTCCCAGGCATACTCAGTTTTTAACACTTCAGTTTATTCTCTTTCTTCCATTTAACTTCCCCCTTCCTTCCTTTATATGTTATATTTTATGGACCAAGTTCTTTTTCAGTCCTGATCCTTCCACTTTCTCCATGCTGGAGGTCTCTTTTCCCAATTGTCTACTTGTATACATTGTATATTCAGTCTATTACAAAATTCTTTTATATCTTCTGGGAACCGAACATATGCTGATACTCCCTGATTTTTTTTACCGACAGACATGCTGGACATCCCACCTATAAGGAATGTCATTAGCCTGCAAATGGCTTGTTAGAGGCTTCAATGCTCTTTTCCGTGCGACGGTCTCTGGCTCTAAGTCTGAGAAAATAGATAATTGAATTCCTTTGTATTCCATAGGAATAGAGTTCCTTGTACTTTGGAAGACTTGATCTTTTTGTTTATAATCAATAAATCTTACTATAGTATCCCTTGGTAAGTCCCTATGGGCACTATATGTCCTTTGTATTCTATGTACCCTTTCAAATTCCAAAAAAACTTGCACATTGACATTTTTTTTTTTTTTTTCCAATGGTAGCATTCTTATTGGGCGCTAAGGCACCTATAGGGATTAGGCTTTGGCACCCACAACTGACAGTTTGGATGTAATCTCTCTGGTGCGGAGTTTACTGCCAGTAAAAGGCAACTTTTAGAATGATAGGTTAATGGAATTCATGTAATTTTTTATTTTTATTTTTTCTAGATTGAATCAATTGAACTGCCAATGGATCCAAAAACGAACAAACGAAGAGGTTTTGTCTTCATTACATTTAAAGAAGAGGAACCTGTAAAAAAGATCCTGGAAAAAAAGTTCCATAATGTCTCAGGCAGCAAGGTAATTCATATTTTTTTTTTTTTTTGCACGTGATTGCTTTTTTAGAGTGGGAATCTCTACTACTGCATGTACTAAAATGCCAAGGTTTTATGAAGTCCCAGTTCCCAAAAGTAGAGCAGTAATGGTGGAATTTTAGAGATGTTGAAATCTTTCAAAGTGTATATATGGAGGGGGGAAAGAGGGGGCTCTAAAACCTGTATCGGGGTGATGCCTTCAGCTTCAGGCATCACCCCAGTTCAACCAAATGACACAGGTACGTGATTTTGTGTGAAGTGGATAAATTTAACTTGGATTATCGTGTTTGTTTTTTTTGTTGTTGTTGATGAAGCCCACCACAAATACTGTGGGAAGCGTGCTGTGGCTTCAGTTGGTACCCTATTGTGCAGCCACAAACCCTGCTGCATTCTGAATTGTCCTACAGTTTCCTGGGATCTGCGAGGAGCTTGTCTAGGTGATTCCATTAGAAATTATCCACCCTCTCTGCCTGCAATCCACCTGGAAGTGGGAGCTAGAAATGGGTATCCGCTCCCAAAAATATGGCAAAATTCCAAAGGGGAGGGGGAAGAGAACAGGATTAAAAAAAAAATGTCAAACCTGACAAATTGCAGGTAAAGGCACAGTTTTAAGGCCTCCTTCATGCTTGTGAATGTTTTGAATTGTGATTTAACTGTGGGTGAGGAGTCCTGTTGAAAGTAATGGAAGACGGTGCTTTAGTCTCTGTTCAGTGTGGATCATTCATCCACATGTAATTGCTGCATGAGAGATTTTACATGTGAATAGCAACAGGTGCTGTCGGGACACAAGTTTATTATTCAAAGGAAAGCCACCCTAATCCAGGGGTAAAGCCCACAGGTAGGATGACACAACGGTTATTGACTGGCAAATTATGCTTTTTCTTAAAGGCTAAAAAGATAGATTTTCATTGTCAAGAATTCAAGATATGTAAAATTGCATATCAATTTATTTTAGCTATTACACAGTGCCAAGATCACTGCATCATTCTTATCAACTAGTTTAAAGGTGGAGTGATACTTTTTGAATTGCTGAAAAAAAAAAGTGAAACTCTTATTTTATATAGATGCATTACACGCAGAATATGTTTCAAGCATTTTTTTCTTTTTAATTTTGGCTTGCAGCTAGTGAAAACCCCCAAAACCATTTGAATATTGCATAAGAACAATAGATTTTTAATACAGAAATGTTTGGCTTACTGAAAAGTGTCCAGTATAGTATGCACTGAATACTTGGTCATGACTCCTTTTTTCACAAATTACTGCATCAATGCAGCGTGACATATTTGATCACCTCTGCGGTTTTTGTGCTATAAACAAAAAAGAGCGACAATTTTGAAAACACGATCTTTTACTTTTTGCTATAGTAAATATCCCAATTTTTTTTTTTTTTAACAAATTTTTTCTTCAGTTTAGGCCGATATGTATTCTACATATTTTTGGTCAAAAAAATCGCAAAAGGCATATAGATTGGTTTACGCAAACGTTATAGCGTCTACAGACTATGGGAAAGATTTATGGTATTTATTAATATATATTTCTCTTTTCGTCCATGGACGGACACAGCTCCTTAAATCTTGACAAAGTGGGTTATGTTCCTGTTAATAGGAGAGGACTAGGCAGAACATGTTGGTCATCTTAAAACATGTAACTTTAACAGAGTTGAACAGCCTCGCCCAGGGGGCGGTCCCTCCGTACATAATCCTCCTACCTGCAGTCAGCATCCTCGGTTTTTTTCTGCCTAGCAGAGGAGATGGACGTGGCTCCCTTTTGGGACCTGAGTCCTGAAGAAATTTTTATTTTTAAGATCTAATATCAACTGCCTGCTGGGCATGACAGGCAGGATATTATAGATCCTTGTAGTCCCCCCCCAGTCCGGCCATCGAGCGTGTTACAGTCCCTTGCAAATAGGCGTCAGGTATGTCACGACATACCCCATGACTCCAGGGGTGGCCGGTGAGCTTCTGCTCCAGGGTCCACATATGACTGGGCTGCTTGCTGTCTCACTCACAGTGGACTGGGCCGACAGCTACTCCGTACCGCTCGGTTGTAGGCCTGTCAGGAACGCACCAGCAGGTCCTCGGTTGGACGGGTAAGTACAGTTCCCCCTGCCTCGGCGGGTGTGAGCAGCTGGGCATTCCTGGGAAAGGGGGCTCTCCTGTCCTCCCCTTCCCTGTTTTCTGTCACTATTTATCCCTTCTGCCCCAGTACCTGTGGGGGGGGGGGCTCCGGGTCCGTGTGGTGTCGTAGCTCGTTTCTCTGTGGGGGGGTGCTCTACTCCGGGGAAGCCCATGCCTGGCCTTCTCGCCCACATTGCGGTGCTCGGGCGCCATTTTGACAGCGCTGGGCGCCATTTTCAAGGTGTTTTCTATTGCATTGCTTTTTCCCATTGGCGGCCATCTTGCCGTGGCCGTGCTCTGGCGCAGTTGCTATTGCGGGCGGCCATTTTCTTGTGGTTGCGCCCTTTCCTGAGGCGTCCGGCGGCCATCTTTGGCACAGTGTGGGCCTATAGTGCTGGCTCCTGGATGGCAAGCACGATTCTCCTCACAACTTCCCTCACTGTTTCCACACACACTACTTGTAGAGCAGCATGGATCTTACAGTGTTACACAGTCTTGGTGTATAGAGGCAGGCAATGACGCTGAGCGGTCTCATTCTGGAAAGGTGTCCCCTGGGTGACCCCCCGGTCGGTGCAGCATGGAGGGGGGACTTTGGTCATTAGTTTGACTAGTCCTGAGAGCTTTCTGTGTGACATGGAGTCAGTATCTGAGAGGCAACAGCCACCTGTGGTTTCCCGCCATTTCCTGAGGGATGCTCTGACAGGACCACTGTTCTGAGAGTCAGGTTTTTTTGTGTGCAGTTTGGTGCTTGCTTCGTCGGCACTTTATACTCAGATTGGATTCAGAGAGGATTAAGTGCCCTCGGCGCCATAGTTTAAACATACACAATTATGTTTATAGTGTCTGCGTGGGTTTCCTCCGGGTACTCCGGTTTCCTCCCACGCTCCTATGACATGCGCGCCTTCGGTGCAATGCATATTATAAACATAAACAATATGTTTATATACGACGCTAAATACATTCACAGCATATGTCTGTATGGTTATTCTCTGTGTCTGCGTGGGTTTCCTCCGGGTCCTTCGGTTTTCTCCCATGCTCAATGTCATGCGCGCCTTCGGCGCAATACACAGTATGAACATACGCAATATGTTTATACACAACACTGAATGTATGTATTATTGCTCTCTGTGTCTGCGTGGGTTTCCTCCGGAAGCTCCGGTTTCCTCCCACGCTCCAATGGTATGTGCGCCTTCTGGGCTATGCACAGCATAAACATGTTCAATATGTTTATTCACACATACTAAAATACATGCACCGTATGTCTAGGTACTATGCTCTCTGTGGCTGAGTGGGTTTCCTCCCACGCTCCAATTGCGCGTTTTGGTGCAATACACAGTATAAACTGTTTGTACAATCAGCACTTATCAATGAAGTAGCTGCTGGAAGGTGTCGGTCCCTTTTTTTTGGGTCGCACTCGACCCACTCTATATTGAAGATGACTCTTCATACATGGAGACTGAGTTTATCGCAGAGGTCCTTTTTGGTCCCTCAACGCACTTTATTCCTTGTAGAGCATTTTCATAAGGATGTATGTTTTTGCCTATGAAGTTGACCCCTGGTATCAGGGGTACCACTTTCCCGGCAGGGGGGTCATCTGCCATTCGGAGGTGATCAGAAGGACTGTGTTCGCCATGCTGAGGTCCGCGTTACGCCCGTAAGTGGCTGTGTCTCTGGTGTCTGACACAATGACTGGGCAAAGCTTTTGTACCAGGCAGTGGAGGAGCATCAGCTTCCTCTAAGTCGACCAGCAGGTGCTCTGCGACTGATTTAGCCTCTAGGGCCACTGTGTCCGGGGTGGTTTTGTGCCACCTGAAAAGGCTGATATACTGGTCCGCTGACCGAGCTTCTAGGGAAGCTGACAGATTTGCCTTTTTTTGGCTAACAGTAGAGGCGCCCCGTAAGCTGGGACCTTCCTTCTCCAATATATTGCAGTGTTTTTTGGGGGTTGTCATACCCATACCGCTGCAGGACAGATTCAAATCTGTTCATAACTCTTAGGCCTCAAGGCCCTGAATGTCTTTGTGTAGCCGTCCAGTTTTTCCGACCATGGAGTCTGTGAAGTGGTTGCTTCATAAAAGATCGATTTTGTTTTTCTTTCTTTTTCACCGGATGGTTTCTTTGTCCTACAGTCTCGTCGGACTGCCCTTATGGGGCAGTTCAAGACTGGGTGGGGATTTGGAAATTCAGGATGGAGTCAGTTCGCTCCATCCAGGTACGTCCCTGGACTTCAGGGACGTGAGCTGGCATGTCCCCAGATGCGACAGGCACCAGAGGTTCTTGTGATTAGCGGTCAGGGAGAACCACTATTTGACTCCTTTTTGACCTGACGGCACCGGGAGTTTTCACCAGGGTGCTTGCTTCGATTCTAGCCTTGCTGAGTCAACATGGCATTGTCGTCATTGCTCCAGGGGGCAGTAAAATGGGTCTCATGATGGCCTCCTTCGAGGCAGCACCGTTTGAGTCCACGCTCGGAGGGGGGATTCGGTCATATGGAACACATCCCCATGGTCTCTGGATCATCAGATTCAGATGAATCGCCTAGTCAGGGCCTCTCTGACTTGATGGCTGACATTCCGGCACTTCTGTCCGGGGAAGTTTTTTTCCCTTTTCTATTGAAGGGAGGTTGGGGGGGGTCCAGGTCGCTGGAATCGCGTCTGCCGGTCAATGTTCTGGAACTTCGGACGATCAGGAAGTCCTGGAGACTACAAGGCCGCTCGATCAGGTTCCAGTCGGACAATGCCATGGCTGTGGCTTATGTCAACCTTCTGGTTATCAGGCCGTGGACGGGAAGAAGCGTGCCGGCTCTGTTGGCCGTCTACATTCAGGGTGTAGATCTCTAACTGGCGGACTATTTGAGTCGCCAGTTGTTGAACAAGGGGAATGCTCTTGCTCCCGGAGGGGTTTCTACTCACTTTGCCAGAGGTGGACGTCAGACGTGGACCTCCTGGATTCGCGACTCGTTTGCATGATGCTGAGATTTGTGGTCCGGTGATCCCTGGGCAGATGCGTGGAGGCTAGTTTATGCCTATCCTCCACTGATGTGGCTACCTCCGTTGCTCCTCAATGTGCTGATCGAGGGGATTCCCGGTGATCCTAATCGCTCTGGATTCGCCCCCGACGTCCTTGGTACGCCGACTTCGTACACCTGGTGGCGGACGCGCTGGCCGATGCCAATGCGGGAGGACCTTCTGTCTCAAGGTCCCACACTTCATCCTGCCTTACAGCCGCTGGCCATATGGCATGGTTATCGTCAGCCAGGTACTGAGGGACCAATGTCTTTTGGATTCGGTCATCTCGACCATGCTGAGGGCACTGAATTCTTCTTCCTGCAACATCTACCATCGCACCTGGAAGTCCTACGTCTCCAGGTGCGCGGAGATTAAGTGCCGTGTTCGGTTCCCAGGGTCCTGCTGTTTTTACAGCATGGAGTGGTTTTAAAAAAAACTCATTTTTGAGCACCACCAAGGGTCAGTCTCAGCCTTGACTGTTTTCTTTCTATGGCCGTTGGCGTCCCATTCCCTGGTGGGTACCTTTTTTGTTTTTTGTTTTTTTGTACAGGAGTTTTGATGGGGGGCTTCCCCCAATTAGACCACTTCTCCCTCCTCGGGATTTGAACCTGGTGCTCTCGGTTCTTCAGGAACCTACTTTTAAGAACGCCAGTGAGATTTGATGTGATCTCAGAAGGTGGTCTTTCTAGTGACCATTACTTCTGTCAGAAGGGTTTCTGAGTTGGCGGCCTTGCCTTTCAAGTCCCCATGTTGATCCTCCATAAGGATTTAGCGGTACTACGCCCACGACCTTAGTTTCTTCCACAGGTGATTTCGGCTTTTCACCTGAAAGAGGACCTTGTACTTCCATCCTTGGGTCCTCGGTCATCGCATCCCAGAGAGTCTGCGCTCCACACTTTGGACGTGGTACGGGCCTTGCGGGTGTACCCGTCTTTTACGGCCCCGTTTCGGAGGTCTGACCCACTGTTTGTGTCGGTGTCCGGTCCACAAAAGGGGCCTGGCGGTCTCGTCGGTCGCCCTTGGGGGCGGGCGCCTCTTTCCCGTTACGGCGCGTTCGACCAGGGCTTTGGTGCCCTCTGTATCACAAGTGTGTAAGGCGGCCACCTGGTTGTCCGTTTACGCTTTTTCCAAATTTTACAAAATTGATGCGCGTGCATCTTCGGATGCTATCTTCGGCCACAAAGTTTTACAGGCCGCTGTTTTGAGGTTGCGGAGCTCTGCTTGTTTGGGGTGAAAATGTTTTTTGACACTGCTTTGGGATGTCCCAACTGTCAAGAATTAAGGAGCTGTGTCCGTCCATAGACAAAGAGAAAAATAGGATTTTTGTACTCATCGTAAAATCGTTTTCTCTGTCGTCTATGAACGGACACAGCACCCACCCCTCCTTTTTTAGTTTGTACTGCTTTACTACAAACTGAGGCTGCTGACTGCAGGTAGGAGGGTTATGTACGGAGGGACCGCCCCCTGGGTGGGGCTGTTCAACGCTCTGTTAAAGTTGCATGTTTTAATATAATTAACATGTTCTGCCTAGTCCTCTCCTATAAACAGGAACATAACCCAACTGTCAAGAATTGAGGAGCTGTGTCCGTCCGTGGACGACAGAGAAAGGATTTTACGTGGAGTACAAAAATCCTATTTTTACTCTTATTAAAATTTTGTGGGATAATGCACTAGGCCAGTGCACCCTCTTATCTATTTTTGTGGTGATTTAAGCCTATGCGATTAAGGGTCAGTTTCCTCCCTTTCCTGTAACGGTGTACTACACGGGCGATTGGTGCTTTCTGGGCCTTCCGTCATTGGGCAACTGTGTCTTAAATCTGCAAGGTAGCCACCTGGTTGTCTGTGCGCACCTTTACAAAATTTTTACAAGATGGATGTCCTGGTATGTTTTAGATGTGTTTGGGCCGCAACGTTTTTTGCAGACGTCTGTTTGAAGTTTGTTTCCTCTGGGGGGTATCTTTTCTGGTTGGGCTCTTGTGATCCTGTTGGCCTGGTGATGTAACCCTATGGTTGAGATTAGAAGATGCTGTGTCCATCAATGAACTTGTGAAAATCGATTTTTAGTGATTAATAAAACCCTTTGGGGGTTTTATTTTAGTTTTTTGTACTTGAATAAAATGTACTTGTACCATGTTCCTGTTTTTTGCTTTCAGCAAGTCTCCAGTCTTTTTTCAGCTTGTGTTTTTTTTAAAGTGGTTCAAAAACCTGCGCTGCAGCTGCGCACGCCCCCCCTCTTTCCTTACGATTCAGTGATGTGCACAAGCGCAGTGGCTCCCGCCACTATCTCTCCTCATTGGACAGATTGATAGCAGCGGGGGGGGGGATTGCTTTCAATCAAATCCGGTGGCAGGGCAGAGTCCGGCTGTCTGTGTCAATGGACGCAGCAGTGGGCACTGGAGGGAGCACACACTGATGCCCCTCCCAGGGAAAGCTGCTTTCCCTGCACCTGATGGAGGCGAGGCCTGGAGAGCAGGCGGGGGACCCCAGAAGAAGAGGATCGGGGCTGCTGAGAGAGAGACTCTCTTTATAACCACGTTAATGGTGAATACTAAAGAGAAATGTTTAATTGAAAACCTTCTAGTAGGGTGTGTGTGTGGGTGTGTGTGTGGGTGTGTGTGTGTGTGTGTGTGTGGGTGTGTGGTTCGTTCTTTCATTGTACCAGAAATGTGAGAGGTGGGAATTGAGGTTAAAATGGGAGTGAGGGATTGGAAATCGTTGTGGGTCTTTTTTAAGATAACTTTGGTTTTCTATTCTTTAGTGTGAAATCAAGATAGCCCAACCAAAAGAAGTTTATCAGCAGCAGTATGGTGGTCGAGGAGGTTTTGGTGGAAGAGGAGCACGAGGTGGAAAAGGTACCTTTTTAAAAATTGGCACGCTTTATAGGTTTAGCAAAGCACTGAATTTAATGACCGCACCAAGCAAAACTTTTTTGGAGACTACTTGGGCTTTTATAGCTGTCCATGTCCCCATTGGAGAGGTCATACTGTGCCTGTTGTAGCAGCGCACACTGGGATAGGAAGATTCAGTGCTTTAAACCCTTTCTGTTTTTTTTTATTTTTCATATGACTACTCTAATTATATTGCTACGTTTAGGTGAATGCATACTGCCCAGGCATAACCCTTCCCAGCTCAGCTAAGCCTCAATTTTTAGTTGGTGTCTTTAGGTGATGTCTCTGAAGGGATTTTCGTAGTCTTTAGTTCTACTCAAATTGCCTATTCTGTATACTTCTGCTGGAGGAAGAGTGAAGACTGACCAGATGAGTCACCTGAGGCTAAGAGGGACTGTACCTTGACCCCACATGCAAGAGTAGATTTTGCCTGTAGGCAGCAATCTACAGGGTTCTCTGTATCCATGACATTGTATTCAGGGTGCTGTGCAGGTCATTTACAGTGATGACCTAAAGGGGCGCTGTGATGGGTGAAGACTGGGCCTTCTGGCCGTTGCTACAGTGGTTGGAGAGTGCCTCTGTGATTAAATGTGAGGCATTTCTCTTATGATCACTGGTGCTTGGAGCATTGTAGGCTGTGAACTGTGCAAGATCAGAGCAAAAGCTGCTTTCAGAAGGGGCCGATAGGATGTGGAGACATCCTTCATGCAATTTTTAGTTCCCTGGCTTTAAAATGTGATTGAAAGCTCCTGGGCACAGCAAAATTTCAGCCATAAACCATTGTGACCCTTGCACGGCCACAGCACACCTTTCACTATTCCTACCAAAGTATTAAAACAGTTTGTTGTTGGGATGACTGCAACCCAACAAGTCCCGATGGTCTAGTAAACAATTGCGCCTAGATTGTGAATATAGAATCGTATAGCTGCCCCTTTGGCCACTGGGCACTTAAACCCCCTTCATAACCAGACCAGCTTTTCAGCTTTTGGTGCTCTCACATTTTGAATGACAACTACTCAGTCATACAACACTGTACCCAAATGAAATTTTTGTCTTTTTTTTTTTTTTCCCCACACAAATGGAGCTTTCTTTTGGTGGTATTTAATCACCGTTGTTTTTTCTTTTATAGCGCAAGGAAAAAAAAATGTTTCTGTTATAAAATTTAGCAAATTAGTAATTTCTCTTATCGTCCATGGACCGACACCGCTCTCATACTGATTACATGTGGGTATATGTCCCTGCTTGCAGGAGAAGACCTAGGCAGAATGTTGGATGTTAAAACATTCTAGAACAAGCCAGAGCTGAACAGCCCCTCCCAGGGGGGCGGTCCCCCCGGACATTACCCTTCCACCTGCAGCTAATCAGCCTCAGTTTTTTTCTGCCTGGCAGAAGATGTGGCTCTCTCAGGAGCCAGTCTCCTGGAAGATTTTTACTTTTAAATTTTATTCCTTTGAAGGTCTCAAAAATAAAATAATAAAATTCCCAATCAACTGTCGGCTGGGCAACAGGTTGAGTACACTAGTATCCTCGTAGTCTTCCCTGTCCGACCATCGAGCGTGCTGATCCTCGCCTTGTGTGCGTGAGACTCAGTTCACGACATACCCCATGGCTCCAGGGGTGGCCGGGTTGCTTTCATGCTCCCGCGGTCCTCTCAAGATTGAACAGTAACTACTGGATCTTTCGCGGTTGACTCGGTGTCAATAGAGGGACTCGCTGGCTTGTTTCAGACAGACCTATCACAGAGGGTGTTCTCCAAGGTGCTTGCGGGACGGGTAAGTAGTCTCTCCTGAAAAGGTGAATACATGCTGGCTGTGTTTGTGTGTGGGGGGTTCTCCCTGTCTCCCCCCTGTTATGCTGCTCTCTGCACCCTGCTGGTGCTGTGCTGTGTGGGGATACTTGGGGGGTCGTTCTGCCCTTGGGGGGCCGCTCCATGTCTGTTTTAATATGCTGGAAAGTGTTCTGGAGGACTGTGTGGGGTTTTGCGTGCGCCATTGGCGCGGTATTTTAAATTTAAAAAGTGCGTCATCGGCGGCCATTTTGCCGCAGCTCAAGCACAGTTATAAAAGTGCCCGACGGCCATTTTATTGTAGCCGCAGAGCTTTTAGTTTCGTTTTTGGCCTCTAGCGGCGCTGCTGAACGGCGCGAAATACCGCTCTCCTCACAGATTCTTCACTCTCCTCAGGCTTCACCCGCGCTACAGCGCAGCTCATACAGCGGAACCGAGCGGTCCCTAGGGGTGGTGAGTCCTCCGGGTATCCCCTCCTCAGCCAGTGGGTGGACTGTACTATTCACTGTAATAGTGAATAGGGTCTCAGAGGGTGGCAATATGGAGTCTGGTTCACCTGCTTCTCCCCACTTATCAGAGGCAACTGGCAGTGCTCCTGCACCTGCGGTCCCTATGGACCAGTTGTCTGCAGTCCTGGAATCATTCCTTGTCAGGATGGAAGCGGTGTGCGAACGCATGTAAAGCGCCCCCTCCCCACACAATCTCCACATGGGGAGTGCTCTGACTCAGATCCGGGCCTAGCTACTGCTGCTGAGGACCCTAATTCTGAGGATATTGATGGGTTTGGACAGGACCTTCCTTGTGAGGAGGACCCCTGTCTTGAACCACCTACTGACAGGGTGCTTGTAAGTGAACTCATTGATGCTGTGAGGGACACCCTCAAGCTAAATGTTGAGGCTGAGGAACCTCAGGTGGAAACTATGACCTTTTTGGTTCTTTAAAAGCCGTGTCTTCAAAAAAGGTTTTTCACATGTGCCTTTTTTTTTGATACATACATTGACCAAGTCTGGGATAAGCCGCAGAAGACTTTGACGGTCCCGCGGCACATAGCCTTAAGGTACCCCTTTTTAAGGAGGACCTAGTTAAGAAGTGGTCTCATCCCCCAGTGGTCGACCCCCTGGTCGCCCGTTTGAATAAGGCTACCATGCTCCCAATGGAAGGGACTCCTGCATTTAAGGATCCTGCTGACAGGAGGTCAAAGTGGCGTGTAGAACTAGGTTCACCTTATTGGGGGCCGCCTTACGCCCTATAGTGGCGGCGACACTTGTGTCTCAGACACTCACAGGCTGGGCACGGATATTGCACCAGACAGTGCAGGAGCATAATCTTCCTCCTGAAACCATTGCCCTGGCTCACCAGCTTGCGCAAGATTTAGTCTTTGTGTGCGATGCCACTGTGGATGCGACCCCTTTAATAATGGGGGCCTCCATTTCTGCTGTGGTGATGCGGCGCCTTAGCTGGCTGAAATGCTGGTCGGCCGATCTAGCTTCCAAAAAGCTCCTGGCTGACTTGCCCTTTAAGGGCGGTAGACTGTTTGGGGCCGCCCTGGATGACATTATTAAGAACATCACAGGAGGTAAGAGAACCTTCCTTCCCCAGTCTATTAAGGGAAAGGAGCCCCACCGCAGGCCGGGCCCTTCCTTTCCGGCGAAGAAGTTTTTTTCGTCAGTCAGATTCCACGAGTAAGCCCACCCAGACTGAAAAAAGTGCGGCTGGGGGACAAAGACGTCCCTGGGTGCGTAAGCCTACCAAGCAAGCTCCCAAGTCCACCACCGCATGAAGTCTTGCCCCTGCCCGACTCTGGGGTGGGGGGACGTCTTTGCAGGTTCACGGTTCTGTGGACCTCCCAGATCTCCGACCGGTGGGTGTGCGAGGTGGTCACCTCGGGATACAGAATAGAGTTCCGCTCGTGGCCCCCAAACAGGTTTTTTCCCTCGAACCTCCCTCTCCTTCTGGCCCGCCGGGCGGCCCTCTTGGGGGCCGTACAGGATTTGCTCGGGCGCGGTGTAATTGTGCCAGTTGCGTCACAAGAGAGGTTTCAGGGGTTTTGCTCAAACCTGTTTGTTGTCCCAAAAAAGGACGGGGTTCGGCCAATCCTGGACCTTAAGGCCCTGAATGCCTAGGCGAGGGTACAAAAATTCAGGATGGAATCCATTCGCACGGTGATCGCGACACTCCACCAGGGGGATTTTTTGGCGTCCTTGGATATCAAGGACGCTTACTTGCACATCCCAATCTGCGCAGGCCACCAGAGTTTTCTGCGCTTTGCCATAGGCGAAGTCCACTATCAGTTTGTGGCCCTTCCCTTTGGCCTAGCATCAGCACCACAGGTTTTCACCAAGGTGCTGGCCCCGGTTCTAGCTTTGCTGAGACAGCGATGAATTGTTATCGTGGGCTATCTAGACGATCTCCTTCTCAGAGCAGAAAATGGCTCAGAATTGGAGGAAAATGTGACAATAGTCAGTCAGACCCTCCGGGACTTCGGATGGGTTTTAAACACGCAGAAGTCTGCTCTAGTCCCGACTCAGCGCCTGGAGTATCTGGGTCTGATCCTGGACACTTCGGCAGTGAGGGTGTTTCTACCCTCAGAAGTTACTGACTCTTCAGTCGGCAGTGCGGGTTCTCACGTCCTGAAAATGGACGTTAATTTGCTTCTGCGTGAGTCCTGGGACTAATGGTGGCCTCCTTGGAGCCTGTTCCGTATGCCCAATCACACACTCGGGCATTACAGAAGGGAGTTCTGTCGGTTTGGGACAAGTCCCCATTGTCATTGGATCTTCAGCTCCAGGTGAGTCACACTGTCAAGGCATCCCTGACGTGGTGGCTGAGATCCCCGGCTCTTCGGATGTGGACTTGATGGCGTCTCGACTCAATCGCAAGGTGTCAAGGTTTGTGGCCCGGTCCAGGGACCCCTGGGCGGATGCCTCGGACGCGTCAGTGGCCCTGTGGGGCCAGTATCGCCTGATGTATGTCTACCCTCCGCTGCAGTTGATTGCTCGTCTGCTGCGCAGGGTAGCGGCCGAGGGCATTCCGGTAATTCTCATTGCTCCGGACTGGCCTCGGCGTCATTGGTACGCCGACCTGGTACGTCTCATCGCGGACGTCCCTTGGCGCCTGCCCTTGAGGGAGGACCTTCTATCTCAAGGTCCTATCTTTCATCCTGCTTTACAGTCTCTGGCTTTAACGGCATGGCTATTGAGAGCCAGGTGCTGAAAGACCGAGGCCTGTCAGATTCAGTAATTTCAACCATGCTTGGGGTACGGAAGTCTTCTTCTAGGAAGATCTATCACTGTACCTGGAGAGCTTACATCGCTATGTGCGAGGAACTGGACTGGCGTCCACGGACGTACTCTGTTCCCAGAATCCTGAGGTTCTTACCGTGGTGTTGCTCAAAGGCTGGCTTTGAGCACTCACTATTAAGGGTCAGATTTCGGCTTTGGCCGTGTTTTTTTTTTTTCAAAGACCCCTAGCTGGTCATTCCTTGGTTAGCACTTTTGTGCAGGGGGTACGCCATGTGGTTCCACCTGCCAAGCCCCTGCTCCCTCCTTGGGATCTGAACTTTGTGCTTTCGGTTCTTCAGGAATCTCCTCTTTGAGAATATAAGAGATATTCCTCTTTCAACTTTGTCTCAGAAGGTGGCTTTTTTTAGTGGCCATCACTTCTGTTAGACGGGTGTCTGAGTTGGCGGCTCTGTCATGCAAGTCGCCTTACCTGGTCCTCCATAAGGATAAGGCGGTATTGCGACCGTCTTTTCTTCCTAAGGTGGTTTCGGCTTTTCACCTTAATGAGGACATTGTCCTTCCGTCCTTGTGCCCTCATCCATCGCATCCTAGAGAGGTTGCACTTCACAATTTAGATGTGGTGCGTGCCTTACGGGTATACCTGGCGGCTACTGCTCCTATTCGGAAGTCTAACTCGCTGTTTGTATCTGTCTCTGGTCCGAAACAGGGCCAAGCGGTGTCGTCTGCCACCATTTCAAGGTGGATCAGGCAGACCGTTATACAGGCCTATGCCATTAGGGGACGTGCGCCTCCCTTCCCGGTCACGGCGCATTTCACCAGGGCAATCGGTGCTTCCTGGGCTTTCCGACATCAAGCGTCGGTTGCACAAGTGTGCAAGGCGGCGACCTGGTCGTCCGTTCATACCTTTTCAAAGTTCTACAAGGTTGATGTGGCTGCATCTTCGGATGCTTCCTTCGGCTGCAAAGTGTTGCAGGCTGCTGTCTAATGTTGCAACTCCTCCGTTGAGGAGCTCTGCTAGTTTGGAGTGAAGTTTTGGTTGTTCCTTACTTTTTTGCTCCCACCCTTTTCTTATACTGCTTTGGGATGTCCCACATGTAATCAGTATGAGAGCTGTGTCGGTCCATGGACGATAAGAGAAAATAGGATTTCTGTACTCACCGTAAAATCCGTTTCTCTGACGTCCATGGATTGACACAGCACCCACCCCCTTCCTTAAGTTTGTACTGCTTTGATACGAACTGAGGCTGCTGGCTGCAGGTGGGAGGGTAATGTCCGGAAGGACCGCCCCCCTGGGCAGGGCTGTTGAGCTCTGGCTTGTTCTAGAATGTTTTAACATCTAACATTCTGCCTAGGTCTTCTCCTGCAAGCAGGGACATATACCCACATGTAATCAGTATGAGAGCTGTGTCGGTCCATGGACGTCAGAGAAACGGATTTTACGGTGAGTACAAAAATCCAATTTTTTCTTCATAAATTTTGGCCAAAATTTATACTGCTACATATCTTTGGTAAAAATTACAAATTGGTGTATATTATTTGCTCTTTGTGAAAGTTAGAGTCCACAAGCTATGGTATCAATATCTGAAAATTGATCACACCTGAAGTACCTGACGGCCTATCTCATTTCTTGAGATACTAACATGCCAGAAAAGTACAAATACCCCCTTTTTGGAAAGAAGACATTCCAAGGTATTTAGAAAGAGGCATGGTGAGTTTTTTGAAGTTGTCATTTTTTTTTCCCCACAATTCTTTGCAAAATCAAGTTTTTTTTGTTTTTTTTTTGTTTTTGTTTTTTTTTCACAAAATTGTCATATTAGCAGTTTTTCTCACACAGCATATGCATACCACAAATTACACCCCAAAACACATTCTGCTATTAGTATGGCGATACCACATGTGTGAGACTTTTACACAGTGTGGCCACATACAGAGGCCCAACATGCAGGGAGCACCTTCAGGCGTTCTGGAGCACCCAGGCCAATTCTGACATTTCTCTCCTACATGTAAACATCATTTATTTGCTAGAAAATTGCGTAGAACCCCAAAACATTATATATTTTTTTAGCAAAGACCCTAGAGAATACAATGGCGGTCATTGCAACTTTTTATCATGCACGGTATTTGCCCAGCAATTTTTCGAACGCGTTTTTTTTTTTGTTTTTTTTTTTTAGTTTTTTTTTGGGGGGAAAACTGTTTTTTGTGCTTTAAAAAAAAACAAAAAAAAGTTAAGTTTGCCCAATGTTTTTGCATAATGTGAAAGATGAAGTTGCGCCGAGTAAATAGATACCCAACATGTCACCCTTCAAAATTGCACACGCATGTGGAATGGCGCCAACTTCGCTACTTTAAAAATCCCCATAGGCGACGCTTTAAATATTTTCACTGGTTACATGTTTTTAGTTAGAGGAGGTCTAGGTACAAAATTATTGCTCTCGCTCTAACATTCGCAGCGATGCCTCATGTGTGATTTGAACACCATTTTCATATGTGGGCGGGACTTGCGTATGCCTTCGCTTCTGTATGCGAGCACACGGGGACAGGGGCGCTATAAAAATATTTTTTTATTGTTCATTTTACTTTATTTTAGTTTGACATTCCTATTACAAGGAATATAAACATCCCTTGTAATAGGAATATGGCATGTCAGGTCTTCTTTACAGTGAGATATGGGGTCAATAGAACCCCACATCTCACTTCTAGGCTGGGAAGCCTGAAATAAAATAAAAACGATCCTGGCTTCGATAGTAGCGGTGAGTCGGTAGAAGCACCGGCGGGGGGGGGGGTGTGTGTCCCCGTGTCCCCTCTCGCCTCCCGTAAGAACGATCAAGCGGCGGAACAGCCGCTATGATCATTCTTATGGTGTAGGAAATCGCCGGCTGAAAAAGCTGATATTCAGATATCCCCGCACAAAGTCGAGGACGTCATATGACGGCCGGTGGGCGGGAAGTGGTTACATTTTTTATTTTTTTTAACAGTTGTCCATTTATACAATATTTCTAACACATAGCATGTACATACCAAAAATGACACCCCAAAATAGATTCTCCTACTCCTGAGTACGGCCATACCACATGTGTCATGACACGACGCCGGTTTGTTTACAAGTGATCACGTGGTAAACGGCAGCTATTTACCGTGATGTGCCAGGTCCCCTGGACCTGGCGGTCACGGACACTCCCATGTGCGCTCCCCAGGGAGGACGTTATACAATGCCCTCCCAGAGTTAAGGAACCACCCTGTCGCCGTTATTCGGCGGTGGTTAAATGAGTGTAAAATCAAATGATGTGGTAAAACAAAGGTAAATGTGTTGGCACTATACAACACCACATGTAAAGTGATCAAACATAATTAAATGGTGCATAATAAACCATGTGCATGATCAATAGCAAACTGGTTAAAGTCCATTGTGACAATCGCAACACCATAGAAACCTAGAACGAATCTTCTAGTTTGCTGTGTCTTTAAATAAATACCTCACCACGAGTGCTCATGCGGTACATGGCAACTCATCAAAGGTGTTTGACCACTTCTTTTTAGGGTAGATCAAAAATGCATTTTATTTGGATAAGCCAGATAGATCCTGGGTTTGCATCTCTCCACTTTGGCAGTCCCACTACTGGCCTAGGCTGGGGATGTGGAAGACAGACTCCACCAGGGACACAAAGCTTTATGGTGTAGTACGTTTATTTAAAAAGGAGCAGGGAATCGTCTTTTCCAGGTCCCATATGTGGCATCCAACCAACTAGTATATCCAGAACGAGGCGTGGATCACATGCCAATACAAGCCTGGTATACCCATCTGCACATGCTGTAGACACCTTGGTCCCGGGTTTGGCAGTCACATGTGAGTTCAACCTATGCTTCGTTTTTAAATAAACGTACTACACCATAAAGCTCTTTTACTCTTTCGTCCATGGACCGACACAGCTTCTCTATTGACAAAGTGGGTATTATCCGTTAATTAGGAGTGACTAGGCAGAAAAACTTGTAAAAGTGTTGCATCACACCTTCTACAGTACCGCCCAGGGGGCGGACCCTCCGGGTATAACCTCTCAGTCTGCATCTTCGCAGATCAGTTTTTTTCTGTCTAGCAAGGAGTAGGACATGGCTCCCTTCGGGCCCATTGGTCCGGGGGTAAAAGATATATATTTTTTTGCTACATTTTTGTTTCCTGCGATCTTCGATCAACTGCCGACTGGGTGACAGGCTGGATCCTCGATCCTTGTAGTCTCCCCAGTTTCGGCCATCGAGCGTGTGCCGACCCTAGCTACGCGCTGGGTTTTCCACGACATGCCCGTCGCTCCACGGGTGGCCGGTGAGCCTACGCTCCACGGCCTGCATTGGACCGCTCAGCTTCGGCTGACCTTACGGCCGAGTCGCAGCAGCCTGGCCGGTGAGCTTAGGCTCCAAGGCTTGCATCGGACCGCTCAGATTCGGCTGACCTTATGGCCGAGTCGCAGCAGCCTGTCCGGTGAGCGTCACGCTCCAGGGCATACATATGATCGTCCCTTTTGGGTCCAATCACAGCATGCCTGGCCAACAGTCACCTTCCGTGCGCGGACGATGACCTGTTTTGAATGTCTTCCAGCATAATACATGCAGGATAGGTAAGTAAAACTCCCCTGCCTCGGCTGGGTGATTTAGCTGGACATTCCTGGAGAGATCAAGTGGTTGTGGCCCCTTTCTTCCCTCTCTCCCTGCCTTTCCCTCCTCCCTGGGCTTCTAGCTAAAGGTTGCTGGGTGCTGGTGGTCACCTAGGGGGTTCCACTGGAGCGGGGCTGGCTGTAACTAACATTTAAAAGAAATGTCATTTCTGCTTACCTGTATGTGCTTCCTCCTCCATGCTGCCGGCGGCCATTTTGAGGTGGTCCATGCCGAGTTCAGCCTCTTGTGACTGCCCGGCGGCCATCTTCCTGTGGTTCGGCCACACCCACTGGCCCCTATCAGCTGATCGGCGGTCATGTTTGTCCACCCTGTATGCATATATTGCCGTTCGGCGGCCATCTTTTTGTGGGCTATGGCTGCTTGACCTCTATCTTCGGTCGGTGGCCATTTTCTTAGAGCCCACATTATCTTCCATACAGACGTTTTTGGCAACCATTTTGCAAGAGCCTCCGGCCTCTAGGGTGCATTACACTGGTGCGAAAATTCACACAGGAAATGCTGATAAAAGAAGCAGACTGACACAGCAGCAGGGGGACAGCATCACAGGCGCAGCACACGGCAGCCTAGCAGTACCTATCCAGGGTGGTGAGTCCTCTGGGTGACCCAGCCTCTCTGTAGCACAGGAGGGTGGCCTATTGATATCTTGCCTGGAGCCCTGTGAGTGTCAGCGTGTGGTCAGCATGGCATCTGAGCCAGATGTCTTCTCCCCTGAAACACCAGATTTAGCAGCTGGTGCCCCTGACGTGTCTATGAACGCTATGACGGCAATCCTAGAGGCGTTTGCTGCCAGGGTGGAAGCAGCACACGGGAATACAGGGGGTAGTAAACGCCCCGTCCCCTGCAAGCTTCTGGGGATAATTCTGATGCAGAACCAGGTCCAGCTACGGCTCGGGGCCCAGATTCTGACGCATCAGAGACTGCAGACCATGACTGGACAGTGAGGATGACTCCAAGTCCAGGTCAATACGCAAGACGGCTTTGGTATCTGACCTTATTACTGCAGTGCGGGATATGCTAAAGTTGGAAAATACTGCAGAAACAGCAGAGACTCTGGTCCACTTGGGTTTCATAGACCTGCCCGCACTGCTAAGGTGTTCCCTTGTGTGTCTTTTGATAAACTCTTATACAAGGAATGGGAGAACCCAGTGAGGGTCTTTACAGCCCCAAAGAGGTTTGCGGTACGGTACCCCTTTGAGGAGAGTTTTCTGAAGAAATGGACCTCACCCCCTATAGTGGACCCTCCGGTGTCCAGACTTAATAGAGCCACCACAATTCCTGTAGAAGGGGCTCCTGTTTTCAAGGACCCTGTGGATAAGAAGGCTGAAGCACTCGCTTGCTACCTATACTCAGTGGTAGGCTCGGCAGTACGCCCGGCATTGGCGGGGGCCCTAGTGTCTCACACACTTACTGAATGGGCAAGATTGCTACTCCAGGTGTTAAGGAGCGAGATGCTCCTCCTGATGAGATAACATTGGCCGACCAGTTGGTCCAGGGCCTTAGGTTTGTCTGCGAGTCAGACATGAATACTATTCCCCTGCTGTCAAACTTCGGTTTATGCAGTAGCAATACGCCGCCTGATCTGGCTAAAAGGCTGGTCTGCGGACCAGACTTCCAAGAAAGCCCTGTTGGATCTGCCTTTTAAGGGCGGCAGACTTTTTGGGGCTTCTCTGGATGACATCAAGGATGCCACAGGAAGTAAAAGCACTTTGCTTCCCCAAATTAGTAAGGGGCCACGCCAAGGGGCAAGGGCCCTCCTTTACTATACGCGAGCGTTTTTTCGTCCCCCTAGGGCGACAGGGAAAAGACCCCAGGCCGATAAAGCGCCTGCCCAAGGACAAAAGCGTCCTTGGTCCCGCATACCCAATAAGCCTGCGGACAAATTTGCGTCCACATGAAGGTCCACCCCCACCCAGCTCTCGGGTGGGGGGACGTCTTCACAAATTCGCGACTCAGTGGACAGCTCTAATCTCCGACAGGTGGGTTTGCGAAGTAATCTCCTCAGGCTACAAGATAGTTTCTCTCTTGTCCACCGGACAGATTCAACACCTCCAATCTCCAGCTACTACCGACCCGTCGGGAGGCCCTGTATAGGGCGGTCCAGGGTCTACTGGAACGCGGGGTAGTTATTCCTGCTCCAGAACTGGAACAGGGTTTTTACTCAAATCTGTTCTTTGTGCCGAAGAAGGAGGGGGTTCGTCCAAGCTTGGATCTCAGAGCCCTCAATTGCTTTGTGAAGGTACAAAGATTTCGGATGGAGTCGGTTCGATCTGTAGTCACAGCTCTCCATCCGGGGGACTTTCTGGCCTCCTTGGACATCAAGGACGCATACCTGCATGTCCCCATATACTCCAGACACCAGAGGTTTCTGCGATTTGCTATCGGGAAGGACCACTACCAGTTTGTGGCCCTCCCGTTGGGCCTTGCCTCAGCACCCAGGACGTTCACCAAGGTGCTCGCTCCGATTCTGGCACTTCTCAGACAACGGGGTATCGCTATCACAGGCTACTTGGACGACCTTCTGCTGAAGGCCCCTTCAAGCTCAGAATTGGAGGTAAGCGTGTCCATTACCTGTCAGACTCTTCGAGACTGTGGTTGGATACTAAACACGCAAAAGTCAGTATTGGTGCCCACTCAACGCCTAGTGTACCTGGGGTTGATTCTGAATTCCTCAGAGGCAAAGGTATTCCTCCCTGTGAGGCGGTCCCATATGTTCAATACCACACTCGAGTGTTACAGAAGGAAGTTCTGTCCAGATGGAACAGATGCCCTTCATCTCTGGATTATCAAATCCGAGTGAGCCACCTAGGCAGGAGATCCCTGGTATGGTGGCTGACAGCACCGGCTCTAATAGCCGGGATGTCATTTCTTCCGGTTTACTGGATAGTGATCACGACTGACGCCAGCCTTGCAGGTTGGGGGGGGAGTCTGGGGTGTCCAGTCGGCGCAAGGTCGCTGGACCCCAGAGGAAGCCCTCCTGCCAAACAATGTCCTGGAGATCCAGGCGATCAATCTGTGCCTCTTCAAATGGTCTCAGAGGCTGCAAGGGCGTCCAGTCAGGATCCAGTCAGACAACGCCACAGTGGTGGCATATGTCAATCATCAAGGAGGAACAAGAAGCTCAGCTGCAGCATCGGAGGTTGCTCGCATCCTGAAGTGGGCAGAGAAGAGCGTACCGGCACTATCGGCCGTGTACATTCCGGGCGTGGAAAACTGGCAGGCAGACTACCTGAGCCGCCAGATGCTGGACCAGGGAGAATGGTCCTTACACCCGGAGGTGTTCCAACTCCTCTGCCAAAGATGGGGCACACCAGACGTAGATCTTCTGGTTTCCCGACTCAATCGGAAGGTATTGAGATTTGTGGCCCGGTCAAGAGACCCATGGGCAGACGCAACGGACGCGTTGGTAGCATCGTGGGGTCAGTATCGGCAAATCTATGCCTTCCCTCCCTTAAGGCTTCTTCCTCTTCTGCTCCGCAGAGTGGAGGCAGAGGGAATTCCAATGATCCTAATCGCTCCAGATTGGTCTCAGCGTCCTTGGTACGCCGATCTAGTACGTCTGGTAGCAGACGTCCCCTGGCGCCTACCACTACGGAAGGACCTGCTATCGCAAGGTCCCATACTCCATCCTGCTTTACGGTCACTGGCTTTAACGGCATGGCTATTGAGAACCAGGTACTGAGAGACCGGGGCCTGTCAGATTCAGTAATCTCTACTTTGAGAAGTGCTCGGAAACCGTCCTCTAGGAAGGTTTATCACCGCACTTGGAAGGCCCACATCTCCATGTGTGAGGAAATGAAATGGCATCTGCGTACTTATTTGGTTTCCAGAATCCTGCTGGTTTTACAGCATGGGGTGGACCAAAGGCTTGCCCTAAGTACGATTTAAGGGACAGATATCTGCCCTGGCTGTCTTTTTTCAGCGACCCCTGGCGCCTCACTCTCTCGTGAGTACATTTGTGCAGGGGGTCCGACATGTGGCCCCTCCGGTCCGTCCCCCGTTACTTCCGTGGGACTTGAACCTGGTCCTCTCGGTGCTTCAGAAGGCACCGTTTGAGAATATTAGAGATATTCCCCTGTTGACACTTTCTCAGAAAGTGGTCTTTTTGGTGGCTGTTACGTCAGTTAGATGAGTCTCTAAGCTGGCAGCCTTGTCCTGCAAGGCTCCCTATCTGATTTTTCCACAAGGATAAGGTGGTGCTGCGGCCGCAGCCTTCCTTTCAAAAGTCGTTTCGGCTTTTTATCTCAATGAAGACATTGTACTTCCATTCTTGTGTCCTCAGCCGTCGAATCCGAAGGAGTCGGCGTTGCATTCCTTGGACGTTGTCCGAGCTTTGGGAGTATACCTATCTGCTACTTCCAGAAGTCAGACTCACTGTTTGTTTCGGTGGCTGGTCCCAAGAAGGGCCAAGCAGTCTCATCGGCCACCATCTCTAGGTGGATCCGACAGATAGTAATCCAGGCTTACGCCTTAAAGGGTCAAGCGCCCCCCTTCCCGGTCACGGCGCATTCGACCAGGGCAATAGGTGCCTCTTGGGCTTTCCGACATCAAGCGTCTGTTTCCCGATTATATAAAGTGGCGACTTGGTCGTCCGCTCACACTTTCACAATATTCTACAAAATTGATGTAGGTGCATCTTCGCAGGCCTCTTTCGACCGCAAGGTTTTACAAGCGGCTGTTCAGAGTTGCAGCTCCTCCGTTGGAGTGCTGTTTTGTGTTTGGGGTGAAGTTTATTTTTATGCTGTTACCACCCCTCGTTTTTTCTCTGACACTGCTTTGGGACGTCCCACTTTGTCAATAGAGAAGCTGTGTCGGTCCATGGACGAAAGAGTAAATAGGATTTTTTTACTCACCGTAAAATCCTTTTCTCTGAGTTTATGGACCGACACAGCACCCACCCCTCTAAGTTTGTACTGCTTTTTGACAAACTGATCTGCGAAGATGCAGACTGAGAGGTTATACCCGGAGGGTCCGCCCCCTGGGCGGTACTGTAGAAGGTGTGATGCAACACTTTTACAAGTTTTTCTGCCTAGTCACTCCTAATTAACGGATAATACCCACTTTGTCAATAGAGAAGCTGTGTCGGTCCATGGACTCAGAGAAAAGGATTTTACGGTGAGTAAAAAATCCTATTTTTTTTTTGTGTCCTTGGTGGAGTCTGTCTTCCACATCCCCAGCCTAGGCCAGAGGGAGTTCCAAAGTAGAGATGTTATCTGGATTATCCAAATAAAGCGCATTTTTGACCTACCCTAAAAACTCATCAAACACCTTTGGTGAGTTGCCATCTACCTCATGAGCACTTGTGGTGAAGCATTTATTTGAAGATACATCAAACTAGAAGATTCGTTCTATGGCGTTTGGGATTGTCACAATGGACTTTAATCAGTTTGCGATTGATCATGCACATGATTTATTATGCACCATTTAATGGTTTATTATGCACCATTTAATGTTTTATCACGATCTGTGTTGTATAGCGCCAGCACATTTACCTTTTTGTTTTACCACAAGTCCTGGCAGCTGTGAGCGCTGAGGTAGTTCATTGATTTTTCCTGTCAGTGTATCGACTACACAGACTGGTCTGCAGGAGTCCTGCATTGCACTAGCGATCTACTGATCGCTATTGCAGTGCTTTACATGCTCCTACTAAAATAATAAATGCACATTTCTTTATCATACATCACGGGACAGAGTAAGGCTATTATTTCTTACCTACTGGGTTATACTTCATCTCCAGGTGAATGGACACTGGTAAACCAAAGGTCTTTAGACAGGAAGTGATCCCCTATATAACCCCTCCCATACAGGAAGTACTTCAGTTTTTTACCAGTGTCTGCAAGGTAGATAGGTGCGTTTTTTTTATGTTTGAGTTCTCTCGAGCTCCAGGTCCCAGCAGGGTTTTAAAATTAATCAAGGAATTAACCGATCAGATCCATTTGAAACCACCTTTTATGCCAAGATAAATGGTACCCGAGCCTCGCAAGGATCCTGCAAGGTTTTGCCTGTAATGCGACCTCTAAGCACTGGACCCTGTGTAGTGGAATCCTGGATACCGCAGAGCTAAGGCATTCCTGCAGGGTGCAGTACAGGTCCAAGGGAGTGGACTCTAAAACATGAAAAGGGTACCCAGTCCTTGAAGGTCCTCAAGTGACAGGAACCCGCCGTGATGGGTGAAGATTGGGCTCTTAGTTTCTAAGGTTGCCCTGCGCCTGGACAGGTAAGTGCAATCCCCCCTTATTTACTTATTGTGGGGTGCCCCATGTATGTAACAATCTGAAAATTCTAGCTAAGTTTGGATACCTGTGTAGGGGTGACCACAGGGGGGCAGTTTTGGGCTGACTATTTTTAAAGAGTAGCTTTCTTGTCTTTTGTGGATGGTCCGTGCATGAACATTTGTTGCGTACACGGGACCGTGCAGTGCGTCGGCGCACAGCCATCTTATTTAACCTGAGTGTGGCTGACATGCGGCGCTTCCAGGGGACAGCTGTGGGACACAGAGCAGGCTCTGAACACCTTTCGCATTTAGCAGTTCATTCCTCCTTATCTGGTGACCCACGTGACCGGGGTGTTTGGCAAGCTAAAGGGTCTCCCTTCTGAGGTAAAATACTAAACCCAGGTACTCCCCTTTTTTGTGGCTTGCAATGTCTTCAAAGAAGAGGAGCCGGGCTAACGCTACAGGGAAGGGCACACCTGTCGTCAGTAGCTCCTGAGGAGCCTAGTTGAAACCCTAGTGTTGTATACCCTGCTGCTTCAGCCTTTATCACCAGGGATGAATTGTCCTCAGCCCTAGCCGGGTTAGGATTTCTGGCATGATTGCCTCCATCCCGCATGGTGGCACGGAGCGCGACAGATCCCCTTCCCCAACCCATTCCTGGTCCAAATTAGGTGGCTCAGGGGAGGGTGAGGAGCTAGATGCTAAGGACTTAGGAGATGGCTCGGCAGATGAGTCTGCCTCTGAGGAATCTGGGACAGAAGATGTCCAGTTAGTATCAGACTCTCAGTCGCAGAGGCTTTTGATCCAGACTCTTACTGAGATGGTTCGTTCTGCCTTTAGGTTGCCTCCTGCAGAGGTTTCTGGGCCTCCCTTGTCCTCTTTGGGGTCCCTGAAGCCTCATCAGGCTGCACAGGCTTTCCCCATGCACCTGCTGTTGGAACAGGCAGCGTATGCTGATTGGGAACATCCTGTTACCATTTTGTTCCTCCTAAGAGGTTGTGACAGGGGGGGTCACTTTGGACACAGGGTGGATGGAAAAACCCCAATATGGTCTATGATGGCCATATTCAATCCTGCACATACATTGTATCTAGATTGGATGTGTACTGTGAGGGGGGGGGGGGGGGTGGGGGGTGTAATCATTGCTGTGAGGAGTTAAGGTGATTTGCATTCTATTGTGGCTTGTGGGAATTAAGCCTATAATTATAGGTTGTGGAACTAGCAGCAGACAGGTTAATCACCTGCCTGCTTGTGTTGTAAATGAGTCTAGGAGGGCCTGGAGATCTTTTTGGTGTGAATATGGAGTTAACTCTATGCCTGTGTGTATTGTACACAGCAGACAGACCGTCTGCCAACCCTTTCATGATCAGATGTGTATTGGAGATCGTTATGTTCTATTGTGTAAAGTCTTTTGAAGCCTAACAGACGTCAAAATAATGTGTCGAGTCTTGTAATGTGTGGGTGGAGCTGGGCCATTGTTCATGTTAAACTAAGGTGTATTGGATGTATATAAAAGTTACAATGTTTCTCAATAAAGATGTCATTCTACCCTAGAAAGATACAGAGCGCGTTGTCTCGTTCTTTCAGATGGATTAATTCCTAGGGGAGGGTCGCCTGGCTGTGGAGGATCGACCGCGAATGTGTGTCCAGGAGAGGGAAGATATTTAAACGGCGTTAACCCCCCCTTTCAGATTTGGGGAGCCGTTACATTGGTTGGCAGCGGTGGGATCTTCCCTCCAGTTACTGGGACACTTCAAACCACCACAGTGAATGACCAGCTGTGCAGCCTGCAGGAGAGCCACGCTGAAAGACTTGAGAGCCGTGGAGGCACCGGTGGGACAAAGAACAAAGCCACCTTGATCAGGGAACTAACGGAGATGGATCAGGGGGATGGTGATGCAGGACCCCAGGCAGTTGAACACTTGTTTCAACAACGAGTTCGCCAGCGCTTGGCATTGTACGGTTTTAGCCCATCAGAGACCGCCATACAAGAAGCCATTAGAGAAATCGAGCGGCAGGATGAGTGGCAACATGAGCAGAGAATGGCGGAAATACGGCAATCGGAGACAACACCTAAAGAAGCAGCACCAACTGAAAGGAGAGGAGAGATACAGATACCAGCCGACATGGAAAGAATTCAGAAGGAGGTTGCGAGAGATGCAGATACAGCATAGAGGACCAGTATCAGAGGAGGTCCTGCTGGGATGGTCTGATTCAATCCGCTGCGAACTCTGGAAGAAAGTGCTAGCTCTCGAGCAGCAACACCAGGGAAAAGTTCTCCCCTCCATCCATGTAAGGTACTGGTCGCAGTATGAAGTACGAATGCTGTTATTGGGGGAACAACCGAAGCAGGAGTGGACAGCTAAGTTAAGCAGGCTGATCCAGGCAGAGATGCGGTTGGACGAGAGCTACAGAGCCCTCCGGTGGTATGTAGCCCAAGAGTGCCAGTGGTCAGCGGATGACAGCCCCACGGAAAGCTTTGACTATAATGGCCTGGGATTGTTGTATTGGAGGCTGTCCGAGGACCCTGACTTTGGGAGTGGTGTTTGGAGGAAATAATGGAGCACAGAGAGCAAAGACTGAATGTCTCGGAAGGGCACTGGGCACAGGAAGATTTGGAGTTTCTGGCCGTTCAGGAATGGGAGCTGGAGATTTCCTACAAACAGCTGCTAGACTCTGCTCAGCAGCAGGGTGGGGCTCCCTTTGCCAGGGACTATTGGGAAATACCAGTTGACAACTATGAAATCCTGGCTGAAGAATCGGCAGTGGAAAATCTGAAGATTGCCACCCCTAAAGCCAAGGTGGATGATATGGAGTTCCAGGGAGCTAGGGCAGTTGGCTCATCTTCCCAGCTACAGATTACAGAAGGTATGGACTTAAGGGACTGTTCAGAGGATGTTATGGATTATGCATCGCCTGCCCAAGTACTGGCAGCAGGACAGAGTACTGCAGACCCTGCTCTACACCCGTGGCAGTTTTGGAGGCCCGAGGTGAGAAGGTGATGGTTTCAGTGGATTTCAGAGATGCAGGGAGGAGAAGCAGCCATTTTCCCTCCCCAACAGTTAGCCAGAGCAGATGGGGTGGAGTCCCCAGCAGAAGTGCTGGCAACAGGGCAGAGTGCTAGCAACCTCTGCCCAGCACCGGAAAAAACTGGAGTTTCAGGGAGCCGGGGCAGTTGGCCCCTCTCTCCACCAACAAGCTGAGGTGGTAAAGCTTTTACCCCCAGCTGGATCACTGGCAGCAGGGCAGAATGCTACTGGCCTCTGCACACAATGGCAACTTGAGCTGATATCGGTGGATGGGCCTGCGGTCTCCACTCACAGCCACCCAGCAGAAGAGCTGGCAACAGAGCAGAGTGCCACGGGTTGTGGAACTAGCAAGCAGACAGGTTAATCACCTGCCTGCATGTGTTGTAAATGAGTCTAGGAGGGCCTGGAGATCTTTTTGGTGTGAATAGGGTGTTAACTCTATGCCTGTGTGTATTGTACACGGCAGACAGACCGTCTGCCAACCCTTTCATGATAAGATGTGTATTGGAGATCGTTATGTTCTATTGTGTAAAGTCTTTTGAAGCCTAACAGGCGTCAAAATAATGTGAGTCTTGTAATGTGTGGGTGGAGCTGGGCCATTGTTCATGTTAAACTAAGGTGTATTGGATGTATATAAAAGTTACAATGTTTCTCAATAAAGATGTCATTCTACCCTAGAAAGATACAGAGCGTGTTGTCTCGTTCTTTCAGAAGGATTAATTCCTAGGGGAGGGTCGCCTGGCTGTGGAGGATCGACAGCGAATGGGTGTCCAGGAGAGGGAAGATATTTAAACGGCGTTAACCCCCCCCCCCTTTCAGATTTTGGGAGCCGTTACAGAGGTTTTCCCTTTTTAGATCCCAGGGAGGAAAAGTTTGTTAGGAAATGGAGCTTGCCAGCCGTAGATGCGGCAGTCCCTTCCTTTAAATAAGAACTTAACTTGTCCAGTGGATAACGCACAGGTCTTAAAAGACCCTGTTGACAAGAAACTGAAGTCATTATCGAAGACTTCCCTTTTCTTTGGCCAGCTGTCGCAGCAATTTGAGTCTGCCAGTCCTTGAAGGAACAGGTCAGGCCGAACCAGGAGGATGATCTTGCTGTAAATAGGGCAGATAGACCTCGAGCGCTGTGTTTTGCTGTAAATGCCTTAATCGATCCTATACAACAAATCTCTTGTCTGGCTCTCCTGTCTGCACACATGCACAGACTTGTGTGGCTTAAGAACAGCCGAGCTTCCCTGTAAGTAGTTATTGGCAGGGTTCCACTTCCATGGGAAACGTTTGGTGATGATCTGGACAAGTACATTCAAAAGATTTCCGGAGGAAAGTTCTTTACTTCCTGTAAAGAGAAGGGCCAGGCGTCCCTTTTTTAAAACCTTGGGAACTTCCTCCAGTATTTCAGCGACAAGGCAGTTCCGCCGCAAACAGAGCGATCGAGCCAGGGGCAAGTCGCAGGGCCAGAAAAAACTCCAGAACTCCTCTAAACCCGACACGAGGCCTCCCTTTGAGGGGATGGCCCTACTCTATCAGGTGGGGGGAAGGCTGCTCAAATTTGCAGATATCTGGAGAACAGTAGTGCAGGACAAGTGGGTCACCTCAATAGTGTACCATGGTTACAAGCTGATCCAATCCTTCAGGATGGAGTCAGTCCGCTCGGTAGTAGCCTTGCTCCAGATGGGGGATTTGTTGGCCTTCATCGATTTATCAAGGATGTGTATTTACACGTACCTATCTTTCAGCCTCATAAGTGGTCCCTGAGATTTGCAGTAGAGGAACGCCAGTTTCCAGTTTGTGGCTCTGCCCTTCGGGCTTGCCACAGCACCTCGGGTGTTTACAAAGATCCTAGCACCTGTACTGGGCCTTTTTAAGGGCCCAGGGAATCTTGGTGCTCAGATACTTGGACAATCTCCTGTTTTAGAGATCACTCACTACAGGCCCTGGAACACAGTGTAGCCTGCACAGTGTGGTATTTAGAAAACCTGGGCTCGGTCATAAATACTAAAAAGTCAGCCTTGAGACCAACTCAGTCTCTCAAGTCTAGGTCTGATCCTGGATACAGTCAAGGCAAGGGTATTTCTGCCAACCGTTAAGATCTGTGCCCTGAAGGATCAGGTGCGTCCGGTAAGGGGCACAAGGCAACCCTCCATTCGGCTCTGTACGAGTCTTTTGGGAAGGATGGTGTCCTCCTTTTGAGGCAGTTCCCTACGCTCAATTCCCCATGTCCTGATCTCCCCGGGCACGCTTAAGCCTAAGCTGGTGGTTGCAGGATCAGAACCTGCAAAAGGTAAGATCCTTCCTCCCGGTATCTTGGAGAGTACTGACCAGACACCAGTATCTCAGACCCTAGAGGGGCTCATGGCTCAGGGGAGATGGTCAAGGGCAGAGCAGGGCCTGCCCATCAACATCCTGGAGTTGTACGTCTGGCCCTACGGTCCTGGACGGTGGAGCTTCAGGACTGCCCCATCAGGGTTGAGTCCGACAATGCCACTGCAGTGGCCTATATCAACCACCAGGGTGGTACCAGGAGCTGTTCAACTCAGGTGAACCACATATTAACCTAGGCAGAGGGACATGCTATCGGCAGTCCATATCCCAGGAGTAGAGAACTGGAAGGCAGATTATCTCAGCCGCCAGCAGATCTGCCCGGGGGGAATGGTCCCTACACCTGAACATGTTTTGGGAAATCTGCCAGTGTTGGGGATGGCAAGAGGTCGATCTATGGGCATTCAGGTTCAACAACAAGGTACAGCAATTTGTATCCCGAACAAGGGATCCCCTGGCAGTCGGAGCAGATGCTCTAGTAGTTCAATGGAACCAGTTCTCCCTGGTTTATGCTTTCACCCGATCCCTCTCCTTCCACATTTGTTAAGCAGGATTCGGAGAGAGGGGGTTCCAGTCATCCTGGTGGCCCCAGCTTTGCCCAGAAGGCCCTTGTTCCGTGAGATTGCCATGGACGCTTCTGCGCCGCTCCGAGCTCTACTGTCTCAAGGTCCTATATTCCACCCTAATTTACAGTCTCTAAATTTGACGTCATGGCATCTCGGGACCAGTGGTGTCTACCCCAGTGAATGCCAGAAAAACGGTCACTAGGAAGATCTATTCTAAGGTCTGGAAGACTTGTATTGCTTGATGTGAAGCCAGAAAATGGCATCTTCGGAAATATGTGATGGGGATAATTCTCTTTTCTACAGTCGGCTGTGGAAATCAGATTGGCTTTAAGTACAATCTGGGGTCAGATTTCGGCCTTATCAGTATTCTTCCAAAGGCCCTTAGCCTCCCATTCATTGATTCAAACCTTTATGCAGGAGGTAACTTGTTTGCCATTAGGTCACCTATGTGTCCTTGGGACTTAAACCTGGTACTGTTTCAGAAACAACTGTTTGAGCCTATCAAGGAAGCTAGGCTTCCTGATGGCCATCACCTTGGCTAGAAGGGTGTCGTATTTGGCATCCCTTTCATGCAGGGAACCATACTTTATCCTTCATCATGACAAGGTTGTATTACAACCTGTTCCATCCTTCTTGCCTCAGTTGGTGTCGGTCTTTTATTTGAAATCAGGACGGAAGAGATATGACTGCACTCCTTGGATGTAGTGCAAGCGGTCAGTTTGTCTAGATCTGCGGAGATCCAAGGATCAGACTCCTTTTTTGTTTTACAAGAAGGGGCAGGCAGCTTCCATTGCCAATTGGGTCCGTAAGTTGGTCATTCAGGCCTATGGTCTGAAACGTAGGGCTCCTTCCTTTTTAGGATTATAGCTCATTCTACCAGGAGTGTAGAAACCTCTCTGGGCTTTTCGTCATCAGGTATCTGTGACTCAGATTTGTAAGGCGGCTACCTGGTCTTCAGTGCATACGTTCGCAAAATTGTGGATGTTCAAGCAGCCGAGGATTTCAGTGTACTGTGGGCTGCAGTTTAGGTCTTGATGGCTGTTTTGGCAGGGTGTCTCCCTTCCCTCAAGGCTATTGCTCTGGAATGTCCCAGTACAGTGATGGCAAACCTTGGCATCCCAGATGTTATGGAACTACATTTCCCATGATGCTCATGCACTCTGCAGTGTAGTTGAGCATCATGGGAAATGTAGTTCCAAAACATCTGGGGTGTCGAGGTTCGCCATCACTGTCCCAGTAAGTAAGGAATAATAGCCTCACTCTGTGTCCTGTGATGTACTGAAAGAAAAGGATTTTACAGGTAATTTTTTATTTTTTTGTAAAAAGTACTTTTGGCTGGTACAAAAAAGGTGACTGGTACATTAAGTCAACCCATTCTTAAAATGTACATGAATGATTAGGAGACCTGTCCTGTATAAGCTTCATAAAATCAATTCTCTTATACTTTACCTGAGCCCGATCTTGATCCAGTGCTGTGCCTGAGAACAGAGGGCTCTCCCTTATTGGCTCAGTGTCCATTGCAACCATTGATCAGGGGGTGAGGGCCGAGCCCGCATGAATGGCAACTTGCTATAGTGGGCATTCAGTGGTGGGGAGGAGTCAGAAGTGCTGTCGGGGATCCCAGAATAGGAGGATCGGGGCTGCTGTCAAAGAGAAGGTAAATTTAACCTATTTGGAAAGGCTCAGGTTTTATTTTTTTTTTAAAAGAATCACTTTAACTTGTCAGTAATGTAACCATATTAAATCTAAACCCTAGAATAAATATTCATATTGCACCGTCTTCGAAAATGCTTCGTGGGACTGCAATTTTTTGCTAGTCTTAGGGTGATGGACAGCTTTTCTCGTGGAGAAGTTTTCTAAACCATTTTTAAACAGGCAATTAGGTGGTGACCTATTGCCTGTCGGATCACTTTTCAGAGACATTCAAGTCCTTGCCGGTATTGTGGATTGGCCCTAAAAATATACACACAGCCTTTAAAAAAAAAAAAAAAACTGCAGCACAGTACCTGCATTTCTTTGGTACTGCCCTGTAGGGGAGGCAGAGAGCCCAGGACACAGGAAGCCCTCTCCCCCTCTTCTACTTTACTATCCCAACCGAGCTCCTGCTGTGCAGATGTATGGTCAGTAGAGCAGGAGCTAAGTCAGATCTGAAAACCGCTCTCAACCAGGATGCTGAGATGCTCCAATTCTATAACTCAATGGTTAGCTCCTGTTTAGATAATCTTGTATGAAAAGCTTGTATATGACCATAGAAACAGTTTTCGCAAATACCGTAATTTGTGCTGTTTGAAGGCAAAGAAGGTCCTTCCCTTTTGCCATGAAAACGTCACTACATGTCGGGCAACACCTCTGGGTTGCTGTATAAACAATATTTTAGTTGGAACCCTGCAAAAATAATGGCAGGAACGACTGCAAAAGCTCAGGTAAACCTTTGCACTGCTAATATATAAGATTTTATGAACATTTTCACAATTAATGGTCTGTACGCTTATGTTGGAAATGTACTGTATAAGTCAGTTGTACTGGTTACTTGGTGCTGATTTTTATTTATTTTTTTTCTCTCGTTTGTGTGGTCTAGTTTTCAGGCTGTAATTGTGGTTGCTCATTAAAAGCCATACTTTTTTGAAAAAAAAATAAACAAAACATTAGCACTGCTGAAGACCTGCAAAATGCTCAGACCACACAGTGATGCTTTTCCTGAATCGAAGCAAGATGCCATTTTTAACAATTGTCTCTGCATCTGATTCTAGCTCTGACAATGCAACAAGCAGCCTATTTGACTAAAGCAGACTTTTCTGCATTGTCCTTTTTCTCAGCCCTAAATCAAAACTCCCATGCTTGGTGGATTTCCAATCCTGCCCTATGTAGGATGATAGATGCCAGCCTGCAGGTCGTCATCTGAATGTTTTAATCTTCTTTCAGGAAATGTGGTCACCCAGGAAAGCCAAGCTTCCCATCATACTAAAACTCGACCAAAAAAAAAACCGCGACCCACTGCACCACCCATTCTTGGTGCAACCACTTGCCCCTTGGTGACCGATCTAGGCCACAGCAGTGGGGTTAACAGGAGTTGGACAATCTTAATAGAAGTCTGATCATCCTCATGGGTAGAAAAGCACTGTAAAGTTTTCTCTCCTGTTCACATCTCAGGAGTGGACAATTGGTAGGTGAATTACCTCAGTCTTCACAGCCTGGGCCAAGGGAAATGGGCTCTTCATTCTGGATCTGGAAGTCAGGATATCCACATCTGAAGTTCCAGCTTTTCATGTAAAAAAAGTTAATCCTGATTTTGTAGCCAGGACATAGGATACTCATGCCACTGGCATTAGATGCTTTGTAACTCCCTGGACTCCATTCCAGTTCATACATGCCTTTCCGCCAGTGCAGATTCTGCCTTGTGATTCCGACTGCATCAGACTGGCCTGAGAGAATCTGGTACAGACATTCTCAAACTTTCAGGACTCTTCCTGGCCACTTCAAACAAACCAGACCTTCTGTCTCTGTGCCCCCTGTTTGATCCTGTTTCTCAGGTACTGACTGGCTTTTACAGCATGGCTGTTGAATGCCAGATCTTGAACAGATGGGTATCTGACTCATTCCCACATTATGAAAACACACTTGTAGAAAAATTTATTGTACTGGGAAATCTTTCTTTGCCTAGTGTAAGCACAAGCACGTCAATCCTATAGATTGCTCTGTGATTAAAGTGCATTTTGGCCTTCCACAGTTGGAACTAGACCAGAATTTGGTCTCAAGTAGTCCCTTTTTAGGGGTTAGGTTTCAGCCTTGTCCAATTTGTTCCAAAAACCTTTGGCTCAATTTTCCCTCCTAAAAAGCTGCTTTCTTGCAGCAGTACTCTGAATGGGGCCTGTTGACACCGTTTTGCGTGTCTTATTGCCCACCTTTTCTTATTGCTTGGGGACATCCCCAAGGTCTATGAACATCTGGCCTGTGTGTATGACTAAGATCAAAAGGAATTTTGGCTGACTTTAAATTCTCTAATCTTGGAGTGATGTACAGGGCACGGGTCACTTTCTTTCCACTTTTTTTTTTCTCTCTGCATTGCTTGCTTAAACAGGTCGCCCCAAATGGGGATAGGGTTTCAGGGCTATGCCCTAAGGGTGTGTCATGAAAAGCTTTGCCAGTGTCATCCCCTGAAAGAAAATGACCTTTAGCGTGGGGTCTATGTCCTGTACGCCAAGATGTAGAATTTTCTATCAAGTAAACATTGTGTGCTCTTAAAACCAGAGGAAACTCTTTGTAACCACCTGTTATCTGATGCTTTTTTATATTAATAAAATATTATACACTCCTTTCATGGGTCTATGCGTTGGAGAAATCTGCTTCCTCAGGACTAGTGTCTTGCTTCCACATGGAATGACTGCTCAATGCTATATACTCCTTTCTTTCCTTCTGTGTAGTTGCTAAACTATTGTGATGTTCCCCTTATTGAAGGCCATGCTGAATTTGTCAACATACCTGTGAATGGGCCCCAGCAAGGTATTTTGCTGCCTAGCATCTGCTGCCATTGCCGTGTGGTACCAATAGGTTATTTTGAAAATTCATTGAGGCAGCAACTGTGGGATGAGGGTTCTACCCCACTATCCACAATCACACCTTCCTATTGAATGAGCCCACCTGTCTTTTTTTCTTTTACCTGTTCTGTTGCTGTTTCCCTATACCTCATTGCTGCTTTTATAGTCTCAAGGGGTTGTAATCTCATTTCGTCCAAGGAAGAATTGCAGGAAATTTAAAATCCTGCACAGGGCCCATTGTTTGTTTTTGGGGCATGTGTCCCATCATGGGCATAAACATCTGTCCTTAGGACTGCAGTAGCTATGCTTCTGCCGGATCTCCTGTAGACTGCCATTGAGGGTATTTTGCCTAGCATTATTAGCAAATGCAACATGAGTTGTAATCGCACATAAATGCAGTCATTGCATTGCTGACAAAATCGCCACACTCTGGTGCCATTTTATTTCATACTTCTTTACACCCTGTATTTTCATATCTCAGGGTGCCTTGGAGAAGATTACTACAAGACTCCTGAGCCTAATTCTTTAATTGATGTACCCAGTTGCTATGCTGATGCTCACACTTCTACCTTTTGGATCCTACATTCATCTTGGGCTCCTCTCTGGCCGGTATCATCTGGGTCTAATCCTGCCCTCATTCTTTAACAAAAACATGATTAAGGGAGAATGACTGACTGGTCCATGTTCAGGAATATCTGCACTTCTGTTCCTTCTTGAAAATATTTCTGGTTCAGCTGATGGCCTCTTGCCTTTTCTTTTTTTGGTCTCCTGTTCTTGCTAAGGCAGAGCCCTCTACTTGTGGTGGTGGATATTTTGTTGTGCACACCTTGAATTATTGCATGGTTGAAGAATAAAGTCCTGTACTTCAAGATATAGGACTTTTTGACTTGCTTTTTAAATTCTGTATCTTGAAGTGTAGTACACTGGTTCTTCCCTTTCCTCTGATTTCCTGCTTGCCAACTGGAGTCTATTGGTGTGGGTGGGGTTATCGGAATATCCCATGTTGTGAAACCCTTGGTTTTTCTACTGTCCTGTAGGCGATGGACCTTTTTTTTTTGGAGAATGTTCTTTGCTTAACTACTTCTTCACATTATTCTACCTATCTTAGGCAATCGCTCTGTAAAACCTTGGGAACCTTTCCCAGACTTCATACTGTGGCAATGGCCTGTTATGTTGCTTCTAGCACTAGATTCTGCATGGGCACACTTAGTGCAAAACATATAGTTCAGGTGCTATACAGGTTCTGGGCGTGGTCCATTTTTTGGTTCCTAGACTCGGAAGACCCCTCCAAAGGAATGCCCACCATGACGGGTGAAGCCTGAACTCGTACAGAGACCAGCAATGTGGGAAGGTAAGACATGTTTGTCTTGTAAATCTCATACTTGGTATAGAGTTACAGTAACAGTGTGCTATCTCCACTACTTGCATATACCTATAACTGTCTCCTAAATGGTATGTTTTTATGATTAAAACTCTGGGGAAACTGGGAATTTTTATATTTTTGAGTGTTCATTTTCAAACCTGATAAAATTTCTACCATTCAGAGCTCAGGTGGATGACTAGGTGTTGCATCACACCACAGGTCACACTTATTACGTGATTACCACCAACTTCTGCCCAGAGAGTCAGTGCAATCAGACAGTGTCCAGCAGTGACATCTCATGAGTGGACAGTTGAAATGTGTATTTCCTCAGTCGTCACCACCTTGTTCCTTTACCCTGACTCCTTTCCTCAGAAATGGAGGACCCCAGGGCTCCAGGTCCAACAAGTTACCAATGTTTGTGACCAGAGCCAAGGGTTCTCTAGCATTGGCTTCTGATACTCTGGTAATCTCCTGGACTTGTTCAGGTTAATATGTGCCTTCCCTCAAGCTCAAATTCTCAACTACTCCACAAAATGGAGGGCAAGAAAATCTATGTTCCAGGCTCTTCAGGATCAATTTGATGAATCGCAAACACACTAGTTTGGAGAAAACCCCTGGCCTCCAAAATGGGTCAGACCTCCTGTATCATGTGTACCATCATGCTCCTCAGTCATTGGCATTAAAGCCATGGCCGTTGAAGGACAGAGGTATAGGACGTAATTTCTTATAAGGAAAGGCCAGAAAATCCACTTAAATCTACCACTTTACCTGCTTTTCTGAAGTCAGTGTATGACCAAAACTTTGCACTAAGTACTCTTGAGACAATTTCACAAGGATAAAGCGGTCTAACTACCTTAGGAAGGAAGAAGGGTTTTAGACATATATGGACATATTGGCCTTGCGCATAAATTAATTTGGTGTCCTTTATGCCTTGTCTAGCTCCCAAACAACTCAAGGAGATAGCCCTCCATTGTCTAGCTCCCGAACATCTCAAGGAGATTGCCCTCCATTGTTCGGACGTGATCAGAGCTGTCAGTCAAAGCTACATCCTCTTTATAAAAATACTTTTTCAAACCCCTGTTGACAAGACCGGTATTGCCAAGTAAAGGATTGTATAAGCTTATACGCTAAAGGCTAATGTACCCCCTATTTGCTTACTCCACCAGATTAGTGGGGTTTCCTGGGCATTCGGATATCAAGTGTTTATTGCTCAACTGAAGACCAGGTAGTGGCCTTAGAAAGCAAACACTTTCTTCTACTGGGTGGGTGGATGTTCAGGATTCTGCAGATGCAGCTTTCAGCCACAAGGTTTTTGTTCAGCAACAGAGTTGGGTCCTTGACTTTTTTTTTTTTTTTGGCATTGTTTGCCTTGTTCACCCTTCTGATTGCCTGGGGATGTTTCGGAGTCTATGGAGATCCAGCCTCTCCCCTGTACTGTACAGCTGATATAAAAGGAATTTTAACTTCAAGGAACAGGCCACCCTCCCCTCAGTTTTTATCAAGCAAGAGCAGAGGTCTCGCAGGTTGTGGTCAAAAATGCCCAAGGGGTGGAGGTTGCGCAAAGGCTTGAATGTAGCCTATAACCCAATGTTTATGAATATCCAGCCAGTGTCTCTTGCACTGAGTGAATTGCAGCCTCCTTGTAACTTCTGTGAACTAAACAATTTCCTCAGTTTTCCCAACTAGCTGCTTTAGCTACAAATTAAAACCTCCCTATGTAAGTAGACGAAGAAAAAAGAATAGATTTTATCAAATTGGTAGAGCAGCCTTGGGTAACTATGATGGCCTTCTCCATAGATGCAGCAAAGTTAGTGAGCATAGCCTACCTGGGACAGGAATGGCTTGCATGATCATCAGGTGAACACAGTGGAGTAATGCCTGAAAAGCTAATAAACCACATCTAAGCATGGTAAGCTGCAAAATTTGCTTTGATTTAGTTGCTTTTTAATTTAAAATTTGCCATCCCTACAAACTTAAGAACCTGTATGTTTACAATTGTTTTTCTAAAGTATTAAACCATGATTTACAGGTCAAGGACAGAACTGGAATCAAGGCTACAACAACTACTGGAGTCAGGGTTATGGAAATCAAGGCTATGGATATGGCCAGCAAGGTTATGGAGGCTATGGCAACTATGACTATTCTGGATATGGGTATTATGGATATGGGCCAGGATATGACTACAGTAAGTACTGTAATCCATAAATATTTGCCACACTTTAACTTTTTTTTTTCCTAGTCTATTTCGAAGTCTTTCGCCCTTAAGGTTATACTGCTACCTACAGAAAGATTAAACTCTGGCAAACTGTAGACCACTCCAGAATAGCCCCTCCCACTGTCAGTATATTTCAGTTTGCTGTTATCTTAGGAAAATGTGTCATCCTAATTGCGTATCACAGGGCACGAAAGAAGTCTTGGACCATTAGGTTATGCTCCATCTTCTGGTGATTGAACACTGGCAGTGGCAAACATAACGCCTCCCACTGCCAATATTCCTTAGTTTTTTGCCTGAGTCCTGTAGTTGATGGATTGGTCTGTCTTTCTGCTCAAATGCACAAGACTTTTGCTATAACTGCATCTTTTGTAGCAGCAGAAATTTTGCATATCGATCCCCATGGATGGTTAAATCCCAGACGGTCTGTACCCGAACCCTGGTGGGAAGAATAAGGCCTGTAAGTTGCGTTTGGCATTGGATCTTGTGGGTGGTGCTTGTCTTTGCAGGTGGTTGTTTCAAGTGGGTTACGTTTACAGCAGGAAATCAATCAAGCGTGATGTATTCTGCATTGCAACCAGGCACCCCTGAATCTCCATGTGTTGGGACACTGTCTGCCCCTATTCCCATTGGTGCTGGTGCTCAGGATTGTGAGTATTGTGCCCCCTCATTGGCTTTGCAGGTATAACACTAGGAGGATCAGGATCAGATTGATTAACCACTTCAGATTTTACCCCCTTCCTGACCAGAGCACTTTTTATTATTTTTGGCACTGCATCGCATTAACTGACAATTGTGCGACGTTGTACCCAAACACAATTGACGTTGACAATTGACTCACAAATAGAGCTTTCTTTTGGTGATATTTGATTAACTCTGCGGTTTTTTATTTTTTGCGCTATAAAAAAACCCGTCAATTTTGAAAAAAATTACTTTTTTTACTTTCTGCTATAATATCCCCAAAAAATATATAAAGAAAAACAAATTTCTTCCTCAGTTTAGGCTGATATGTATTCTACAAATCGCAATAAGTGTATATGGATTGGTTTGCGCAAAAGTTATAGTGTCAACAAAATAGGGGATAGATTTATGGCATTTTTAATATAAAAATATATATATATATAGGGATTGCGGCGGACGGATCGTACACTTGACCCTATTTTGGGACCATTGACATTTAAACAGCGATCAGAGCTAAAACTAGCCACTGATTGCTGTACAAATGTCACTGGCAGGGAATGGGTTAAACACAAGGGGGCAATTTAAGGGGTTAAGTGTGTTCCCTCAGAGTGTTCTAACTGTGGAGGGGCTACCACTGACATGATAGAGATCGATGTTCCCGATGACAGGGAACAGAAGATCTGTCAGGTTACTGGTTTACATAGGCATTTCCCCGTTCCGCCTCTCCTCGCCCTGATCGCCCGCTATCCTGCTTTTGCGGACTGACGTACAGGTATGTCAGTTTGCTCAGGAGTACCATTCTGCCGATTGTATATCGGCGTGAGCTGGTCGACAAGCGGTTAAACTCTTTACTTCAGGAAACAGTCGTCTTTCAAATATTCATCAATTGTATATAACCCAAAATGCCTCCATGCAAACACCCTAAAAAAACAAACCTTATAGCTGATGCGCAATTATCCAAAAGCCTAATCCAATATATACAGTACATTCATAAAGTATTTAGACCGCTTTCACTTTTTTCAGTTTTGTTTTATGTTGCAGCCTGATACTACAGTTGTTTAGATTTTCTTTTCCTCATTAATCTAGTCTCAGTACCTCTGTATAATGACAAAACAAATACCGAATTTTAAATGTCTGAATTTATTAAAAATAAAAAAATGAAATGTCACATTGGCATAAGTATTTAGACTCTTTGCAACACTATTTTGAAGTTTAGATCAGGTGCCTCCCAATTATCTCTTCTCCCTCCTCCGCTGATGTCTTCTGCCTCTGGGGCATGATGGGGCGGGGATTGTCATAAGTGGGCATGGCCTCTGGATGACGTCACCGGATGGCCCCGCCCCATGTCTAAGTCATGGCACACGGCGGATCTGGCATTATACCGGGAGAGCGCTTTGAGGCAAAATCAGAAGAACAGAGGGAGAAGACAGCGCAGAGAGAAGAACTGTAGAGGGCTAGAAGACCTCAGCGGAGGAGGGAGAAGAGCCAGAGAGGGGAGCTTCCTTAACAGCATACTTTCAAAACCTGTGTATGGTGTTTTATTTTTGACACTTATTTTTTTTTTTTTTTAGGTGAATGGGTAGGGGTACAACGTACCCCATACTCATTCACATAGGGTGGGAGGCCAGGATCTAGGGGCTTCCAGATTCCGATAAACCCCGCTCGTCCCACCACCTTTCCTGACCTGCTGGGCTGTGTGCTCGGATAAGGGTCTGGTATGGATTTTGGGGGGGGTATCCCCCCACGCCATTTTTTTGCGTCGGGGTTCCCCTTAAAATCCAGACTGAAGGGCCTGGTATGGTCTTGAAGGGGGAACCCATGCCTTCATTTTTTATTTTTTTTACATTTGGTATGGAGTTCACTTTCAAGATCTGCTGAGCACAAGTTGCATGCCAAAGTCGGATCAGTTAAGACAGCGATCTGACTTCAGCCCATTGAATATCACTGAAGTAGGATCAAAGTCAGATCAAGGTAGTGCAGGGAGCATTTTCAAAGTTGGACCGACTTGTGTCAGACCAGTTAAGACGGCTCCCATAGGGAAACATTGATTTTCACACGTCGTGCAACATGAGCTTCCAATGTCGGTGCGTTTGTCGTACCAGTGTGAACCCGATCTGGGTTGCTTCTACACCTACTTTTTGTCCGACTTTGATCCTCCTTCAGCCCATTGCATATCACTGGCCTGAGATGTTTCTACAACTTGATTGGAGTCCACCTGTGGGAAATTTAGTTGATTGGACATGATTTGGAAAGTCACACACCTGTCCATATAAGGTCCCACAGTTAACAGTGCATGTCAAATCACAAACCAAGCCATGAAGTTCAAGGAATTGTCTGTAAACCTCAGACAGGATTGTATTGAGGCACAGATCTGGGGAAGGGTACAGAAAAATGTCTGCAGCATTGAAGGCACAGTGGCCTCCCATCATCTGTAAATGGAAGACGTTTGGAACCACCAGGACTCTTCATAGAGCGGGCCGCCTGGGGAAACTGATTGATCAGGGGAGAAGGGCCTTGGTCAGGGAGGGTGACCAAGAACCAGATGGTCACTATGACAGCTCCAGCATTTCTCTGTGGAGAGAGAAGAACATGACTGCCTGCCTGGAGTTTGCAAAAAGGCACCTGAAAGACTCATACCATGAGAAACAAAATTTGGTCTGGTCTGATGAAACAGGTTGAACTCTTGGGCCTGAATGGCAAGCATCATGTCTGGAGGAAACCAGGCACCGCCCATCACCTGACTATCACTTTTTGGCTCTGAGGAAGAGGGCTCGCCCTCGCAACGCGTCAGCCGTAGCTGTAACATCTGTCGTCTTGACTCTCTGGTTATCTGCTTATCTGGTTCCAGCAAGAGGCTATCTCCTTGGATGGAATGTTATGTGCCTATTATTATTTTACTTGCTTTGTAAGTATCCATGATCTTTTAACTATTAATAAACCTAGCCATTTGGTAATGCACTAGGCCGGTGCGCCCTCCTTTTTTTTGTTCTCTTTTTTTTTTTTTTCTCCTTTACCTTCCTGGCCAATGCCATCCCTACAATGAAGCATGGTGGTGGCAGCATCATGTTGGGAGTTTTCCTGAGGTCCAGAGCGTTCTGGAGCAGGGTTTTCATCAAGGATGTCTGTACATTGCAACATTCATCCTTCCCTCAATCCTGACTAGTCTCCCAGGTGATAAGTGGTGCCTGGTTTCCTCCAGACATGACGGAAACCAAGGGGGTGAAGGTTTATCTTTTCAACAGGACAACAACCCCAAGCACACAGCCAAGATAACAAATGAGTAGCTATGGGACAACTCTGAATGTCCTTGAGTGGCCCAGACTTGAACCCGATTGGACATCTATGGAGAGATCTGAAAATGACTGTGCACCGACTTTCCCTATCCAACCTAATGGCACTTGAGAGGTCCTGCAAAGAAGCATGGGAGAAACGGCGCAAAAATAGGTGTGCCAAGCTTGTAGAATCATGCTCAAAAAGACTTGAGGCTGCAATTGGTGCCAAAGGTGCCTCAACAAGGTATTGTGCAAAGGCCGTGAATACTTATGTACGTGTTATAGATTTTTTTAGAGAGAGAGAGATCTATCTGCAAAGATTTCAAACAAATTTTTCACATTGTCATTATGGGGTAGGTTTGTACAATTTTGAGGAAAAGAATAAATTAAATTCCAAGATTTATTTGAGAAAAGAAGACATGGACTTTAACCACTTCAATGCCGGGCTTTTTCACCCCCTTCCTGCCCAGGCCAATTTTCAGCTTTCAGCACTGTCACGCTTTGAATGACAATTGCGCGGTCGTGCGATGTGGCTTCCAAACAAAATTGACCTTTTCCCCACAAAGCTTTATTTTGGTGGTATTTGATCATCCCTGCGGTTTTTATTTTTTGCGCTATAAACAAAAAAACTGACCATTTTGAACAATAAAAACACAATTTTTAACTTTTTGCTATAATAAATCTCCCAATTTAAAAAAAAAAAAAAAAAAAAAATTCTCAGTTTAGGCCGATATGTATTCTTCTACATATTTTTGGTAAAAAAAAATCTCAACAAGCGTATAGTGATTGGTTTTGCGCAAAAGTTATAGCGCCTACAAAATAGGGATAGATTTATGACATATATTTATTTTTTATTATTTATTTACTAGTAATGGCGGCGATCTGCAATTTTTGTCAGGACTGCGATATTGCGGCGGACAGTTCGGACACTTTTGACGCTATTTTGGGACCATTCACATTTATACAGCGAACGGTGCTATAAATATGCACTGATTTACTGTATAAATGTGACTGGCAGGGAAGGGGTTAACACTAGGGGCGATCAATGGGTTAAATGTGTTCCTTAGGGAGTGATTCTAACGGTAGGGGGAGGGGACTGACTGGGGGAGCTGACAGATCGGTGTCCCTTTGTACAAGGGACACACCATTGGTCTCCTCTCCCTGACAGGACATGGATTTCTGTTTACACACCGAGATCCACGTCCCTGGCTCTGTAACTGCCAATCGTGGGTACCTGGCGGACATCGCGGCCGCCAGGCACGCTCATCGGCACCCGCGGGACGCTTGCCCCCTAGCGGCCGGGAGGCCCGAGGACGTCCTATGACAATACGCTGGTATGGAAGTGGTTAAAGGCACACCCATAGCATTGAAATACAAAATACACTTTTATTTTTGTTTAAAATTCACATTATTGACATAACATGTTAAAAACAAAACATGGGGGTTGATTTACTAAATGCAAATCCACGTTGCACTACAAGTGCACTTGAAAGTTCAGTCGCTGTAGATTTTGAGTGGGGACATGCAAGGAAAATTGCATTTTGGCCAGCAGCCGAGGAGATGGCAGCGTGAGGTGAGAGCTCCTGGAGCATCCGGGCCCATCCAGCGACCTACAGCGACATAGAAAGGCATTGTGAGGATATATCGATAGCCTGTATCCCCAGCTACCTCCTGATACCATTATGCACAAAAGAAAACCCGAGAGAGGCCCGAGGAAGCTCACGGACTTCGGCCTAGCTGATGAGGAAAGTCCTCAATATGGCGGCGCTGCCCGTGACACGAGGCGCAGCAGAGGCGGCGGAGGAGCCCCTAAGAAGGATCATAAATTCCAGGCTTCATCTCCTGGGGACAGCAGTAGATCCTCTCCCGTCACATCTCCGGTTCATAGCCCGCAGAAAGCTTCGCAAAAACGATCGGCGGACCACACATATCCAGGTGAGCGTGGGGGCCATGATACTTCACAGGATAGTACCAGAGAATTCATAGAACAGCTCCATGATTTCCCCACCCTGGGACAGCCCCTGACTGATACTATGATGAAAGACATGTTGGTCACATTGCGGGGCTCACTTCACAGAGACATGTTGGAATGCACAACCCAGCTGAAAGCTGAAGTTACAGCAATTGGGGAGAGGGTGTCTCGGGCGGAGGACAAAATGGGGGACTTTGCTGCCGCACAGAATGAGCTGGTAGACGCGCATAATGGTGCGGAGGAGGAAATCTTAGCAATAAAAAGCAAGATGGCGGATTTTGAGGACCGCGCAAGGAGGAACAACGTTAAGCTGAGGGGAGTGTCAGAATCCATTCAGCCAGCAGACCTCAGAGTATATGTACAGGAATTTATCTCTGCATTGCTACCGGATACGCCTGAGAGAGAGGTGGTGGTAGATAGGGCACACCGATTACCTAAACACCTGCCAGATAAAGTGCCAAGAGATGTAATAGCACGTATCCACTTCTTCCATGTAAAAGAGGACATATGAGGTACAGTAGGAAAAATTCCCCTCTGCCTGAACCATACGCAGATGTTTCTGTGTTCTCAGACATATCACAGCATACTATGCAGGCTAGAAGGAACCTTGCTACCCTGACCAAGTTGTTCCAAAACAACAAAGTACCCTATACATGGGGATTCCCAACGAAAATAATCATTACCAGAGAAAACAAAACCTACGCAATTTCCAACCTGGAGTATGGATTAAAGTTAGCTAGACAGTGGCATCTTCTCCCAGCAGAAGAAGGGGACCCTCCTGGCGTATCCAATCTTCAAAAGATCTCCTCTGAGTGGCAAACAGTCTAGTTGTGCAATGAAATAAGATTGTTCACTACCTCACATTCCTTTACCTGATATAGATATGGGTCTGGTTGCTGGGGAGCGTTTACCCCCCACTGTATTGAAGCGAAAGATTTCGCATTTAGTGACATGTTTCACTTTTTTTACTTTTTGTTCTTGTTTGTTTTTTCTCGTGTTTTCTTATTTTTTTTTCAAGTACCAGCAAGATGTGATAAACCTCTCTTCTGTGTTCCAAGTATGACTTCTGGATTCCCTATTTTGCTCAAGGATCTCGGTGCTCATCCTATCATTCCTTATCCTGTACTGCCACCTACAGGCCACAGTGAGTTGATACATACTAATATTAATTTTTGCATAATGTGCTCAGCAATGCCCCAGGATGTTAAAGATGAATATTAAGGTGATATCGCTTAATGCACATGGACTGAACAGCCCATATAAAAGGAGGCTCCTATGGAACGAAGCGAAAACGCTCAAGGGTGATGTTCTCTGTACACAAGAGACCCACTTTGCCCGGGACAAACGACCTAAGTGCTCGGATCCCCTATTCCCACATATTTTTTATGCTTGTGCCCCAAAGAAGAAAAGGGGCGTGATGATGGCTATAAATAAATCTGTGGGGTTCAATCTCATTGAAACGGTAGCTGACACCAAAGGTCGATTTCTTCTACTGGTCTGTGAATTGAACAATCTGGTTTACACTATAGTCAACCTCTATGCACCTAATACGGGTCAAGCATCTTTTTTGAAGTCCCTTTACAGCAAAATAAGTAAACACAAAAAGGGAGCACTCCTTCTGTGCGGAGACTTTAATTGCGTAGTGGATAAGAAAATAGACTGTTCTTCTCCCCACACTGCTCATAGATACGAAATGAAACCGTTCCTCATTGCAGCTGAACTGTATGATACCTGGAGATGTGCTAACTCCTCTGAACGGGATTATACGTATTATTCGGCCCCTCATAACTCCTACTCAAGGATTGACTGTATCCTATCTGACCTTACCCTTTTACAACGGGTAGTGGAAGTTAAAATACATGCAATTACATGGTCCGATCATGCTCCAGTGTCTATTGTCCTGAATGAAAAATTTACCTGTAGCCCTTCCTACTTATGGAGGAATAATCTTGCATTGCTTTCTAACCAGAATCAAGTGGCTCCAATATCTAAATTGTTGGAGGAATATTTTAAATTTAATTGTACTGAAGAGATGGATGCTATGTCTGTATGGTGTGCACATAAAGCGTATAGCAGAGGGCTATTGATACAGGCGGCGGCTCGGGAAAAGAGACGAAAAGCTGAATACCTAACTGATATTCTCCTAGACCTAAACAAAGTTGAGTCTGAAAACAAATTGTGCCCCTCCCATGCCACCCAGGCAGCATTATTAGAATGCAGGAATAGACTTAGGAGGACTCTGCTGGCAGATCATACTGCTTCCCTAAATCGCTTTAAAGCAACATACTATTCCCATGGGAACAAAGCGGGCAAATTCTTGGCCAATTATATTAGGAGGAGGCAACAAAACTCTAAATTTAATTCTATTACTGATCCCCATACAGGGCAGGTAGTTTACCATCCTCATAAAATTGCTAATGCATTCCAGAAATATTATGGAGACTTATATAATCTGAATAAAGATCCCAATACTATACAACCTAGTGAGGAACAAATAGACCAGTTCTTGACCTCAGTTAATTTACCTGTAGGAGTGCAGAAGCCCTGGAGTCCCTCAATGCACCGGTCACGGAAAAAGAGATATTGGCAACTATAAAAGCACTCCCAAAGCATAAGTCCCCAGGTAGCGATGGATTCTCTGCTGAATATTACCAGACCTTTGCACACATTCTATCCCCACATTTACAAAAGATGTTTACCTCTGCTGCCTCTACTGTCTCTTTTCCTGAGGAAATGCTGCAGGCCACGATCGTAGCTCTGCCCAAACCGGCAAAGAGGCCAGATTGTTCTCAAAACTTTCGGCCCATCTCGTTGCTCAATACGGACTTGAAAATTTATGCAAAGATTTTAGCTAACAGGTTGTCCACTGTCACTCCTCAGCTGGTCAAATCGGACCAGGTGGAGTTTGTGAAAGGCCGACAGGCCCCTGATGGCACCCGGAAAATGTACAATCTGTTGCATGTGGCAGAAACCCGGGGGACCCCCACTGTAGTCCTGACTTTAGATGCCGAAAAGGCGTTTGACGGGGTGCATTAGGGATTCCTAGGGGCGACCTTGCAGAAGTTTGGGGTATCCGGCTTTATCTACTCAGCAATCATGGCGCTTTACACAAAACCATCGGCTAGGGTATTCACTTCGGATGTCCTATCTGACGCGTTCAATATCACTAATGGCACCCGCCAGAGGTGCCCCCTGTCTCCGTTGATCTTTACATTAATGATGGAGCCTCTGGCAGAGGCCATTAGATCTTGCACCTCGGTGTCTGGCATTGAGGTGGGTGGATACTCCCACAAGATTGGATTGTTTGCAGACGATGTGATACTACCTTTGACAGACCCGGCTACCTCCCTGGAAGGTGTACAAAATATTCTGAGCACCTTTGGATCAGTATCCTATTACAAATTAAATTCTACTAAATCCTCTATATTGCCCATAGGCATATCGAGGAAATTGAAAGACCAACTTAAAGCAAAATTTCCCTTTCAGTGGGTCACAAATAATTTAACATATCTGGGGATCAGTTTGGCATCCCCAGCGTCGTCTGCTTATGAAGCCAACTATCCTAAGCTGATAGGTATAATTAAACAGGATGTGCGTCATATCTCTACGTTCGAAATGTCGTGGGTGGGGAGGGTGGCAGCGCTGAAAATGATTGTGTTACCAAAAATAATCTATTACTTTAGAACAATCCCAATAGTAATACCTGAGAGATTTTACACTGAAGTAGATAAACTATTTAGGCAATTTGTGTGGGGAGGGAAGGTAGCAAGGATCTCCTATCCTGTATTGGGGAGGCACAAAAAAATTGGAGGCATAAATTTTCCCAACCTTAGACACTACTGTTATGCAGCACGCCTTGATCAAACTAAAACGTGGTTTGACCTGACCACTGATAAATTGTGGGTGCGGATTGAGGAAAGTGTGGTAGGCAACAGGTCTTTGCCTGCTTTGCTGTTGTCGAGCCTGACCCATATGACTCTTCACTATAGAACCTGTCCATTTATAGAAGCGACTCTGCTAGCATGGAGGAAACTACACATTACCGTACCCCTAGAGACACTGGAATGTTGCAGAGACTTCCCTCTGCAACTTTATGAATACCTTATCCCTGACTTAGATGTTAAATCTTGGTTAGGCAGAGATATCCCAACCTATAAGGCAGTATTGGACAGACAGCAGGAGCTGGCTTCATATTCTTTATGCAGACTAGCCCACTTCCATGAAAAAAACCCGGGTATCTCCTATGGAATACACACAGAGACGTGGGCATATTTGGAATCTTGCGAAGATGGGGCAAAAGGCCTCTCAAAGTTTTATTCCACATTGCAATATGGGGGAGCTTTTAAGAAGACTACTAATATGATAAATTGGGAAAGAGACCTGGGGACTTCCTTCTCACAGGGAGAGTGGCAGGGTGCTATACAATCGTACTATTGTCACTCCCACTGTGCGAACCACTGGGAACTGATATTGAAAGTATTATATAGATCATATTTGACACCTGTGAGGCTAGCACAAATATATCCTAATTCCTCACCTAGTTGTTGAAGAGAGTGCGGGGAAAAAGGAGGTATGATGCATATACTGTGGACCTGTAGGGCTATACGGAGCTTTTGGAAGTCGGTGTTCTCATTAATCACCAAAGTTACTGGTCTGATTATTGTACCGTCTCCACAGATGGCTATATTAAGCATAGGTATTCACTTGGTGCCTACAGTTTTCCGACCAGTGATTACACATATTCTGATAGCAGCAAAATTAACGATCACTGCCAAATGGAAATCCTTGAATGCCCCGAATATATCTGAAGTCATATCTAGAGTTAAACAACAATATGTCTATGAAAGATATTTTGCTATTAGGAATCATACCCTAATTAAATTTAAACCTTGCTGGGAGGCCTGGATAGCGCTCTATCCTAGCGAATAAGGGAGCATTTGCAGTCTTGTCTGGTACATACTGTTTTTGGTTAATCTTTTGTTTTCCTTTATATTATTTACCCTTTCTGTTATGTGGTTATGAGTTGTCCAACGATATTACGGAAATACAATTGTGACTTACAATTTAGATGGTAAACTAATGTAGGAAGCTGCCCTGTGCTCTGGACACAGTTAGTCCCCATTTGGGGTGTACGGAGTGCGGAGGCGGCACAGTTAAAGTACAACGGGTTTAAGACTACATCCATCTATGGACTTAATAGAATAGAATTGTATGTAATAATTACCTATATACAACTTTGCATTCTGAGTGACAATTCAGTGTATCTTCTGTTGTAATGTCAATGTAAGTGTTTCTTTTTATTACAGAACTCAATAAAAATAATTGAAAAGAAAATGATTCAAATAGAGTGATATCAGTAGAAAGGAAAAGCTGGTTGGTGATAGAGACGTAGTGAAGAAAACTCTACATGTTGCGCACCCTTATGGGCGTCTTCAGGAACTTGCAGTCTAATATACACATGAAAACAATAAAAAATTATAACAAAACAAACAGACAAATAATGTATCAAAATGAAAATGTAACAATTATTTAATAAACAATAACCAACACGTCAGTGTGCTTCCCCCTAGAGGCAATCAACCTAGAAGGCATGTGGTCATAGGTGAGCAAAAGCAAACAAGGGCGCTGGGTAGGTTATGCACTGATTGTGTTTTTAGTCTGCGTTTTTGGATACTAAGGTTTGGTCTTTTTTTTTTTTTTCTATCGCGATAGTGTTTTTACTAGGTTACTGATGAAATTCCTCTTCTGTTTCATTTTAGCCTTAAAACTGTTGGAGCTTTACTGGCCTCACGCACGCGCACACACACACACAGATATATATATATCTATCTATCTACACACGTGTGTGTGTGTGTATATATATATGTGTGTATGTATGTATGTGTGTATATATATATATATATATATATATATATATATATATATATGTGTGTGTGTGTGTGTGTGTGTGTGTGTGTATATGTGTGTATGTATATATATATATATATATATTATATATGGGATGCACCAAAGTTTCGGCCACCGAAACATATCGGCCGATACTAGGGCTTATTTTCGGTGTAGGGCTTGCAACTTAATCCCCAGTGTGAACAGCGTAAAAGTGCTTGCAAACTGCCAGAATCCTCACCACCACAGCAGAATACAAATGCAAAGGGTATTTGTGTCTGCAATCTAATCATATCACATACCTTCACACAGCTTCCGTGACCCGGTTGATCGGTCCTTCCTGGCAAAAGCCCTGCAGAGGGAGGGGGGCCCGAGACCCCCCTAATGACAGCTGGCAGAGGAGAGCAGCGGGGGATCAGCTGAGTGCGGCTCGGCGCTTCCGTGACCTGCCTGAGCTGTTCTACCTGCTCTCAGCCTTTCAGAGGGGGGTGAAAATCCCCCGCTGACAGCTGGGAGAATGGGAGGACTCCAGCAGCCCACAACCAGCCTAAAATAGGGTTTATTTTCGGTGTAGGGCTTATATTCAGTCGTCCTGGAAAATCGTGATAGGTCTTATTTTCGGGGTAGGCCTTACTTTCAGGGAAACGTGGTATGTATGGTGGATTGAAGTGGCGACATCCAATATCCAGGATCTGGCCTAACTACTTTCAAGCGCCACAGGACTTCCCATTGTGAGAGTTGTACCATTTTGGTAAACCTTTTTGATTTGGGTACTAGTATGAGAGCACAGGAGTGCGGCTTTATCACTTGGAGGATTTTTTTCATCCTGAATTCAGACTTTTTTTTTTTTTGTTTGTTTGCTTGGTCATTCTTTTATAGACGCACACTTTCGAATGCTATAAGCTTTGTTTTTTGTTTTTTATGATCACTGCACTTTATTTTTTTTGTTTTAAGAACTCCACCTATTAGCTCATGTTACACCCATATTTAAGGTGTAGCAATTTCTTGTTACGGGGGATAATGAACCAGGACTTTAAGCTAGACTTCTGCTCTCAGCTGCCTTCTCGGTCCAAATCTTCCAATCTAGTGTTGTCGCACGGATTACCATATCTCCATGCAGTCCTTGTCCTTCCGGAGCAGGGGGTCATGACCCAGTAAATTGTCATGGGCTCTACTCCAACCTCTTGGCTTCCAAACCATAAGGACCCTCCACCCATCTTGGCTCCCAAGACCCTAAATGTGTTTGGGCCCTTAAATTCCACATGGAATACGATTTTTTTATTATAACGTGTCAAACAGACTTTCTGAAAGTTTCTCCTTCCCTTCTGGACACCGCTCAGGCCAGACACTTCAGTCTAATCTTTCCATCCAACTCAACTTCTGCAGTTCTGGGTCTGATTTTGTAGATAACTTTTGAGACTGACCCAATTTCCGTGTTTCACTGTGGGGCAAGTTTACAGTCTGTAATTAATTAATACCTGAAGACCTTGTGCTGACCTCTTGGTTCAAGAATCTGGCTTTTGAGTCCATCCTTCAGGTCTTTTGAAGATAGTACCGACTGACAGCAGGTGCTCGTGCTGAGGGAGCAGTCATCCTGTCAGTGCTGTGGGCATGGTTGGAGTCTTTTATCCATCCCATCAAGCATTTTGGAACTTTAAGCTGTATTAAACCCAAAAATGTAATCTATTACAGCTTACCAATCATTAGATGTAGTGGTCAGTAACACACCTCTAGAGTGCCCCCCATTCTGGATGAATGAGCCCAGGAGGAACCTTTTGGACAGCAGCATGGTTGGGAGATCGCTCTGGAGATCCATAGGTTGTGGGGAAAACATATTCCCTGGGCTAGGTGAGACTGTTTATCACAGTCACGGCCATCTGGTAAGCAGGATACTACTCGCTTGGGTGTCGCACCTGAATTAATCACACCACTCTTGGGAAGATTTGTGTTACTCACTATTTTTCTGGCAATTATCATGGTTTTATTTCTGAGATTTTCACCATGCATTGAACTTTATTTTCACTTTTTCTGGCAAGCAGTTATCCGTGAAGGGTATATCCTTGGATTTAACCCTTCATGGATTGTGCCGTCTATGGACTTTGCATTCGTTTTTCCTTTCTCTCCCAAATTATTTTTTTTTATATACGTTTGTTTCATAATATTTAATCCCATGTGATAGGTAATTCACACGTTATCACTTTTCTAGCACTGTACTCAATTTGTTTTTTTTTTGTTTTTTATTTAAGTTTTTTGTACGGAACTTAATGTGCTAGCTGCTCTTCCACGTCATACATATTTTAATTTTATTCACATTATATTATCTAGTGCAGCGTTGGCCCTAGGGCCTTTTTCTTTTAGGATCTGCAGAAGTCTGGCCAGAAGTGGTCTTTATGGAAGAATTATGACCAAAAAGTCATGCCTCTGACATGGAAACAAGGCTAAGCAACTCATCTATGATCAAACTCAGGAACTTGGTGTAGACAAATGGCAGCAGGTGCTTTGGACAAATTAGTCAAAATTTTAAATATTTGCCTGTAGCTGAAGGCAGTTTGTTCGCCGAAGGGCTGGAGTGTGTCTGTACTAAGTGTCTTCAGGCAACAGTGAAGCATGGTGAAGGTTCCTTTCGAGTTGGGGCTGCATTTCTGCAAATAGAGTTGGAGATTTGGTCAGGATCAATGGGGTATCCTCTATGCTGAGAAATGCAGGCAGATTGCCATACCATCAGGGAGGTGTGTGACTGGCCCCAGATTTATTCTGCAGCAGGACGATGACCCCAATCATACAGCCAGTGTCCTTTAAAAACTAACTTCAGCATTAATAACAAGGAGTTTTGAAAGTGATGTTTTGGGCCCCACAGAGCCCTGATCTCAACATTTGAGTTTGCCTCAAATCCTGTCTCGTGTAATTCCTAGACAGCCTACGTATATACACAGATCTGTGGTTGGTTCTCCAAGATGTTTGGAGCTTTCTACCTTCTGAGTTACTTCCAGGGTTCGCACGGTCATTAAATTCCTGGAAAAGTCATGGGATTTTGACATGGCACTTTCCAGGCCTGGGAAAGTTTTGGAAAATGACTGAATCCCACTACGTTTTGGAAAAGTCATGGAATGTTTAGTAGTGGTGCATCGGATCGTAATCGATCCGTGAGCTGAAAGGTGCATTCTGTTCGGATCGGCATACGACGCGATCCACGGATCGCTTCGGAGCCTCGGCCATTAGGAAAGGCCGCGGCTTCGGCCTAGCTCCGGAGCGGCGGCCATCTTGGAACACCCGGCGGCGGCCTTGGTGAGCTGCGCGCTGACGTCATCACCCACTCATTAAAATAAGACCACGGAGAGGGGGCAGAGTAACATCATGGTGCCAAGTAGCAGCACTTGAAGCAGGGAAGTGTCGGACTGTATGAACTGTTATAAAGGGAGGTGACTGAGACAGAGGAGAGTGAAAAGACTGAGGGAGAAACAAAAAAAAAAAAAAACACGTGAAAGCATTCCAGGCATCATTGGTGTTGCCATCTCCCCCCTTTTTTTCACAGCCACCAGTACATCATCAGTGCCTATTTATATACTCACTCATCCGCTCATTTGAATTTAACTTTAAATTGCAGCGTGGGGGTAACACAGTTTAAGCTAAAATTAGTGTGTTCACAGTGTAGCAATGTGTGTGGGGGTCTCTGATGGGGATATTAATGTGTGTGTGCGTGGGGGTCTCTGATGGGGACATTAATGTGCGTGGGGGTCTCTGATGGGGACATTAATGTGCGTGGGGGTCTCTGATGGGGACATTAATGTGTGTGGGGTTTGACCCGAGACGCATGGCTGGAAGTAAGGAACTTTATGTTCAGAACGGTGTTGCTGGACACTTTATTTTTTAGTTGCTTCCCCTTGATTTATGTGTTATCTCCCGTGGATTACGTTAATCCATTTCTAAGCGGTTCTCAGGGTTTGATGTGTTATGTTATGAAACGTTGTTACTGTGCAAGCGTTATTTAAATAAATATTTCATATTCCACTGTACACTAAGCTTGTCATTTATATTCGTAAAAATATGCTGGGTGTGACATGGATTTTCTTCTTTAACATGTATACATAGACATTTCATGAAACATTGGGTCATGAATATTTACGTGAAGTCATGGAATTTTATTGGTAAAAATGTGTATGAACCCTGTACTTCAAAAACTGTGTGCATGTCTACTTAAAGAATTATAATATAGGTATAGTATAGGTTTATTTATTATAGTATACGGTTGTGCTCATAAGTTTACATACCCTTGCAGAATTTATGATTTCTTGGCCATTTTTCTGAGAATATGAATGATAAAACAAACCTTTTCTTTCACTCATGGTTAATGTTTGGCTGAAGCCATTTATTATTGATCAACTGTGTTTAATCTCTTTAAATCATAATGAATACAGAAACTACTCAAATGGCCCCCTTTAACATCAATGACAGCTTGAAGTCCTTTGTGGTATTTTGTGGATGAGGCCCTTTTTATATTCTCAGATGGTAAAGCTGCCCATTCCTCTTGGCCAAAATCTTCCAGTTCCTGTAAAATCTTGGGCTGTCTTGCGTGAACTGAACGTTGAGATCTCCCCAGTGGCTCAATGATATTGAGGTCAGGAGACTAAGATGGCCACTCCAGAACCTTTACTTTATTCTGCTGTAGCCAATGACAGGTCGACTTGGCCTTGTGTTTTGGATCATTGTCATGTTGGAATGTCCAAGTACGTCCCATGCACAGCTTCCTGGCTGATAAATGCAAATGTTCCTCCAGTATTTGATCACATACTGCATTCATTTTGCCAAATTTCCTGTGCCTTTTGTAGCATATCCCCAAAACATCAGCGATCCTCCTCCTTGTTCTCAGTAGGAATGGTGTACTTTTCATAATAGGCCATGCTCCTCTCCAAATGAAGCGTTTATTTTTGTGGCCAAAAAGCTAAATTTTGGTCTCGTAACTCCAAATGACTGTGCCAGAAGGTTTGAGGCTTGTCTCTGCTGTTTGGCGTATTGTAAGCGGTTTACTTTGTGGCATTTACGTATTAATGGCTTTCTTCTGTCGACTCGACTATGCAACCCATCTTTCTTCAAGTGCCTCCTTATTGTGCATCTTCAAACAGCCAAACCACATGTTTTCAGAGTCCTGTATTTCACCTAAAGTTATTTGTGGGTTTTTCTTTGCATCCCAAACAATTTTCCTGGCTGAAATTTTAGTTGGTCTACCTGACCGTGGTTTGGTTTCAACAGAACCCCTCACTTTCCACTTCTTGATTAGTTTGAACACTGCTGATTGGGATTCTCCGTTCCTTGGATATCTTTTTATATCCCTTTCCTGTTTTTTTTTATGTAGCTCAACTACCTTTTCCCACAGATCCTTTAACAATTCTTTTGCTTTCCACGTGACTCAGAATCAAGAAACGTCAGTGCAGCACTGGATGAAAGATGCAGGGGTCTGTCAGGAGTCCATTTATATATATAATATATATATTGTGTGTGTGTATGTATGTGTGTATATATATATATATATATATATAACACTAATTACAAGCACAGATGAGGAAGGTTACCTTTAATAGCCATCAAAAACCCCTTTGTGTCGTCAACTTGTGTGCATGTTTAACAGGCCAAAAGCACCAGGGTATGTAAACTTTTGATCAGCGTTATTTGGGTAGTTTCTGTTGTGATTATGATTTAAAAAGAGTAAACATAGTTGATAAATGGCTTCAGCCAAACACTAACCATGAGTGAAAAATGTTTTTGTGTTATTCATATTCTCTGAAAAATGGCCAAAAAAACATATAAATTCTGCCAGGGTATGTAAACATATGAGCACAACTGTATGTATATTCTTTACACGTACAAATGGCTTGTTTTACACAGTAAGGCCTCATGCCCACTGGCGTTTTTACAGCTGCGTTTTTTGCAGCTTAAAAACGCCTGTCCATGTTATTGTAAATTTTTTTTATTTTTTTTTGAAAAAAAAAAAAAACGTCGGAGCTAAAAACGCGACCGCGCGTTAGTGCGCGTTTTTTGCGCGTTAGTGCGCGTTTTTGCGCGTTTTTTGACGCTCGCGTTTTTTCCTGCCAAGTTCTGACGCTGAGGAACGCACTGGCCCTGGGTTTTTTTTACAGCTTACAAACGCCTATGCTCTTTACAGCTCAAAAACGCCTAGGTGGGCATGAAGCTATAGACTAACATGGACAGGCGTTTTTAAGCTGTAAAAAACGCGGCTGAAAAAACGCCCGTGGGCATGAGGCCTAAGGCCTCATGCCCACTGGCGTTTTTACAGGTGCGTTTTTTGCAGCTTAAAAACGCCTGTCCATGTTATTGTAAATATTTTTTTTTTTTTTTGGAAAAAAAAAAAAAAAAAAACCTCGGAGCTAAAAACGCGACCGCGCGTTAGTGCGCGTTAGTGCGCGTTTTTGCACGTTTTTTGACGCTCGCGTTTTTTCCTGCCAAATTCTGACGCTGAGGAACGCACTGGCCCTGGGTTTTTTTTACAGCTTACAAACGCCTATGCTCTTTACAGCTCAAAAACGCCTAGGTGGGCATGAAGCTATAGACTAACATGGACAGGCGTTTTTAAGCTGTAAAAAACGCGGCTGAAAAAACGCCCGTGGGCATGAGGCCTTAGGATTCACGTTCACAGGATATGCTTTTAGAGGAAGGATTAATGCTGGGCTGGATGCTCAGTAGACAATGTCACATGTAGGGCTGGGAAAAAAATAGATTTTAATCTTAAATCGAGTTTTGAGTTCAAATCGATTCAGATTTGAAGAAAATCGATTTTTTTCGATTTTTTTTTTTTTTTTTTTTTTCCTTCAAAGTTTCCATCCCAGGGCTGCAGGGGGCGTATCCGGAATGGCACTGGGTGGCGTTACCCCAATTACATCTACTTGCCGCAGTCGCCACGAGTAGATGTAATGTAACACTAACCGCAAGCCGCCGTCTGCCTACCTGATCAGCGTGTCATGCAGACAGACGGCGGCCATTGCAGTGTTCAAAAGCCACGCCTCCCGAGTCCTCGTCTGTGATAGGCGGAACACTCAATTTCACAGCAGCCAGTGTTCAGCCTATCACGGACATCCTCTCATCCTCGTCTGTGTTATGAGGATGAGCGGATGTCCGTGATAGGCGGAACACTGAATGCTGGGAAATTGAGTGTTCCGCCTATCAGACGAGGAGGATGCGCGGCTTTTGAATACTGGAATGGCCGCCGGTGTAGCAGTAAAATCCGTATCCCATAAAAAAATCTGCATCAGGTACGGGCACAGTGATTGAAGCTTGGACAGTGAGGCATTGGGCACAGTGAGACACGGGCACAGTGAAGAAAATGGGCACAGTGAGGCACAGGCACAGTTCAATTCAACTAAGAGTAACCTCAAGATTTTTTGTTGTTTTTATTAGCTAAATCCAAATGCAGTATTAATAATTTGGATGTTTAACAATCTTTGTTGCACACTAACTTTGCAGTTAGAGAAAGGGTTTGCCTTTGCAATTTTCTTTGTTGATGCACTTTAATATAATTAAAAAAAAAAATCGAATCGTAAATCGAGTTTTTTATAAAAAAAAATCGCAGATTTTTTTGGGGGGGAAAATCGCCCAGCCCTAGTCACATGCCTCTATATAACTCTAACCATTGCAAAACATTTTTAAATACCCTGTGTTTGGTGGAATGCTTTAAACAGTTTGTATATTTTAGAAGTGACAGACTGTTTGTTTTTGTTTGTTTTTAGGTCAGGGCAATGCAAGCTACGGAAAAGCCCCTAGACGTGGTGGTCATCAAAATAACTACAAGCCATATTGAACACGTCAGGTATGCAGTGGCAGGATCAGCGTTGCAGAGAATACGGAATTTTGACTGGATATTGTATTACCTCTAAATTAGTACAAACTGACTTTGTTAGGCTATCATGTATGATTCCCTGGATCAGCTCAGCTGTTAATCATTTTTTCAAGAGATTAATTGCCGATTTTATCACTAGGTAAAAAACTGAACTGATTGAGGTCTGCTTAAAACTGCAGCTCTGCTTCTTGGGACTGCCTCTTGGAGTGAAGTATGGACTCTGTTACTCCAACTGTACAGAACAACTTGTCCTAGGGAACCAGTGTCATTTTTTCACTTTTTTTTTTTATTTTGTATTGTTTTGTGTCATACATTTCCAGTTCTGGAAGTGTTAATTTTACTGTACTTTTTGGTACCTCTTTGGATTCTAATGTATTGTAAGGTATTTTACATGTGTGGCTTCTCCATAACATTTTTGAAGCTATCCAAGCTTTTGAAATAAAACATCTTTGAGTAGCCTGTCTCAGTGTGTGAAAATTGTGTATTCAGTGGATTTGGAACAAAAACAAAACAAGCTCTACACGGTACAATCCAACTAAATATCAAAAAACTCTGCAATATACAGTACATAATTAGCTGCAATGCCTTTATACACCTATATTGATGATCCAAAATCTATCAGGTATAGCCCAGCACTCAATACCATATCCTCAAAACAAACTTCCAAAATATATACAACTTTCTAATATTAAAGTGCAAACCATTTAATAACTTATGTGCAGGGATATTTACGCAATGTAACCATTTGCACAACTTAAACTATTATTGTGCAAAAATACAGATTGAATATCTCCTGGCAAAACAACATTGTCATATTAAATGCTTACAATGTCACCTAATGTGTAACAAAAATCTATTAGGTCAACGTGGTAGTGAATCCCATCTTTGTAATAACCTTTTGGCAACTGCTGGTACTATTAATTTTCACAAATGTATAAAGACCACTGCCAATGTCAATTGCAGTGAAAGTAGATTCTGCTCCTGGTCCCCTTTTCTATCTACTTTCAGATGCCATTGTAACAAGATAAAATGGTCATGGTTATGGCTGATCGGTGTATAGTGTCCCACTGAGTCAAACATTTCTGCCGCCTCCTGCATTTTCTGATTTTCCATCAATGATTCAGAATCCAACCTCAATTCCAAAAAAGTTTGTATCTATGTAGATTTTACACAGCATTCAGATTGCAAATCGCATAAACCCATGTTTTATACACAGTAGAAAAGATATCAAATGTTTAATCAGAGAAAATGGTACAATTTTTCTTGCTCAGTATTTTTTGAGTATATGGAACCAGTTGCATCTTTGTATATGCTGCTATGCAATCAAAACACCATAAACCATGCACAATGAGTGTAAGATCAATGCCACATTAAAAAAAATATATATATATCTATATATATCAAAAATGTTGCGCTCTAAACAGAGAAAATGCCCTGCTGGCAGCTGAATGTAAACAAAAGAATGCCAGCAGTTAACACTTGGGGGGGACTGGGGGTTCACCCCAATCCAAGGGCCTGGTATGGATCTTAATGGGAACCCTGTGCCAAAGATTAAAAAAAAAATGGCAAGGTCCCTTCTAAAATCCATATCGGATCCTTATCCAAGCATGGGGGGTGCTTTGTGCCTAGGGGGATTCCACCCAAACCAAGGGCCTCTTCCCCCATTCCTGTCCAGTGGTTTTTGGCATCTGCGGGCGGGGGGCTTATCAGAATTGAAAGCCCTCCATAATAAGACATGAGACAGTTGGTCACTCAGTCTATATTAATTTGTATTCAGGTCAGGACAGCTTATATACAGTTAAAGGGGCCGAGACATTAGTTCTCTGGACCTATAGAAAATATGCACGTAATCAAGAAACAATAGACATCATGTATGTAATAGAAAACCGTTCTCCACGATAATGACAACAAGAAACTCGGGACATAGGCCTCTCAGAATAGCAAAATTCTGTGCGCGTAAAAACATTCTCCTAGTTCAGGTAACAATAGGAGGAAAAGTCCTATATCTTCAACAGCGAATATATCTGATATGGAATTTTATAGATGGACAACTCCTATTCTCATATTGATTAGTGGTTCCAAATTAACCACTTGCCGACCGCCGCATGCAGATGTACGTCTGCAGAATGGCACGGGCAGGCACATGGGCGTACCTGTACATTCCCTTTAAATTTTGCCCCGTGAGAGTGTTCGCGGGTCCCGGGAACTTGAGGTTCCTGAGCGGCCCGTGATTGCAGTCGGCAAAGGCAGAACCCCTGATGCCTTTTGTAAACGAGGCATTCCCTTATTCTGCCTAGTGACACTGTCACTGAAGGCTGTTCCGTGTGATCAGAAACGGTCATCAGTGACGTGTCACATGTAGACACACCCTCTAACCGAATCACTCCCTAGTACTGACAACCCCTGCAGCGCCACCTAGTGGTTAACCCCTTCACTGCCAGTGTCATTTTTACAGTAATCGGTGCATTTTTATAGCACTGATCTCTGTAAAAATGACTGGTCCCAAAAGTGTGTCAAGTGTTCGCCATAAAGTCGCAGTCACAATAAAAATCGCTGATCGCCGCCATTACTAGTAAAAAAAAATATTAATAAAAATGCCATAAAACTACCCCTTATTTTGTAGATGCTGTAACTTATGCGCAAACCAATGAAATGCTTATTTCGATTTTTTTTATTTATTTTTTTAACCAAAAATATGTAGAAGATAGCTATGAATAAGCACTAGTATAGTGCGAAACGCGTTAGCCATTTTTTGACCAGTGTGTCGTGATGTACAGTGTGTTTTGATTCCTGATTTTTAAATACAGGCTTTTATTTTTGGAGTGCTGCTATCCAGAAGATTTTTTCGTTCTTGTTTGTAGAAGAATACATATCGGCCTAAACTGAGGGGGAAAAAAATGTTTTTATATATTTTTTGGGGATATTTATTCTAGCAAAAAGTAAAAAAATATTGAATTTTTTTCAAAATTGGTGCTCTATTTTTGTTTATAGCGCAAAAAATAAAAACCGCAGAGGTGATCAAATACCTCCAAAAGAAAGCTGTCTGTGGGTGGAAAAAAACATCAATTTTGTTTGGGAGACACGTCGCACGACCGCACAATTGTCAGTTAAAGCGACACAGTGCCGAATCGCAAAAAGGGGCTTGGTCTTTGACCCGCAAAATGGTCCGGGGCTGAAGCAGTTAATTTTCAGTATATTAATCATTTAGTTTAAAGCAGAACTCAATCATTTCCTACCATGTTGGAGTTATGGTACAAATGGGGTTCTTTACTAAAACTGCAAAGTGCAAAATCATTATGCACAAAAAAACAATCGGCTTCCAGGTTTTATTGCCAAAGCTTAATTGAACAAGCTGAAGTTAGAAGCTAATAATCTGGTGCAGTGCATGGTAGCCAGAGTGCTCCAGTTTTAGTAAATCTACCCTACAGTGACGACTAGGGTTGTCCCGATACCACTTTAAGACAGAGTACAAGTGCCGATACTTTTTTTTCAAGTACTCGCCAATACCGATACTTTTTTTTTCAATGTCATGTGACAGTGGCACATGTCAGTGTTTTTTTTTTTTATAGATTATTTTTTTTTTTTACGATTTTTTGTTATGTTTTTTTTTTTTACAGTGCTTCTTTTTTGGGGGTGGGGGGGGGGGTTGGATTGTGTCAGTGTGTTTTTTTTTTTTAAATTTTTTTTTTTTATTTACATTTTTATTTTTTTTCAATTCATTTTTTTATTTATTGCAATTTTTTTTTTTTTTTTTTTTTACACCTGTTGGGGGGGCTTTGGTGAGATTTCAGGGATCTTAACAGACCCCTGACATCTCCCCTTTGAGACAGAGAAAGGGACTAAGGACACAGATTCCCCAGTCCCTTTCTCTGCAGCCTCAGATAAAATATGAATGGACAGGAGGCTCCTCTCCAATCATAAACTGAAGCATCGTAAACACAGGTTACGATATTTCAGTTATATGAATGGACAGTCGGTGATCACTGACCCTGTTCATTCGGAAAAGGAAGGAGCCGGGTTTAGCGGCTCCTACCTCCGCTCTCCATCTTGACAGATCGAGGACAGAGGGAGTGGAGGAGGACATGGAGGGGGACACTGAGCGCGGAGGGGGGGAGAGCAGCACGAGTGGGACATGGAGCGCGGACAGCAGCACGGAGGGGGACAACGAACCTGGAGGGGGAGAGCAGCATGGAGGGGGACACAGAATGCGGAGGGGGAGAGCAGCGTCATGGAGAAGGACAGCAGCAGCACGGAGGGGGATACAGGGACGGTCAGCGGTGATCGGTGCGGCTTTGGGGGGAGTTTAGAAGCACCGATCGCCGCTGTATATATTTCGCTAAAGCAGCTGAAAGGGGGGTGGGGGTCCGGGGGGAGAAGCTGTCAGCTGTATTGAAATGTATACAGGGAGATCAGTGCTTGAAACTCCCCCCGCCGCACCGATCATCCCTGACTGCCCAGGTATCGGGTGAAGCATCGGAGCATTTTCCCAGAGTACAAGTACTTGGGGAAATGCTCAGTATCGGTACCGATACTAGTATCGGTATCGGGACAACCCTAGTGACGACTAAGTTTTGTCTCCAATATGCATCATCTTGTTGCCCTGCTAAAAATGCATTGGCCTATCGTTACGAGCCAGTATATAAAGAGAAAAAGCAATAAACGCATTAAAATTAACATTCCGGCTTGCCTAAACCATAATACAGATCCAAAAAAATCTCAAACTTCTCAATCCCTTTAAAAGGATTCACCCCATCAACCATTTTCCTGGCTTCTGCCTGAAGGCCTGCTACCTCCTTTCGATGTTGATCAATTACGTCATAATAATCAGGCACTTCCATGCTTGTATTATGAATCCATGTACAACACTCACTCTTCTGTTACTTCAGAGAACAGGAAGTGCTGATTCCATAGATCCGATTGCTAGCTCGTGTAATATTAAGGAGGTAGTAAATTTCTTCTGCAAACTTTTACCTAAAGGTAAGCCTATAATGAGGCTTACCTATAAGTAGTGAAAATATCTCCTAAGGGCCAGTTCACACCATAAAAACGCAGTTCCGGATGCGTTCCAGATGCTTTTCTGCATGTAATATTTTATGCGTTACAGTACGGTTTTTGATGCAGTCCAGTGCATTTTTTTTTTTTTTACCCCCTTTTTTTTTTTTTTTTTTTTCTTCTTAAACTTAAATAAGGTCATAGATCAAAGTCTCATGTAAACTAGTATGTAGGAAGTAAATTATAAACAAATAAGTCCATAATAATAATGCTGGAATGTGCAAAATCCAATCAAAAGGACACTGTCACTCAAACACCAAACGCCTCTTACCCTTGGGTAGATAAAATGAGCGTAGATAATTTAATCCAAAGATCTGCTCCTCAGCAGTGTGGGGGGTAAAAGCCTCCAACTGATCCAAATGAATATAATAGTGCATAAAAAGAAATCAACGGCCCTCTTCTTCCCTTATACACTCCACTGTGCTTTGGGAGCATGTCTGCTAAATGCAGACCAAAAAACCTTACTAGCTGCTACTATATTCAAAATACTTTTTTATTATATGTTTTTTGTAAACAAAAATAGTAGCGCTTCAGTGTATCACACCACAAATCTAGATACTATAGAAAATATATATATATGTCCCGTAAAGAAATACATTTAAGTGAAAAACTGCAAAACATATACTCTAAAAATATATGTGCACATACAATAAATTAATAAGTGTTCATAGCGTTTAAATGTTTCACAACTGGTTTTGAAAACAATATTTGAAGAAAGTCCATCAGTGAAATAAGTGTTCCAATAATAGTGACTTCAGCTAAAATTTGCATAAAAATCTTCCTGTGTTCTCTTGAATAACCTTCACCACACCAACGTGATTAGTGACTGCACTCCCTAAGGACTTGCACTCACCAATAGGAATTGCCTCGCACTCTCATGCTCGGCTTCACAGCTTAAACACCCCTCAGGGTATAAAAGATGGATCCAAACGATGTTGCTTGGTCAGTCAAGTTTTCCCACATGAAAAAGCAAAAAGGTCTCCAATAGCTCACGGCGCTCTTTTATAGTGTGTGGCGTTCGGTTCTTTCGACCGCTCATCGAATCTACAGTCCGGTGTTTGGACGGAAGTTCACGTTGTTTTCGATTGGAGTGGAGAGACGGGCATATATGAAGGAGGGTGAGACGCATATGATTGATCCGCCGAGACCGCAATACGTCGCGGCTACCTGTCGTATACCGGTCTGGCTTTTTGAAGTGATTTTGCTGAAGTGCCTAAATTTTGATTTGCTAGATGTGAGTGAAACTATTGAAGGTTACCTGTGCTGTGTTTAATAAAAGTTTTTACATACTTCACTATTGGAGACCTTTTTGCTTTTTCATGTGGGAAAACTTGACTGACCAAGCAACATCGTTTGGATCTATCTTTTATACCCTGAGGGGTGTTTAAGCTGTGAAGCCGAGCATGAGAGTGCGAGGCAAATCCTATTGGTGAGTGCAAGTCCTTAGGGAGTGGAGTCACTAATCACGTTGGTGTGGTGAAGGTTATTCAAGAGAATACAGGAAGATTTTTAAGCAAATTTTAGTTAGTCACTAATTTTGGAACACTTATTTCACTGATGGACTTTCTTTAAATGTTTTTTCACAACTGGTTTGAAAACAATATTTGAACACTTATTAATTTATTGTATGTGCACATATATTTTTAGAGTACCGTATATACTCGAGTATAAGCCGACCCGAATATAAGCCGAGCACCTAATTTTACCACAAAAACTGGGAAAACTTATTGACTCGAGTATAAGCCTAGGGTGTACCTCACTTTGCCTCACTGTGTCCATGCCTCACTGTGTCCATGACTAGACTGACATTTAACATGGGAGTCTATGGAAGGGGTGCCCGGCTTTGAAAAATCAGTGCTCCCCGGCCGTAGGTTTTCTGGACAAGAAACTTTGCAAACCTGTAGAGGAAGAGTGGGGCTACATTTGTGCCAAGTTTGGAGTCAAGAGAACCTAAGACCAGCCAGTACCGGGTCCCCAAATTCACCACAGAAATTACCGTTTAACATGGGAGTCTATGGAAGGGGTGCCCGGCTTTGAAAAATCGGTGCTCCCCGACCGTAGGTCCCCCGGACAAGAAACTTTGCACACTTATAGAGGAAGAGTGGGGCTACATGTGTGCCAAGTTTGGGGTCCAGGGGAGCTATGGCCGGCCGGTACCGGCTCCCCAAAGTCCGGGAGATCAGGCGCAAAAAGGTGACTCGAGTATAAGCCGAGGGGGGCACTTTCAGCACAAAAAATTGTGCTTAAAAACTCGGCTTATACTCGAGTATATACGGTATATGTTTTGCAGTTTTTCACTTAAATGTATTTCTTTACGGGACATATATATATATTTTCTATAGTATCTAGATTTTTGGTGTGATACACAGAAGCGCTACTATTTTTGTTTATTCAAAATACTTTTTTATTTGATCCAAATGAATAGCAGCAAGACTAAGGTATCTCCCATTAGCAGGTCAGCAACCATAGAGCAGTAAGCAAAGGATCCCTCAGCGTCAAGCAGTACCCAGCGGAAAGAAAAAAACTCTCATAGTGCAGACATCCCAGCAAAGCATTTATTAAGAAGAGTAAAAAATGATTACATTTTGGATTAAATTATCTACGCTTATTTTATCTACTTAAGGGTAAGAGGCAGTGTGTTTTGGTGGCGGTGTCCTTTTGATTGGATTTTGCACATTCCAGCATTATTATTATGGACTTTTATTTGTTTATAATTTTACTTCCTACATTGCTAGTTTACATGGGACTTTGATCTAGTTCCTTTAGCGCTACACCTCCCTTTTTCTATTCTGTCAATTGTGCTATCCTTGCATATTGTGTTAGCTGCTTTTTGTACTAGTTTTACTATTTATATTCCTAGTGCAACAAATTTGTGTTTTTATATTAAATAAGGACATGTGTGTTCCAGTGTGTGGTTTTTGATGCTGCATTTTTCCTGCATTGGAACGCATGTTCTAATTTTATTTTTTTCTGGACCTGCAAGCACTGGTGTGAACTATGCCAATTAAAGACCATATAACCTACTTTCTACGCACTTTTGATACAGAAAAAAAATGCACTGGACTGCATGTGGTGTGGATTTTTTTTTTCAGAGGTTTACAACCTCTTTAACAGTTTTATGTAAGGCCCTTTGTTCCCGATTTTAAAGGGGTTGTAAAGGTTCGTTTTTTATTTTCTAAATAGGTTCCTTTAAGCTAGTGCATTGTTGGTTCACTTACCTTTTCCTTTGATTTACCTTCTAAATGTTTTTTCTCTTATCGTCCATGGACCGACGCAGCTCTCATACTGATTACATGTGGGTATATGTCCCTGTTCGCAGGAGAAGACCTAGGCAGAATGTTAGAGGTTAAAACATTCTAGAACAAGCCAGAGCTGAACAGCCCCTCCCAGGGGGGCGGTCCCCCCGGACATTACCCTTCCACCTGCAGCTAATCAGCCTCAGTTTTTTTCTGCCTAGCAGAAGAAGACGTGGCTCTCAGGAGCCAGTCTCCTGAAAGATTTTACTTTTGATTTTTATTCCTTTGGGAATTTTATTTTATTTTTGAGACCTTCAATCAACTGTCGGCTGGGCAACAGGTTGGGTACACTAGTATCCTCGTAGTCTTCCCTGTCCGACCATCGAGCGTGCTGATCCTCGCCTTGCGTGCGTGAGACTCAGTTCACGACATGCCCCATGACTCCAGGGGTGGCCGGGTTGCTTTCATGCTCCCGCGGTCCTCTCAAGATTGAACAGTACTTGACTGACTGTATCTCTCGCGGTGGACCGGGCCGACAGCTACGCAGTACGACTCTGTGATAGGTCTGTCTGAAACAAGCCAGTGGGTCCCTGAAAGGGACGGGTAAGTAGTCTCTCCTACTGCAGGTGAGTACATGCTGGCTGTGTTTCTGTGTGTGGGGGTTTCTCCCTGTCCCCCCCCCCTGTTATGCTGCTCTCTGCACCCTGTACTGGTGCTGTGCTTGGGGGTCACTCTGGCCTGGTTGGGCGCTCATGTCTGCAGTTTTTTCTGGTGTGTGAGGTGATTATTGCGTGCGCCATTGGCGCTGTTTGAGGTGGTTATTGCGTGCGCCATTGGCGCGCATTAGAGCTTTGAATTTTGCGCTCGGCGGCCATCTTGGCGTTTAGTGGCACAGTTATAGCTGTGGACGGCGGCCATTTTCTTGTGGCCGCCGCGCATTTATTTCTGGCGGCGCGAATCCCCTTACAATCTCCTCACAGACTGAGCTGTCCTTAAGGGTTGGTGGGTCCTCCCGGGTATCCCCTCCTCAGCGTAGCCAGTGGGTGGACTGTATATTCACTGTATAGTGTATAAGGTCTCAGAGGGTGGCGTTTATGGAGTCTGATGCACCTGCTCTCCACATTGCCTGGGGCAACTGGCAGTGCTGCACTGTTAAACATGTTCATATGTTTCCTGCACCTGCGGTCCTTATGGACCAGTTGTCAGCAGTCCTGGAATCATTCCTGCCAGAATGGAAGCGGTGTGCGAGCAAAAGGAGCTATAAGCCCCCTCCCCCCACAAAAATCTTTAGTGAAGGAGTGCTCTGAGTCAGATATGGGCCTAGCTATTGGGCTCAGGACCCTACCTCTGAATATTTAATGTTTATGAACAGGACATTCCCTTGTGAGGAAGACTCCAGTTCTGTGTCAGTGAATGACAGGGCGCTTGTAAGTGATCTCATTGATGATGTGAGAATCACACTCAGGCTGAAATTGCTGTAACAAGCTCTTCTTTTACACAGTTTCCTCAGTTTTCCTCACACGCTGCCTCAAGAGCAGCATGGATGAGGGAGGACTTTATTCATTTAGGTCTCTGAGCCTTGTGTGTGATACGTGAGGTAACGTTTCCTGCCATTTCCTGGGGAATGATTTGAGCTCTGACAGACACACTGTCTGAGGATCAGAGGTTAACTGTTACCTGTATGCTGCTTCAGCAGCACTGTCAAGCAGGTTGGAATGATACAGAGAAGATTATGCGCCTCTGCGCCATAATTTAAACTCATCCTATACCTCTACACTGCATACATTCACAGTGTATGTATGTGTTATTGGTCTCTGTGTCTGCGTGGCTGTCCCCACGTTCCAATGCTGGGTTTCAGTGCCATACATGATATAAACGTACAAAATATGTTTATGCACGACTCCAGATACATTCACAGTATATGTATGTATCATACTCTCTGGGCTGGCGGGGGCTCCGGTGTCCTCCCGCACTCTCATGGTATGTGCGCTTCGGCTCTCTGCACAGTATAGACATGTTCAATATGTTTATTGCACATATTATACATGTTTACAGTATGGGTATACTGTTTGTGTGGGGTTCCTCCGGGTACTCCGGTTTCCCCCCCACGCTCCAATGGAAATGCACAGCATAAACATGTGCAATATTATGTTGATTCACATGCTATCATTCCTACACGGTATCTGTGTGCTGTCTGCGTGGAGTTCTTCCGAGTGGGCGCTTCGGCGCTATGCACAGTCTAAATTTGTGCGATTGGACCTACCCGGTATGTCTTTGCAGTCTGCGTGGGTTTCCGCCCACGCTACATGACATGCATGCCTTTGGTGCAATACACGATGTAAACATACACATTATGTTTATACACTACACTAAATACATTTACAGTAGCTGTAGGTATTGCATTCTCTGAGTATGCGTGGGGTACTTCGGTTCCTCCCACGCGCCAACAGTGTGCGCGCCTTCGGTGCTATGCACACATGGGCTTGTGCAAAATGTTTAGCACACATACTATAATACCATACACGGTATGCGTATGCAGTCTGCATGGGTTTCATCCGGGTGCTCAGGTTTCTCCCCTGCGTTCCAATGGTGTGCGCATTCTCAGCGCTATGCACAGTATAAACATGTGCAATTTGTTTATTCGCAGGCTAACATACCTACACGGTTGTGTACGCAATCTGTGTGGCTGGTTTACGTCCAGGCCCCGATGATGTGCACGCCTTCGTCGCTGGCACAGTATATACGCGTTTAATAGGTTTATCCACAAATACTAAACTACATACGCCGTATGTGGTGGTATTATGCTCTTTGTGGCTGGGTGGGTTTCCTCCCACACTCTCCATTTGTGCGTTTGTGCAAACACATAGTTTATACTATGTATTGCATCAATCAGCACCTATCCATGGGTAGCTGCTGGATGGAGCATTGTCACAAGGATCCCTGGTTTCAGGGGTATCACTTTCCACCTGCTTTCAGTGGTGATCAGAAGCGCTGGCTTGGACTGTGTTCGCCAGGCTGGGGTTGGCGTTGCGCCCGTTAGTGGCTGCGTCTCTGGCATTTTTTGTAGCTCAATGACTGGGCAAAAGCCTCTGCTTCATTCATCAGTCGTCTAGCAGGTGCACTACAACTGCTTTAGCCTTTAGGGTCTCTCTGCCCGGGGTGCGTTTGCGCCACCTGTGGAGGCTGAGGTACTAGTCCTCTGACCGAGTTTCTAGGGAAGTTCCGTCAAGTTGCCTTTATTGGCCAACATTTGAGGCACCCTGTACACTGGGGCCTCCCTTCTCCGATACATTGCGGAGTCTCTTTGGGATTTTCATACGTCTCGCTGCAAGACGGTCCTGTCGGCCGTGTGCATTGCAGGCGAAGGGTCCTTGCATCCGGAGGTGTTTCCACCTTCTTTACCGGAGGTGGGGCACCGGAAGTGGACCTTGTGGCCTCTCGACTCACTCGCAAGGTGGTAAGATCGTGGTCAGGTCCAGGGACCCCTGGGCGGATGCGTTAGACGCGTTGGAAGCCCGTGGGGGCAGTATCGCCTGATATATGCTTACCCTCTGCTACTGTTGTTGCCTCGCCGGCTTCGCAGAGCATACTTCATCCTGCTTTACAGTCCTTGGCTTTAATGGCATGGCTGTTTAAAGCCAGGTGCTAAAGGACCGAGTTCTCTCGTATTCGGTCATCTCTTCTATGTTGTTGACACGGGAATCTTCCTCCAGAAAGATATCTCACTGTACCTGAAAGGCTTACATCGCTATGTGTGAGGAACTTGAGTGGCATCCTCGGATGTTTTCCATTCCCAGGATTTTGCTGTTCTTACAGCGTGGTGTGACCCAAAAGCTGGCCTTGCACACCTTTTGTTGAGGGTCGGATTTCGGCCCGGACTGTCTTTTTCAACGACCGCTGCCGGGCCATTCCTTGATTAGCACCTTTTGGGCAGGGGGTTCGCCATGTGGTCCCCCCTGTCAAACCTCCTCTCCCTACTTGGGATCTGATTTTGATGCATCTCGGTTCTCCAAGAACATCCCTTTGAGAATATCGGAGAGATTCCTCTCTTGACCTTGTCCCGGAAGTTGGCCTTATTGGCCATTGCTTCGGTTAGACGAGTGTCTGAGTTGGCAGCCTTGTCTGGCAAGTCGCCTTACTTGGTCCTCCATAAGGATATGTTGGTGTTGCGCCCACGACCATCCTTCTTTTCTAAGGATGGTCTTGGCCTTTCACCTTAAGAAGGACATTGTTCTTCCGTCCTTGTGTCCTCACCCATCGCTTCCCTGAGAGTTTGCGCTTCCTGCATTAGGATGGGTACAAGCCTTACGAGTGTACCTGTCTGCTACTGTTTCCATTCGGAAATCTGTGTCTGGTCCAAAACAGGGCCGAGCGGTGTTGTCTGCCACCGTCTTTAGGTGGATCAGGCAGACCGTCATACAGGCCTATGCCCTTAAGGGGCGGGCGCCTCCCTTTCCGGTTGCGGCGCATTCCACCAAGGCAATTGGTGCTTCCCGGGCCTTCCGACATCAAGCGTCGGTTGCACAAGTGTGCAAGGCGACGACCTGGTCGTCCGTTCATACCTTTTCAAAGTTCTACAAGGTTGATGTGGCTGCATCTTCGGATGCTTCCTTCGGCCGCAAAGTGTTGCAGGCCGCTGTCTAATGTTGCAACTCCTCCGTTGAGGGGCTCTGCTGGTTTGGAGTGAAGTTTTGGTTGTTCCTTACTTTTTTTGCTCCCACCCTTTTCTTATACTGCTTTGGGACGTCCCACATGTAATCAGTATGAGAGCTGCGTCGGTCCATGGACGATAAGAGAAAATAGGATTTTTGTACTCACCGTAAAATCCGTTTCTCTGACGTCCATGGACCGACGCAGCACCCACCCTTCCTTTTAAGTTTGTACTGCTTTGTTACGAACTGAGGCTGATTAGCTGCAGGTGGAAGGGTAATGTCCGGGGGGACCGCCCCCCTGGGCGGGGCTGTTCAGCTCTGGCTTGTTCTAGAATGTTTTAACCTCTAACATTCTGCCTAGGTCTTCTCCTGCGAGCAGGGACATATACCCACATGTAATCAGTATGAGAGCTGCGTCGGTCCATGGACGTCAGAGAAACGGATTTTACGGTGAGTACAAAAATCCTATTTTTTCTCTGTCTGAATTTCTCACTTCCTGTTTCTCCTCAGTAAACTTCACACCATCATCCGAGTGGTGTGGAGTCAGCCAGAACAGCTTACTGAACAGCTTACTGAGGAGGAACAGGAAGTAAGAAATTCAGACAAAACAAAGAAAAAAAATATTTAGAAGGGAAATCTAAGGAAAAGGTAAGTGAACCAACAATGCACTAGCTTAAAGGAACCCATTTAGAAAATAAAAAACGAACCTTTACAACCCCTTTAAGCAGGGCAATGTCATCTGACATTTTATTTAATACCTCATCCATTATGCATAGTTACATAGTAGGTGAGATTGAAAAAAGACACTAGGTCCATCCTATGTGTGATTATATGTCAGTATTACATTGTATATCCCTGTATGTTGTGGTCGTTCAGGTGCTTATCTAATGGCTTATCTAATTGAGTGAAATGTTTAATCTTTTCACTCCATTCCCCATCCTGTCCATGATGGGAAACCTACCCATGCCATGTTCCCTTTGTTAGAGTTCTCTCCTATTTTACATGTTTGAGTGGATGTTTTGGATCTTTACTTGCTTGTAATACATGGCAAGGACCCCCCCCCCCTCTCCCAATTCTCTCCAGAACTGGAACCAGAGAGCCCAGATAGCACTATCCTCTCTCTTGTATAGGGATCAATGGGTAATATACCACAACAAATAAACAAACTATTATCTAATGTGAAAGGGTGCAGGCCCAGTGCCTTCCTTACTGGGTCAGAATGACTAGATAAACTGGTAAGGTTTTGTCAATAAATTATATAGTGGCTGTGTTTCATTCATTATGGACCAGATTGGACATTTAAGTCTTTGTTAGAAATGTTAAACATAGAAGATGGGTCCTGGCTTAAAGATCTGTTGAACTGTGATTTCTGACACCTTTCCTCTTATTTGACTAATTTCTTACTCTAAAACACCAGCCTAGTGGGTAAATTTGAGTGATTTTAGGAAAGGAAATTGATTCATTTTGCTGGACTTCTGATGCGTGTTGTATACTTGGACCCCTTTCACACTGAGTTTTTCAGGTGTTTTGGCGCTAAAAATAGCACCCAAATACCGCCTAAAAACTGCTCCTCCTGCAGTCTGTGTGAAAGCCTGAGTGCTTTCACACTGAGGTGATGCACTGGCAGGATGTTAAAAAAAAAGTCCCGCTAGCCGCATCTTTGGAGCGGTGTGTATACCACTCCTGTCTATTGAAATCAATGGGATACCGCCCGCTGCAGCAGCGGTTTTGACCCTTTTCCGGCTGATAGCAGGGGTTAAAATCACCCCGCTAGCGGCTGCAAAAACAAAGGTATAGCAGCGCTATACCGCCAGCGCACCTCCCGCCCCAGTGTGAAACCAGCCTTACTGTGGGGGTGCTGTTCAAAAAAGAAGTGATGGTCACTGGTGCAGCAATTAACCACTTCAGCCCCGGAAGAATTGGCTGCTCAATGACCGGACCATTTTTTGCAATTCAGCACTGCGTCGCTTTAACTGACAATTAATTGCGACGCTGTACCCGAACAAAATTGGGGTCCTTTTTTCTTTTACAAATGGAGCTTTCTTTTGGTGGTATTTGATCTGTGCGATTTTTTTTTTTTTTTTTCCATTTTTTTGTGCTATAAACAAAAAAAGCGTAAATTTTGGGAAAAAAACACGATTTCTCTTTTCGTCCATGGACGGACGCGGCCTTCTTAATTCTTGACATATGGGTTATGTTCCTGTTCATAGGAGAGGACTAGGCAGACATGTTAGATATTTAAATACATGTTACTTTAACAGAGTTGAACAGCCCCGCCCAGGGGGTGGTCCCTCCAGACATAATAGGGTTGAGCGGACACCTGGATGTTTGGGTTCAGCCGAACTTCGGGGAAAAAAAGTTCGGGACCCGAACTTGACTCCGAACCCCATTGAAGTCAATGGGGACCCGAACTTTTGAGGACTAAAATGGCTCTAAAATAGTAATGGAAAGGGCTAGAGGGCTGCAAATGGCAGCAAAATGTTAAGAGCATGGCAAGTGCTTTGCAAACAAATGTGGATAATCTTGACCTAGGAGGACGAGGTCCATATGGAGTAGGAGGCTGAGGTGGCGGTGGAAGTGGCGGTATAGGTGGAAGTGGAGGACGAGGTAGCCAACACTGGTTTTTGTTTTTAATTTTTTTTGAATTAGGGGACACCCCAAAAAAAGTGAGAGATCAAAAATACAACAGTGGCTGGGTAAGGCCGGTATACATGTCTATTCTGCACAAGGTACGGACAAGTCCTGTGGGATCCATGCCTGGTTCATTTTAATGAACATGAGCTTGTCCTCATTGGCTCTGGACAGGCGGCTGCGCTGATCTGTGATAACACCCCCTGCCGTGCTAAATACATGTTCAGATAATACACTGGCTGCAGGGCAGGCCAGCACCTCCAAGACGTAAAGGGCAAGCTCAGGCCATGTGCCCAATTTGGAGGCTCAGAAGTTGAAGGGGGGCATACCCGTCATTCAGTATGTGTAGGCGTGTGCACACATACTGCTCCACCATGTTGGTGAAATGCTGCCTCCTGCTAAGACGTTCCATATCAGCTGGTGGTGCTGGTTGTTGCATGCTGACAAAGCTTTTCCACATTTCGGCCAGGCTACCCCTGCCTTCTGAGGTGCTGGCGGTGCCCTGGCGACCTCCTCCTCCTCTTTCGCCTTGTGCTTCCACTGTGCCCCCGATGTCAGGTGGGAATGCCACCAGTAGCGCGTCTACCATCTTGCAATCACGCTCCAGTGAGGGAATTGAGGACGGTACGTTGTCCTTGTAACAGGGATCCACGCAGTAATCAGCACCTGTTAGAATGTGGGCAACTCGGCGGTCATTGCGGAGACACTGCAGCATGTAATCGCTCATGTGTGCCAGGCTGCCTAGAGGCAACGAAAAGCTGTCCTCTGTGGGAGGTGTATCGTCTGTGTCCTCTGTATCCCCCCAGCCACGCACCAGTGATGGCCATGAGCTGGTCTGGGTGCCACCCTGCTGTGAACATGGTTCCTCATCCTCCACCTCGTCATCCTCCAGAACTTTGCCCTTGCTGGACTATTGTGTACCTGGCGTTTGTTGGTGTAGGAACCCACCCTCTGAGCCACTTGTGAATGACTGCCCTGAAAGCCTTGTAAATGATCCCTCTTCCTCCTCCTGTGCCACATCCTCTTCCATTATCGCCCAAAGCAATTTTTCAAGGAGGCATAGAACTGGGATAGTAATGCTGAGAACGGCGTCATCGGCACTGGCCATGTTGGTGGAGTACTCGAAACAGCGCAACAAGGCACACAGGTCTCGCATGGAGGCCCAGGTATTGGTGTTGCTGTTCCGCAGAGCGACTTGCGCGTGCGTGCTGCAGCTGAAACTCCACTATCGCCTGCTGCTGCTTGCACAATCTGTCCAGCATGTGCAAGGTGGAGTTCCACCTTGTGGGCACGTCACATATGAGGCAGTGAGTGGGAAGGCCGAAGTTACGCTGCAGCGCTGACAGGCGAGCAGCAGCAGGGTGAGAACGCCGAAAGTGCGCACAGACGGCCTGCACTTTCTGCAGCAGCTCTGGCATATCGGGGTAATTTTTAAGGAACCCCTGCACTACCAAATTCAGCACATGCGCCAGGCAAGGGATGTGCGTCAAACCGGCTAGGCGCAGAGCTGTTACGAGATTTCGCCCATCATCCCACACCACCAGGCCGGGCTTGAGGCTCACTGCCACCAACCACTCATCAGTCTGTTGTTCCATGTCCCTCCACAGCTCCTGCGCGGTGTGGCGTTTTTCCCCCGGATGAGAAGGCGGTAGAGGATGAGGAAGCGGAGTAGGAGGAGTTGGCAACAGGAGGCAAACTGAAGTGCCCTGCAATCCTCGGTGGTGGAAGGACATGCGCCAAACTGCTATCCGCCTCAGGCCCAGCCGCCACTGCATTTACCCAGTGTGCTGTTAGGGAGATATAACGTCCCTGACCGTGCTTACTGGTCCACATATCCGTAGTTAGGTGGACCTTGCCAGATGGCATTGCGCAGTGCACACCTGATTTTGTCCCCCACTTGGTTGTGCAGGGAAGGGATGGCTCGCCTGGAAAAGTAGTGGCGGCTGGGCACGACTTACTGTGGGACAGCTAATGCCATCAGGCTTTTAAAACTCTGCGTCTCCACCAGACTGACAGCATTTCAAAGGCCAGGGATCGCGGGTGGGTAGGTGGGTACTTCCTCTTCCGCTCCAGTGTTTGGGAGATAGAGAGCTGACCGCTTCCATGGGACATTGTGGAGATGGTTGGTGACCCAGGTGGTAGTGTTGCTAACAGATCTTCTGTTTGCGGGGTGACAGGTGTCACTGTCACTACAGAGGTGGATGAAAAGGCAGAGACTGCAGCAGAAGAGGAAGCAGAAGGAGCCAGAGACCTTTCTTGGTTTTTGAGGTGTCTACTCCACTGCAGCTCGTGCTTTGCATTTGGATGCCTGGTCATGCAGGTTGTGGTCAGGTTGAGAACATTTATGCCTCGCTTCAGGCTCCGATTGCACAGCGTGCAAACCACTCGTGTCTTGTCATCAGCACATTGTCTGAAGAACTGCCATGCTAGGAAACTCCTTGGACCTGGCTTTGGTGTGCTCTGTTCCTTGCTGCGTTGGGCAGTAGCAGGCGTACTGTCTAGGGGATGGACGTTCCGCTTTTGCACCCTGCTCCCTCTACTGCTGTGCTGGTGGCTCTGTGCGACCACCACCTCTTCCTCCGAACTACACAGGTCACCTGCATGACGTTCTATAACAAACGTGTAGCGCTAAATAAATGAAACTGCACCTAAATATAATGAAATCCATATGTTTTTGTGTTTTTTGATTATACGGCACGGTTGCACATTGTAAGTCCAAATGAATGAAAAATAATAAAAAATAATTCCAATGTGAATGGTTAATAATGATATTCCTGGAGTGATACAAGTGTAGTGAGAAAATGTATAATCACCACCAATAAAAAATGTCAATATTAAATGAAAAAGTTCAAAATAGATGACAGTGAAGGTACTCCCAAATGACTGGAATGCAGCAAATGTGAAGAAACCGCCACCAACCAATAGAACAAAAGGCTTACCATAAATAGTGGACCCTAAGGAACGTATGTTCAGAGGGTCGACTAGGCATGGGTAAACCACTGTGACGAATGAATGAATCCTCAGCTGCAGTTCGGACAGAGCATCTCCCACAACAATCCACTTGGGAAACACAGGGGGGCCTATGGGTAAGGACCCAGTTAGAGCCAGCCGATAAAGCAGTGTGAAGTACAAAAATGAGAGAAAAGAGAAGGGCACATAGCGTGATACTGTATCATAAAAGTTTTTAATGTAGGTAAAAACACGTACATTAGAAGAATAAAACAGCGCTTGTAGATATCAATGGCAACAGTGGAGTCTCCCGATGCGTTTCGCAAAAGATTGCATCGTCTGGGGTGAGCCCTCACTGCTGCCCTCCATGTATTTATAGACAATATGATACCTTAATTGAAAGGCCATCCCCTGGGCGTCCACCGATCAATCACTTCCTGTTGGATAGGGGTGGAATCCTTATGCATTCCAATCCTCAACTTAGATCTCCCTAAGGAATGGTGGAGTAAGCACTAAGATGCCCAGGTGTGTATTAACCACTTAACGACCGCTCACTGTATATATACGTCGGCAGAATGGCACCGACAGGCACAATCACGTAGAGCATACGTGATCGCCTTTGTACAGTTGGGGGGTCCGATCGGACCCCCCTCCTATACAGTGAGCGGCCGTTTATCGTTGGGGAGCGATCAGAGATGAGGGGGTGACCATTCGATTTCGGCCACCCCCTCGCGATCGCTCCCGGCGAATGAAAATGCTTCCTCCGCCATGTGATGTAAACACAGGCAGGAGGAAGTGATGTCATCTCCCTCGCGGCGGTCTTTTCGATTCCGGCGCCGAGGAGAGAGGAAGCAGGTTAGTGCACCAACAGTCCACTGACACTTAGGTACACAGGCACACATTTCACCCCCCAGTCACCCCCAGATCACCCCCCAGCCCCCAATCAGTGTCACTGATTGCAGTGATCATTTATTTCACTGATCACTGCATTTAGTGTCATCTGTGATAGTAAAAAGTTGCAGGGCAGTTAGGATTAGGCCCCTTTAGGTCTAGGGTAGCCCCCTAATAAAGGTTTAACCCCTTGATCGCCCCCCAGGTAACCCTTTCACCCCCTAACGCCAGCGTCACTAAGCGATCGTATTTTCGATCGCTGTATTTAGTGCCGGTGGTGCCCTAGATCAGTGTTTCTCAACTCCAGTCCTCAAGGCGCACCAACAGGTCATGTTTTTGGGATTTCCTGCAGATAAAACAGCTGTGATAATTACTAAGGCAGTGAAACTGCTCAAATCACCTGTGAAAATCAATGGAAATCCCAAAAACATGACCTGTTGGTGCGCCTTGAGGACTGGAGTTGAGAAACACTGCCCTAGATAGCCAGTTATTTTTAGTTTCGCCGCAGGTTTTTAGAGCGTCAGGTACCCCCATATATTATATTATTTTAATCCCCTGATTGCCCCTAGAGTTGACCCTTTCACCAGTGATCACCGTATAAGCGTCACTGGTGACACTGGTTACCCAGTTAGTTATTTAGGTAACCCGTCAGGTTTTTATATAGCGTCGGGTACCCCCATATTTAACCTAATAAAGGTTTTAACCCCCTGATTGCCCCTAGTTAACCCTTTTACCAGTGATCACCATATAAAGGTTACGGGTGACGCTGGTTGGTTAGTTTGCTTTTTATAGCATCAGGGCACCTGCCGTATATAACCCAATAAAGGTTTAACCCCCTGATCGCCCGGCGGGTGAGATCAATTAGGTTTTAGCGCCAGAGAGGGTCTGCGTCGCCCCAGGCAGCGTTAGGTTAGTGCCAGTAACGCTAACACCCACACGCAAAGCATAGTGGTATAGTATCTGATCAGATCTATACTAGCGTCCCCAGCGGTTTAGGGTTCCCAAAAACGCAGTGTTAGCGGGATCAGCCCAGATACCTGCTAGCACCTGCGTTTAGCCCCTCCGCCCAGCCCACCCAAGTGCAGTATCGATCGATCACTGTCCCTTACCAAACACAAAACACGTAACTGCAGCGTTCGCAGAGACAGTCCTGATCCCTGCGACCGCTAACAGTTTTTTTTTGTAGCGTTTGATATATTTGCTGACGACAGTCGGGTGCTTTTTTTCCTGTGAATCTTACTAGTGTACCCCTAAATTTAGAGCCCAAAATGGCAAGTCGAAGGTACACTAGTAAAGAGGCCTACGAGATTCTGAGCATGACAGATAGTGAAGAGGAGGTCACGTATCTGTCAGATTCAGGCTCAGAATATCTTCCCGTAGAAGACAGTGACGTCAGCGGCCCAACGTCAGATAGCTCTGACGACGAAGTTGAGGTCCCTGCTAAGGTCAGGCGTTCCTGATCTTCTGAGGTTGTTGAGGAGCAAGAACCGCAGGTCTCTCGTATCATGGAGCAGAGTAGTACTAGCGCCGCCATTCCTTCTGGTAAATTGGCAAGCACCAGCGGCCTAGTACAGCCTGGACGTACATCCAGCACTGCAGTATCACGTGGTGACGTGGCGAGTCCCATAAGTGCCGTTCAAGCTGGCGAGGTGGCAAGCACAAGTAGTGTCCCGCTGCCACCAATAAGAAGACAAAGGCAGGCCCGTCGTACCCATAGTGCTCTTCCTGCAGAATTCGCCTATCCTGATTGGGTCCCCACCACTTCTGCAGAACCCGTACTTCCCCCATTCACTGCCCAACCCGGTATTCAGGTGGAAACAGCTGATTTTATGCCAATCGATTTTTATTCGCTGTTTTTCACGGAAGATCTCTATAGATCTATTGTGGACCAGAGTAATTTATATGCTGGTCAATTCATCGCCGCTAATCCCCAGTTGCCTTCCATTGCCAAAGATTGGAAACCAATTACGGTTTCCGAATTTAAGACCTTTCTGGGCCTTTCCCTCAACATGGGCACACATAAATTCCCGTCATTGCGTGCTTATTGGTCCACGCACCCAATTGACCACATGCCCGTGTTCTCTGCCTCCATGCCCAGGAAACGATACGAGCAGATTTTGCGGTTTATGCATTTCAACGACAATGAACTTTGTCGTCCATGTGGGGACCCTGAATACGACCGGCTCTATAAAATTCGGCCCCTCATAAACCACTTCAACGAACATTTTGCAGCCTTGTTTATTCCCGATCAAGCTGTCTGCGTTGATGAGTCCCTGATTAAATTTTCTGGCCGCTTGGCTTTCAAGCAGTACCTTCCCAGCAAGCGTGCCAGATACGGGGTCAAGCTCTATAAGTGCTGTGACAGGGCAACAGGCTATGTATGCAGCTTTATGGTTTATGAGGGAAAAGATAGTCAGGTTGAGCCGGTCAACTGCCCGGTTTACATAGGGAGCGCTGGCAAGATAGTGTGGAACTTGGTGTCACCCTTATTCGGAAAGGGGTACCACTTGTATGTGGACAATTATTACACGAGCGTGCCACTGTTTAGTTACTTGTTTGATCATCAGATTGGAGCATGTGGCACCGTGCGACCTAATCGCCGGGGCTTTCCCCAGCGGCTTGTAGATGCCCGTCTTAGGCTGGGGGAGAGAGCCTGCTTGAAGTGTAATAACTTGCTCGCTATGAAGTGGAGGGACAATAAGAATGTTTTCCTTCTTACCTTCCTTCATGCAGACACGACAGTCCAAATTCCTACGGCGACTGGTGTTGTGGAGAAACCCCTCTGTGTCCACGAATATAACAAAAATATGGGAGGGGTGGACCTCAACGACCAGTTGATGGCGCCGTATCTAATTGACCGTAAGGCGAGACGCTGGTACAAAAAAGTGTCTCTATCCTTATTTCAATTGGCTTTGCTGAACGCTCATGTGCTATACAGAGCTTCAGGCGGGACTTTATCTCATTCTGGAATTTTAGAAGAGATAGTCACAGAACTCCTGTATCCAGGCTGTTCTGCACCTCACCATCCCCTACCAAATGCAGTAAGCCGGCTGCATGAGAGGCATTATACGTATCTCCTCCCGAGTACCCTTACCCAACGAACCCCCCAAAAAAGATGTCGTGTCTGTAGCAAGCGTGGATTTAGGCGTGACACCCGTTATTATTGTCCACTCTGTCCTGGCAAACCTGGTCTTTGCCTTGGTGAATGTTTTGAACGCTACCACTCAAAAGTGAAGTTTTAGCGTAGGGTACAGCATTTCACAGACTAGGACACACTTACACAGGGTCTCCCAAGATGCCATTACATTTTGAGAGACCCGAAACATTACAGTTGTTAAAGTTTAAAAAAAAAAGTGTAAAAAAGAAAAAAAAACGTAAAAAACAAAAAAAATATAAAATAAAAAAACTAAAAATAGTTGTCGTTTTATTGTTCTCTCTCTCTCTCTCTTTTCTCTCTATTGTTCTGCTCTTTTTTACTGTATTCCATTCTGCAATGTTTTATCATGCTTGCTTTTCAGGTATGTCATTTTTTGTTTTCAGGTGCGCCATTCAACTGCAGCGCGGAATTATTTATCTTGACAGCAACAGCGTTTGCTCCCACGATACATAAAGCCGTGACTCCAGTGCTGTAGGAGGGGATTTCACCACCACAGTTAAAAAAAAAAGAGCATATATGCCGAAGCATGGGGGCAGCAGGGGCGGAGGAGCGATTTTGCTCCTAATGCCGCGTATATACGGTCGAAATTCCGACGGAGTCTTGCCCGTGGAAAAGTCCGACCGTGTGTACGCGGCATAACTTTTTTGCGGGAGGATGCCCCCATGCTTCGGCATATATGCCCATCATTAGAAGTGGGTGGATGAAGGGAGGTATTCTAATGGTGGGCATACCCACCGATCAATCTCTTTTTTTCGTTCAGCCAACAGGCTGCATGAAAAAAAGATTACAATACATGTCCAACAAGGACCAGCAACGTACTGGTATGTTGCTGGACTTTGAATGTTTATACCAGAATGATGCCTGCAGGTTTAGGTATCATCTTGGTATCATTCTTTTCAGCCAGTGGCCGGCTTTCATGTAAAAGCAATTCTAGCAGATAATTAGCCTCTAGACTGCTTTTACAAGCAGTGGGAGGGAATGCCCCCCCCCCCGGATATAAACAGCGCCATTGGGAAATTTGGAAAGCATTTTATCACACCGATCTTGGTGTGGTCAGATGCTTTGAGGGCAGAGGAAAGATCTAGGGTCTAACCCCCCATTTTTTTTCAAAAAAAGAGTACCTGTCAATACTTATTGCTATCATAGGGGATATTTACATTCCCTGAGATAACAATAATGATAAAAAAAAAAAAAATATGGAAGGAACAGTTTAAAAATAAAATAAAAAAGCAAAATAAATAATAATAAAAAAAAAGCACCGCTGTCCCCCCATGCTCTTGCGCAAAGGCGAACGCAAGCGTCGGTCTAGCGTCATATGTAAACAGCAATTGCATCATGCATGTGAGGTATCACCGCGAAGGTCAGATCGAGGGCAGTAATTTTAGCAGTAGACCTCCTCTGTAAATCTAATGTGGTAACCTGTAAAGGCTTTTAAATGCTTTTAAAAATGAATGTAGTTTCTCGCCGCTGCGCGTTTGTGCGCAATTTTAAAGCATGTCGTGTTTGGTATCCATGTACTCGGCCTAAGATCATCTTTTTTATTTCATCAAACATTTGGGCAATTTAGTGTTTTTTAGTGCATTAAAAATAAAAAAAGTGTGTTTATCCCCCAAAAAATGCGTTTGAAAAATCGCTGCGCAAATACTGTGTGGAAAAAAAATGCAACACCCACTATTTTAATCTGTAGGGCCTTTGCTTTAAAAATATATATAATGTTTGGGGGTTCAACATAATTTTCTTGCAAAAAAAAAAGTTTTCATGTAAACAAAAAGTGTCAGAAAGGGCTTTGTCTTCAAGTGGTTAGAAGAGTGGATGATGTGTGACATAAGCTTCCTAATGTTGTGCATAAAATGCCAGGACAGTTCAAAACCCCCCCAAATGACCCCATTTTGGAAAGTAGACACCTCAAGCTATTTGCTGAGAGGCATGTTGAGCCCATTGAATATTTTTTTTTTTTTTGTCCCAAGTGATTGAATAATGACAAAAAGAAAAAAAAAAATTTTTCAAAAAGTTGTCACTAAATTATATATTGCTCAAACATGCCATGGTTATATGTGGAATTGCACCCCAAAATACATTCTGTTGCTTCTCCTGAGTACGGGGATACCACATGTGTGAGACATTTTGGGAGCCTAGCCGCGTACAGGACCCCGAAAACCAAGCACCGCCTTCAGGATTTCTATGGGTGTAAATTTTTGATTTCACTCCTCACTGCCTATCACAGTTTCGGAGGCCATGGAATGCCCAGATGGCACAAACCCCCCCAAATGACCCCATTTTGGAAAGTAGACACCCCAAGCTATTTGCTGAGAGGTATGTTGAGTATTTTGCAGATCTCGCTTTTTGTCAAAGTTTTAAAAATTGAAAAAAGAAAAAAAAATGTCTTTCTTCATTTTCAAAAACAAATGAGAGCTGTAAAATACTCACCATGCCTCTCGGCAAATAGCTTGGGGTGTCTACTTTCCAAAATGGGGTCATTTGTGGGGGTTTTGGGCTATCTTGGCATTTTATGGCCTTCAAAACTGTGATAGGTAGTGAGGAGTGAAATCAAAAACTTGTGCCCTTAGAAACCCTGAAGGCGGTGCTTGGTTTTCGGGGGCCCGTACGCGGCTAGGCTCTCAAAAAGTCCCACACATGTGGTATCCCCGTACTCAGGAGAAGCAGCCAAATGTATTCTGGGGTGCAATTCCGCATATAACCATGGCATGTTTGAGCAATATATCATTTAGTGACAACTTTTTGTACATTTTTTTTATTTTTTTTTTCTTTTTGTCATTATTCAATCACTTGGGACAAACAAAAAAAATATTCAATGGGCTCAACATGCCTCTCAGCAATTTCCTTGGGGTGTCTACTTTCCAAAATGGGGTCATTTGGGCGGGGGGGGGGGGTTTGTACTGCCCTGCCATTTTAGCACCTCAAGAAATGATATAGGCAGTCATAAATTAAAAGCTGTGTAAATTCCAGAAAATGTACCCTAGTTTGTAGACGCTATAACTTTTGCGCAAACCAATAAATATACGCTTATTGACATTTTTTTTTTACTAAAGACATGTGGCTGAATACATTTTGGCCTAAATGTATGACTATAATTTAGTTTTTTTCGTTTTTTCTTATAACAAAATGTAGAAAATAACATTTTTTTTCAAAATTTTCGGTCTTTTTCCGTTTATATTGCAAAAAATAAAAATCGCAGAGGCAATCAAATACCATTAAAAGAAAGCTCTATTTGTGGGAAGAAAAGGACGCAAATTTCGTTTGGGTACACCATTGCATGTCCGCACAATTTACAGTTAAAGCAGCGCAGTGCAAAATTCTGAATTCACCTCTGGTCCTTTAGCTACCAAATGGTCCGGGGCTTAAGTGGTTAAACAATGTCTGGAGCGCACAAATAAAAAGCCTGTGACGTCACTCATACTAGGGCTCCTAATAGGTGCTTGGGAGTTGGTTCCAGGCTACTAGAATGTCCTCACGATCCGCATGTCAAGCCTGCATATGATCCCTGCAGACCAACTAACCCCCGCTGTCATTTCCGGGCTCCCGCTAGTGAATGGAGTCCTGGCTTGTGCGTCAAGCCTCATCTTGATGTCCGCATGCGCTTCAAGCCTCATACTGACATCAATACGTGATGAGTGGGAGTGTACCTGATGTACCATGCACGCCGAGAACGGAGCGGTGTGAATGAGATGAATTGCAAACGCCTATCTTCCTGAGCTGTACACGTGACCACAGACCCAGTGTGTACGCAATCGCGCATTGCGCACAGGGTGGGTGCCGCATCACAGATTGGGCACAAAAATACAATCCCCATAAATCCGTGGGCGGCATCCCACACATGACACAATGACCTAGTCATGTGATGTTCACTAGGTTCATATCACATGAACCTGTGCGTGCCCCAACACATATAGACCAAAAATACGGAGACTTGTTTAAAAACTAAACCAAACAAAATATCTGTGCTAAATGACAATAAGCACAGGGCTGTCTCTCTAAATTACATAACATCATGTTAATAAGCCTGCTGGATAATGTGGATCAAGAGGAGGGGCCACAGTCTGAATCCATCTAAATCATACCAACACAGACACACAGAAATATCTGGAGTGTAAAATGGTCATGATATATGTTCTTGAATTTTATAAATATCAAAAATAACCTGAGCTATCAAGGTGCAGGTGAAAACTCAGGATTGGACAACCCATGGAATGGTCTCGCAATAGGTTCATTTACAATACATATAGTACATAATGAACATAACTCCCAATACAATTGACAATGTAAATGGAAAGACATACATTGTACAACTAACGTGAGAATTGCATAATGTATACTTCTATATTTGTATATAAACCAAACATAAAATAAAAAATTATGATTAAAAATTGAACAAAAGGAGAAAGCTTACCAGAACCACATAAAAAATTAATAACCAGAATTAGGATTTATTAATGAATGAATTAATATCCCACTCTGCGTTCAAACTTGAAGGCGTGTGGGACTGTAATTCGTAAATCCAGCAGGTCTCAAGTTGAGACACACCCCTAGTTTTTGGGCCACCCCTCCATGGGGGGATATATTGGTCAATAATCAGGAATTGTGTACCCGCAGGATTCCGGTTATGATATGACCTATAGTGTCTAGGCAATGTGTGGTGAATGTCACCACTAAGGATTAGAGCAACGTGTTCTCCAACACGCACAGAAAACGATCTAATGGTGCGGCCCACATATTGTTTGCCGCACGGACAAGTAATGAGGTAGACTAAGTATTTAGTAGCACAAGTACAAAAACGTTTGATTGTGTAAATTTTACCTGTGATGATAGATTTAAATTCCAAAATTTTACCTTTCCCAGAAATGTTTAACTGACAAACACTACATCTCTTACACGGGTGATAACCCACTAATTGGTAAAAAAAAAGGAAGGACGCACGGGAGGATTGATGATATTGGGTGCAATTTTACTCTGAAGTGTAGGGGCACCCCTTAAAACCACTTTAGCCTGATCAGGCAAAACCGTGTGTAAAACCCGATCATTTTTCAAAACCCCCCAATGTTTAGTCATAATAGCCTTAACTTGTTTATGCTGAGTGGAGAAAGACGTGAGCATAGCCCACTTAAAATTATCATTTTGTTCTTGTTTTGTTTTGATCTCAAGTAGAGAGCTTCTATCTGTTTCCAACGTCCTTTTGAAATCTCTTTCAACATTTTCAAGGTTGTAACCCTTATCGATGAATCTTTGTTTAAGGACACCAGCTTGTGATATAAAGGTCTCCGTGTTGCTACAGTTCCTACGGAGTCTTAAGTCGGACTTCCATCTGACTTTTCCGTGTTTTTTTTGTCCGAACAGAGTTGGTCGGGAACACCCATAGCATACACACCACAGGACTTTTCTGCAAACTTTCCCCAAACTTTTTCCAACATCACGTGGCTTTTCTGCTCTTTACCGCCACCCTTTGGTCAACTTCTGCTATTGTTGGTTGATTTTAACATTATTTGTTTTGTCCATTGGACAAAAGTCCGATGGTTTTCTGTACACACGGTCGGACTTTGCTCCATCAGACTTTTGCTGGCCAAAAGTTTGTCCGTTTGCAGACCTAACTTTTGTCCGATGAAAACAAAAAAAAACCCAAAAAGTTGGTCCGATGGAGCGTACACACGGTCGGGATCGTTGGTCCAACTTGCTCAAAATGAAGTTTGTTGGCCAAAAGTCCGACCGTGTGTACGGGGCTTTAGAAACTGACTACGTGGAACCGAGTTCAACCAGGATCGATGGTGGCAACTATCACTGGGAATGAACCCATTACGATCTGTTTTCTTGAAAAGGTTTGAAATTGGAACTGTTGATCACTAATGCTAATCTCTAGATCCAAAATTTTTATTTTATCTTTACTTGCTGTGTAGGTAAGAGAGATGCCTCTATCATTGTGAGTAAGATGGCTCATAAAAATCTCCAATGACGGCATGTCACCATCTCATAGGAAGAGGATGTCGTCTATATATCTCGCCCATAACACCAATGAAGGGGTGTCCTAGGTTTGGACGACATCCTCCTCCCATTTGGCCATAAAAAGTTTGACGAGGCTAGGGGCAAACTTTGCCCCCATAGCCACACTGCGTGATTGGAAATAAAAATTGTCATTAAACCAAAAATAACTATGCTTAGTTACAAACTCAAGTAACTCCATGATGAACTCACATTGGAAAGGGGCTAACGTTGGCTCCTTTTCCAAAAAGTAACGAACGGCCTCAAAACCTTTCTCATGTGGTATACACGTGTATAATGAAGCGACATCTGCTGTCACCATAATGACGTTGCTTCGTATATCCACATTCTCTAACTTTCTAATGGTAGCACCCGTATCTCCCAAGTAGGGATGGCACACGTCTCACCAAAGTTTGCAAATAGTTATCGATGTAATGACCAACAGGGGAAGTAACCGAGTCGATTCCACTTACAATGGGTCGACCGGCCAGGTGCAAGGGATCCTTATGAATTTTTGGTAGAAAATAAATCGTAGGTATCCTTGGAACTGTGGGAACTAAAAAAAATGTTTCTCCTTTTTATTTAAAATATCTCGATAAAAACCACTGTCAACCAAACTCTGAAGTTCCGTTTTGAAACGAGAAGTGGGATTAATCTGTAACATCTGGTATGTATTGGGCTCATTCAGAATCCTGTACATTTCTTTTTCGTAGTCGCACTTGTCTAAAATGACTATGCCACCACCCTTGTCCGCCGGACGGATCACAAGGTCCTTGTTATCACATAAAGACCTAAGGCCGGTGCTGGACAATGGATGGCGGTGTGTGCGACTCACAGATACCTCTGCTAGATCTTTAAGTACAAGATCTCTGAAGATACTGACAGCAGGTGCCACAGGAACTGGTGGGTTGAACAACGATAGATTGGACAAACCCCGAACGAACCGTTCCAGAAGTGGCAGCTCTACATTCACTAAAAATAGGATTAGTGATAAGGTAGCGCTGTATATTTATTTTACGGATATAATTTTGTATATCAATAAAAGTACCAAACTTGTCCAATTTCTTAGGTGGGGCAAACTTGAGGCCCTTATCCAAGATAGATAACTCATCTTGTGTGAACACCTTGGTACTCAGATTGAAAACACCTTGGCCATTTATGTGCGCCTTCTCTTTCCTCTTCTGAACTCTCCTCCCCCCTCTGGTCCCTCTCTTGGGTTGGGACCCCTTTTGCGTAAAGCTGGGTCCACGTGAAAATCCCGACCACTATTCGGTTGATCATAACCATAGTTAGATCGGTCATGAGAGTTTCTAGTGCGTGTCTGATAACTATCATTGTGCACTTCCCCAAGAGGAGACAACCTATTATGAGTAGAGATGGGTGGAGGGCCATAATAGGGGGAATAATCCCGATAATAATCAGGATGTTCCCTATATTTGGCTGGCGAAGCATCATAATAATGATCATCATAATTACGCTGGACATTAGAATATTGAGGATGGCCTCTGGATTGACCCCTGCTTCCTCTATTGCCTCTAGATTTCCCCCTACCTCAATATTTATGTTTTGGGGTGTGGGGACTGGACTGATGAGTCTTCAATTGAAAGGGACGAGGATCAGCCCCCTGTGTGCCATGTGGAGGGGGAACAACCGAAGGCCCAACAGAAGTCTGGCTCATGGTTGGACCTCTTGTGCAGGACGTTGATTCCATGTGGGGTCGAGGACCTAATCGTCCTCCACATCATCTTCCACCCAGTCTTCACCCCTGCCCTCCTTGTCGGTCTGCACAATTGCGAAAGCAGCAGCAGTTGGCACCTGTGTTTCTTCATCATCCGAGACGTGCTGCGATGGTCCTCCCATGTACTCCTCATCTTGAAACCTAAGTGGTTGGGCATCGGTGCACTCAATCTCTTCCACTTCTGGGGCAGGGCTAGGTGGATCGCCCTGGGAAACTCTGCTAACAGAGTCATCAAAAAGCAGAAGAGACTGCTGCATGACTTGGGGCTCAGACTGCTTGGCTGATTTGCAAGGGGGTGAGGTGAAAGACTGATGGACATTGGCTGCAGGTGCCAACTCTGATCTTTCAGCAGTAGACTGGGTGGGAGACAATGTGAAGGAACTGGAGGCAGTGTCAGCAACCCAATCTACTATCGCCTGTACTTGTCCTGGGCCTGGCCTCAACATTCGTAGAGCCGCATTAGGCTCGACCAAATACCGCTGCAAGCTCTGTCGCCTACTCACAGCTGAGGAAGGTGTTTCACTTGTGCATGTAGCTGGCACAGATCGACCACGTCCTCTCCCTGCAACAGGAGCTCCACCAGCAGCACCACGACCGGGGCCACGTCCCTTATTTGATGGTCTCATATTTCTCAAATTTGGGATCTTGCCCTAAATAGGTGTTTTTTGAATAGCAGAATAGAGCAACAGTATCTAAAGGGTGTATCTCACAGGTACAGATATGCAGAAAAAGCACCAGTTTTTTTTTTTTTTTTGCCCTAAACTATTATTTTTTTGAAGATCAGAATAGAACAGTATCTAAAGTGTGTATCTCACACGTACAGATATGCAGAAAATGCACCAAAAAAAAAATTTATGTCAGAAAACGCAGCAAAAAAAAAAATTTGCCCTAAATTATTATATTTTTGGAAGATCAGAATATGAGAACAGTATCTAAAGTGTGTATCTCACAGGTACAGATATGCATAAAATGCACCAATTTTTTTTTTTTTTTTGGAATAGCAGGATAGGAGAACAGTATCTAAAGGGTGTATCTCACAGTAACTTATGCAGTGCTGGTGCACTGAGCTTGCATAATATGCACGCCGAAGCCAACCTAACAGACAGATAAAAGTTATCTTTTCTCTGGCACTGGGCTCGGGGCAGGATAAGAAGATTGTGCACTGCACCCACACAACAAAAGCAAGGTAGATGGATCGCTGAGTAATTTGATTTCTGAATCCGGACTCCTATGTAATTCTCTCCCTCAAAGCAGCAGCAGCAGCAACCTTTCCCTATACTAACTGAAGCAGAGTGACGTGCTGTGCTATGTGCCTCTAGCTTATATAGAGGCTGGGTCACATGCTGCACTGGCCAATCACAGCCATGCCATTAGTAGGCATGGCTGTGATGGCTTCTAAGGGCACACAAGTTAAACAAATGTTGATTGGCTGCCCTGCAGCTTTTTAAAATGCGCCAGTACATTACCGAACCCGAACATACAGTAAATTGTCCGGGTACCAAAAGTCCGGTACGAACCCAAACTTTACAGTTCTGGTTCGCTCAACCCTAGACATAACCCTCCTCCCTGCAGTTAGCAGCTCAGTTTTTTTGTTCTGCCTAGCAGAGGAGATGGACGTGGCTCCCTTTTAGGCCCAGAGTCCTGAGGAATTTTTTTTATTTTATTTAAATTTATTTTATTTTGTGATTCTTCTATCAACAGTCAGCTGGGTGGACAGGCTGGATATATAGATCCTTGTAGTCTTCCCAGTCCGGCCAGCGAGCGTGTACAGTCCCTTGCAAATAGGCGTCTGGTCATACCACGACATACCCCATGGCTCCAGGGGTGGCCGGTGAGCTTTTGCTCCGGGGTCCACATATGACTGGGCTGCTTGCTGTCTCACTCACAGTGGACCGGGCCGACAGCTACTCCGTACTACTCGGTTCTAGTCTGTCAGGGACGCACCAGCAATGTCCACGCATGGACGGGTAAGTACAGTTCCTTCCGTTTTGATGGTTTGGAACAGCTGGGCTTTCCTGGAGGGTCATTAGAGGTTCCCCTGTCCTCCCTTCCCTCCCTCTGTCTCCCTTCCCTCCTCCTCCCCATTGAGGGGCCTGCTGCATCGGCGGGGTGTACCTGTAGGGGTCTCCGTATCCCGGTTGGGGGCTGTGGGGGTGTCGGGGTCCGCTCTCTGTGGGGGTGGTGTGTTTGTGTTTTTTTGGTAGCCTCCGCTTGGCGTTCCCTCAGCCTTCTCGTCCACCTCGGTGTGCTAGGGCGCCATTTTTGGTAGCACCGGTGCCATTTTCTAGTGTTTTTTTTTGTATTGTCATTGGCAGCTGTTTTGTCGTAGCCGCGCTGTGGCGCAGGTCTTCATTGCGGGCGGCCATTTTCTTGTAGTGCACGCCCTTTTTTCCTGAGGAGCCCGGCGGCCATTTTGGGAATGGTTTTTTCACTGTGTGGCTTGGCCTCTAGCGCTGGAAGCTTCCTGAAGATTACCTTTTAGGTGTGTGAGACAGAGCGGACAACGGTGCTGCGCAGTCTCTGGCTGGGTGTTGTGGCCCTGGGTAGTCCCCCCCCCCCCCGGTCAGCGCAGTTAGGAGGGTGAATTGTCAGTAGAAACATATACTTTATGTTTTTACACACGCACTAATACATATACACTTAGTACATACACAGTATGTGTATATATTATACTACGGTGTTGACTTAGTCCCTATGGTCTGTTAGTGGGTCAGAATGGAGTCTGAAGCTAATTCCAGAGGCAGCAACAGGTGCCCCTGCCCCTGCAGTTACTAGGACATTTTGTCTGCAGCCCTGGATGCGGGCAATGGGGGGTATGTAGCGCCCCCTCCCCCGCCATATCCTGGGGATTGCTCTGACTCTGACTCAGGACCACTGTTCTGAGGTGTCAGAGGATGCCATTTGCCTGGAGTTTGGTTTGCATGTTCATGTCTGCGTGGGTTTCCTCCGGATGCTCCGGTTTCCAGCCACTCTCCAAAGACATGCACGCCCTCGGCGCAATACACAGTATAAACATACACAATATGTTTATACACACACACACACACACACACACACACACACACTAAATACATATACAGTATGTGTATGTATTATTATTACTCTGTGTCTGCGTGGGTTTCCTCCTGGATACTCCGGTTTCCTCCCACACTCCAATGACATGCGCGCCTTCGGCGCATTACACAATATATACAATGTGTTTGTACAAACAACACTTATCAGTGTAGTATCTGCTGGGACATCCACTGAAGTGTCGGTCCTTTTTTGGGTCACACTAACCGTTCTTATGATTGATTTCTTTGATGGATCATAGATAAGGAATGGGGACTGCTGCAGAGGTCCTTTTTGGTCCCTCAGCGCTCGGCGGTCCGTTATCCTTTTGAAGAGTAATTAAAAAAATAAAATTCCCATGAAGTTGAACCCCTGATATCAGGGGTTCCACGAACCGTGTTCCCCATGCTGGGGTCAGCGTTGCGCCCGTTAGTGGGTGCGACTTTGGTGTCTCTGACACTCACTGAATGGACTAAACATTTGTACCAGACAGTGGCAAAGTATCAGCTCTCTCTAAAAGTTGTGACACTGGCCGACCAGCGGGTGCAGGGTCTGGTGGATGTAGGTGTGGCCATCCTGAATGCGACTTCTTTATTCTCCAGGGCCTCTGTGTCCGTGGTGGTCTTGCGCCATTTGAGAGGGCTGATATGCTGGTCCGCTGACCGAGCTTTTATGGAAGCGCTGACAGATTTATCTTTCTAAGGTGGGAGGCTCTTTGGTGCCTCATTGGACGACATTGGTAAGGATGTCACAAGAGGTAACTGAACTCTTCTACCTCAGTCCACTAATGCCATGTACACACGACCGTTTTTAATGACTAGAAATTTTTTATTTTTTAAAATGGTCATTAAAAATGATCGTGTGTGGGCTTCAGAGCATTTTTCACAACGTGAAAAACAGCCATGAAAAAATTGGCACATGCTCTAATTTTTCACGTCGTTTTTTACATCGTCGTTTTTCTCATCATGAAAAACGGCCGTGTGTGGGCTTTAATGATGTGAAAAAAAATGCGCATGCTCAGAATCAAGTATGAGACGGCAGCGCTCGTTCTGGTAAAACTAGCGTTCGTAATGGAGATAGCACATTCGTCACGCTGTAACGGACTGAAAAGCACGAGGCTGAAAAGCGCGAATCGTTGCTCAACAAACTTTACTAACATGAAGGGTGGCACCATTCGAATGGAACTGCCCCTTTATAGTAACGTCGTACGTGTTGTACGTCACTGCGCTTTACTCAAGCATTTTTTTCCACGATTGTGTGTAGGCAAGGCAGGCTTGAGAAGAATGCATTTTTTTTCAATGACATTAAAAACAGTCATGTGTACTAGACTAGAGGGCCTCCTCGTAAGCCGGGACCTTCCTTCCCCGTACAAAGGCGGTATTTTTGAGGGTTGTCATTCCCATACCGCCGCAAGACAGGTTCAGGGATTCTACTCTAATCTGTTCATGGTCCCAGAGGAGGACGGAGTCGTCCAATCTTAGACCTTAATGCCTTTGTGTAGCCTTCCTGTTTTTCCGACCGGTGGGTTTGCGAAGTGGTCTCTTCAGGGTACAAGATCGAGTGTTTTCTTTCTTGTTCGCCGAAAGGTTTCTTGCCTCAAATCTTCCTCTCCTACCGTATCGTCGGACTGCCCTGAGGGGGCAGTTCAAGATTTGTTGGCCTTCGGGTGTCCATGGACATCAGGGACATGTGCTTGCATGTCGCCATATGCGAAAGGGACCATTGGTTCATGTGTTTAATAATGGTCCTCCCTGACCGCTAATTTATGGCGCACTCTTTTGAGCTAGCGTCAGCACCAAGAGTTCACCAGGGTGCTCGCCCTGATTCTAGACTTGCTGAGACAGTGCGGCAATGTCTTCGTAGGTTGTTTCAATTGTCTTCTTCTGGAACCTGTTTCCAGATTTAAAATGGAGGAGGACGTGTCTATAGTCAGTCAGACTCTCCAAGACTTTGGGGTGGATGCTGTACCTCCAGATGTCGGTGCTAGTTCAGACTCAGCGCCTAGAATACCTGGGGCTGCTTTGTACAGTTTGGAGGTGAGAGTTTTCTCCCTCCAGGGAAGTTGCAGACGCCCCTGGCTGCGGTGAGTTGGGCCTCATGGTATATGTGGGGTAGGGGGCGCTAGTGCTTCATATATATTTAGTAAAAATACAATTATATATAAACCAATAAAAAAACACTGCTGACAGTGAAAAATTATAAAAATCTTAGAAAGTGCTGGAAATTAAATATATTCAAATATCCCCAATTCCAATACATAAAGTCCCAATTGTTGGAAAAAAAAATTGTGAATTAAATGTCTCAGTCCAATCCAAAGAAATCACCAGAAAAACAATCAGATCTTGCTGTGATAGTTGAAATCTTCAAAGTGCAATCTGAATCCTCCACCACAAAAGATAATCAAACGTGCGACACCCAAAGTGTTTAGGTATAGTGATAAGGTTACCAGAATGTGTGGACTTCTTTAATTAAAAAGAAAGTCACACTCGCTTTAGCAGAATGGTGCCTGCACACATAGGATAAACTGGATGGAAATGTATTCCCTCTCTCCTCCGGTACTCAAGGACAGGACATGGAACACAAGCAGAAACTTCTCATAGTGCAACCCATTTATTTAAAAGTAGATATTAAAACAAAAACGCCAAATGGCTTCTTGCATTATCTTGTGCCCATCCCAGCACTGGGGCTGCATGCTTGTAATGGATACTCAGGCTAAACCACTTCCGTGGCGGCGTGCGTTCCAGCAGATGTGTGTAGACAACCAGGAATTCCGGATGGGGCGTAGATGGATGTATCACGTGACTAGGCTCGCAGCCAACGTACGTTTCGTTTGGATTAACGTCTTCAGGGGGCGTGTCTAGTCGCAAACGTCACACGGTTATAAAGCTAATACGTGGGGAGGGGTAAATTTGATGGACAGAGGGATATACCAATCACAGTGCAGCCGCAGTGCCGTGCAGGGCGGTGAATCCTTAACAATGGAATAAAAAACAGCTGTATCCTCCCGCACCGCAGGAACAGACAGCCAATAATATACTAAAATTCACAAAGAAACATTTAAAAAAAACATTTGTAATATGAGGAGATAATAGATGATTATCTATATCAGGGATATGCAATTAGCGGACCTCCAGCTGTTGCCAAACTACAAGTCCCATCATGCCTCTGCCTCTGGTTGTCATGCTTGATGCTGTCAGAGTCTCCCTATGTCTCATGGGACTTGTAGTTTGGCAACAGCTGGAGGTCCGCTAATTGCATATCCCTGATCTATATACATCAAGAGGGACGTTTTTTTCATTCCTTTCTATTGGACGCCAGCCGCACAGGTTGGGGGGAGTCTGGGGGGGTCCAGTCGGCCCAAGGTCGCTGGACTCTGGACGAATCCCGTATGCTGATCAATGTTCTGGAGCTTCAGGTGATCAGGCTGTGTCTCTCCTCGTGGTCGAGGAGACTACAGGGGCGCCCGATCAGACTCCAGTCGGACAACGCCATTGTGGCTTATGTCAACCATCTGGACATTCTGAGGTGGGCGGAAAGAAGCGTGCCGGCTCTGTCGGCCGTCTACATTCACGGTGTAGAACCCTGGCTGGCGGACTAGTTGAGTCACCAGTTGCTGGAGCAAGGGGAATGGTCATGCATCCAGAGGTGGGGCACGCCGGACATGGACCTTCTGGCTTCTCGATTCAATAGCGTGGTGTCAAGATTCAAGGCCAGGTCCAGAGATCCCTGACCAGACGCGTCATGCGCGTTGGTGGCCCCGTGGGGTAAGTATTGGCTATATTATGCCTATCCCCCACTGATGTTGCTTCCTCGTCTGCTCTGCAGAGTGCAGACCTAGGGGATCCCGGTGATCCTATTCTCTCTGGATTGGCCCTGGCGTCCTTGGTACGCCGACTTTGTATGCCTGGGGGCGGATGCAATCTGCCAATGCGGGAGGACCTTCTGTCTCAAGGTCCCATACTTCATCCTGCTTTACAGTCGCTGGCTTTAACGGCATGGCTATTGATAGTCAGGTACTAAGGGACCGAGGTCTTTCAGATTCGGTCATCTCGACCATGCTGAGGGCACTAAAATCTTCTTCCAGGAAGATCTACCATTGCACTTGGAAAGCCTACATCTCTATGGCGCAGAGATGGAGTGTCGTCCATGGACGCATTCGGTTTCCAGGGTTCTGCTGTTTTTACAGCGTGGAGTGGATCAGAAACTTGCCTTAAGCTCCATTAAGGGTCAGATTTCAGCTTTGGTTGTTTTCTTTAAATGGCCTTTGGCAACCCATTCCCTGGTGGATACCTTTTGTACAGGGGGTTTCGACATGGGCTTCCCCCAATTAGACCAACTCTCCCTCCTTGGGATTTGAACCTGGTGCTCTCGGTTCTTCGAGAACCTCCCTTTGAGAACATCAGAGAGGTTCCTCTCAACACTATCTCAGAAGGTGGCCTTTCTAGTGGCCATTACGTCTGTCAGACGGGTTTCTGAAATGGCGGCCTTGTCTTGCAAGTCACCATACTTGGTCTTCCATAAGGATTAAGCGGTACTACGCCGGCAGCCTTCGTTTCTTCCGAAGGTGGTTTCGGCCTTCCCCCTGGATGAGGACATTGTATCCATTTTTGTGTCCTCGGCCGTCGCATCCCAGAGAGACTGCGCTCCATACTTTAGACGTGGTACGTGCCTTGCGGGTGTACCTGTCTGCTACGGCTCCGTTCTGGAGGTCTGATTCACTGTTTGTGTCTGGTCCACAAATGGGGCCTAGTGGTCTCGTCGGCCACCGTCTCTCGGTGGTTCAGGAAGACCGTTGTGCGCGCCTATGCCCTTTTTCTAGTCACAGCGTTCTCAACCAGGGCAATTAGTGCTTCCTGGGCTTTCTGACATCAAGTGTCTCTCTCTCTCAGGTGTGCAGGGCGGCGACTTGGTAGTCCGTGCGCACTTTCTCCAAATTTTACAAGGTTGGTGTGAATGCATCTTCTGATGCTTCCTTCCGCCGCAAGGTTTTGCAGACGGTTGTTTAAAGTTGCAACTCCTCTGTTGAGGAGCTCTGCTTGCTTGGGGTGAAGTTAGTTGTTTTTTTATATTTTTCCCACCCCTCGTTGTTTTTGTTTTTTTTTACACTGCTTGGGGACGTCCCATATGTCAAGAATTAAGAAGGCTTTTTTGTACTCACCGTAAAATCCTTTTCTCTGTCGTCCATGGACGGACATAGTACCCACCCCTCCTTTTTAGGTTTGTACTGCTTTTTACGAACTGAGCTGCTAACTGCGGGGAGGAGGGTTATGTCTGGAGGGACCGCCCCCTGGGTGGGGCTGTTCAACCCAGATATTTAAATACATGTTACTTTAACAAACATGTCTGCCTAGTCCTCTCCTATGAACAGGAACATAACCCATATGTCAAGAATTAAGAAGGCTGTGTCCGTCCATGGACGACAGAGAAAAGGATTTTACAGTGAGTACAAAAAAAATCCTATTTTTGTACTTTTTCCTATAATAAATATCCCCAATTTAAAAAAAAAACAACAATTTTTTTCTCTGTTTAGGCCGATATGTATTCTACATATTTTTGGTAATTAAAATCGCAATAAGCATATATTGATTGGTTTGCGCAAAAGTGATAGTGTCTACAAAATAGGGGATAGAATCATAGCATTTTTTTATTTTTTTAACTAGAAATGGCGGCAATCTGCAATTTTTTTTTTTTATCGGGACTGCGACATTATGGAAGACGCATCAACACTTTTGACACATTTTTGGGACCATTGGCATTTTTACAGCGATCAGTGCTATAAAAATGAACTGATTACTGTAAAAATGTCACTGTCAGGGAAGGGATTAACACTAGGGGGCGATCAAGGGGTTAGTTGTATTCCCTCGTGTGTTTCTAACCGTGGGGGGAGGGGACTGACCTAGAGGAAATTACAGATCCTGATTCCTAGCTATTAGGAACTTGCAATTGGTCTTTCCGAACAGAACAGGGGTTTACGCACACGCACACGTCCCTGTTCTGCCTCTTGTGATTTTTTTCAACTTTCCATCTATTAAATCTTCTGCCCTTGTTGTTTTAGCTTTGGATATAAAACATTTTTTCTGCCAGTAAATTCAACCCACTTCCTGTTTCTTGTCTGGTAAAAAGCCTAGGCTTATGACGTTATGCACATCTCTCTCTCTTCCACTCTCATGAGAGTTTGCCTGGCAGGGAGGGAGGGAGGATGACTCATAAGAAGAATAATTAGAGCTGTGTGTGTGTGTGTGTGTGTTTGTTTTTGTGTGTGGGTGTGCGCGCGTTTGTTTTTGTGTGTGTGTGGGGAGACGTGAACAGGCAGCCGCCTCAGCTGCCCACAGTTAAAATGGTTGCAGCCAGAGGGAGATTTATGTAGCATATTTTGCAAATACAGAATCACGGTATATATAAAATGATATGCAAAGTGGTTGGAGGGAAGCTTCAGAATGGCAAAGATGTTTTTATTACAAATTATGTGCGCAGACTGCAGTTCCTCTTGAAGTCTCTTGCTGGTCGATAGCGAATCCCATTGGATTGCACATTACCTGGACAGAAAGGTAAGTCCTGTGGATGATAGTAACGGGTACTAATCACCGATACCGGCAAGAAAACTGTCAGTGAGAGAGAGCGCCTATCAATAGGAAGAACCTCCACGATGTCTGGGGACTGAGAATCGACCTCTTGCCCTATGTCTTCTGATTCGTCTGCTTCAGAGACTTGTGCACCTGCTTCACTCTCTCTTGTTTAACTACTTCAGGAATTTCTTTTTTTTGTCATTCAAGTTTTTTATTTTCATCAAAATAGTCATTACATTCAAAAAATTATTACAATATAATTTACAGACAGTAGAAATTATAATATATCAAATGTTATATTATTTCTGTGAAAATACATATCTACTCATAAATGATAACACATAAATAATTAACTTTTACTCACTGAAAAAGGAGTATCTTTTTTTCTTTAGATAAATAAATAATATAGTAAAATTTCATAATGTCTACCAAACGTATTTATACAACAAATGAGAAGGAGATCCACCGGTCCCCCCAGACACCCCTAAGGGGAACATACTGTGTCTAAGGAGGCAAGAGGGACCCCCCCCCCCCCCCCATCCACTCTTTAATCTGCCTCAGAGATTTCCGGTGGAGATACGAGAGGAGACGGCATTGAAAACCTTTAACTGAGAACATATCGTTCTATGCTAAGATTAACTAGAGAACAAGAACTTGTTCTCGTTATATTAGAACAAAGTCTCAAGACCCTAAAACTACAAATCATTATAGAGACCTGCGAAATCCTAATATAACATAGTACAATAGTACACTATTCATATTCAGTAAAACAAAAAAATATATAAAAGGCAAAAGTTGTAAAAATAAATAAAAAAGAAACAGAAGAAACTAAATGGAATAGAAATATAAAAGAAATCATAACCAACAAAAGATAAAAAGAAAGGTATGGAGAAAAAAAAAATATATAGAGAGAAAGAAACAAAGCCTACCTGCTCAATGTAAACCTCAAAAGTCAGCGATTGGTGTTACTACTTACACTTGGGTGTAGGGAAACTCCCATAAATCGAGCCCAGGGTTCCCATGTAGCTTCAAATTGTATGGTATTGTCTAATAATGAACTAATCGTTTTTGGGACCGCAGGCCACACCTTGCCCAATACCTAAGTTCCCCCGATACAACTATTCCGGGGTGACCCAACCACATAAATATACAGCGACATGGAAGGAAGTTTCTTCACCTGTAGGTCAGCTGCTGCGAAAGAGGAAGTAGAGACCCTCAGCAGCCCCTTTTATCATCTCCTTAGGGACACTAGAAACTTCCATGGTTTCCTATTGGACCATCTGAAACCTGATGCATACTTTAAAGAGACAGTACACCATTAACTTAGTAATACATATAACATATACAGTTAACCTTTTCCATGCCATTAAATAGGCTGGGTGGCCGCTGTCTAAGAAAGTGGGCTCCAATGGTGCGCCCCCTTTTTACATGGGACCGCAGGCCACACCTTGCCCAATACCTAAGTTCCCCGGATACAACCTTATTAACCTTAATATAAAACACACATACACCATAAGTTGGCAAAAAATTGGCCACGGTATTTTATTGGTTTAAAATATTTATTCAAATGGTTAAACATAATATTTCAACTTTCAGAAGAAAACAAATATCCAGCAAAACCTTTGCCCAGTTTTCAGAACTCGGGCTAATAAACCTTTATTCAACCAGAAAACATGTCCCCACCAGCCGGACTAGTGAAACTAGACCGGCCTACCCCAAATACGCGGCCCTTTTTCGATGCTGTTCTGCAAACCGAGATTGAAAATATCGGCACCCAAATCCGAAAGGTGGACCCCGTCCTGCCTAAACAAACCCGTGATGCCCCCCTCAAAATCTACGTGCCGATAAGAAAAACCTCCCAACAGTGGCATGTACTTAGCCATCACCCGATTGACCCTCTTCCTCATCTTCTCCATCACTCAGTGAAACGGGGAAGACAGCCAAGCGAACCGGGGAACAATTTCAGAAAAAACAATGATTGTACCCGGGGAAGACAGATGGAACCGATATAGGTCCCGTTTAATCATGAATAACAGATCCAAAGTACGCACAGAACCCAAATCATTGCCCCCTAAATGAACTATCAGGATTGAAGGCGGGGGCCAAAACTGATGTAATTGAGACAAATTAAAAAATAAATGCTGCCACGCAGACCTCTTATACCTTTCCAATACAGAGCGAATGATTCCGGCTGTAACGATAGGCTGACAGAGTACTTGCGTTGAGCCACACGCTTCCGTGCCCAGTGTATATATGAGTGGCCCAGAATCCAAACGCAATGCTGAAAACCTAGGAAATTAAAGTGACAGGTTAGGCCTAACATACCGCTTAAAACAATTGGACCTCCATCTTCCCAAACCCATAATGGCTTTGGCCGACAAACCCCTAGCCGCAGCGTCAGACGCCGCCCCTATTCTGAAGGAGTGGGAGGAAAACTTAAAATCCCATAAACCCAATTGGTCAAGACAACATTTAAAATCGTATGAAAACTGATATTTAGTCAAGGGTGACCGATCCACATGAGCGAGAAAATGGCTCGATCCCACCGGACACGCCATGAGGAAACCAGTCACCAGTGCCACTGGACACACCGGACCATCACCTCCCGTCGGCAACACCACCCACGTCCCAGTTGATCGGTTTTCGAGCGCCTTAAAAAAAGGCGTATCAGACCATGTTCAACTAGCACATGCTCTTACAGCATACCAGAAGAGCTCTTCTTGGACCCAGGAAGCAGGTCAGAAATCCGGAAGGCTCCGAAATAAAATAACACAAAAGCCACCCGGAATAGTAACGCTTCGTATTCTGTAAAACAAACCCCCAGCGTGGCTTCACAAAGGCGCTTAAGAAGCGGCAGACCGATAGGCCGCCTGCCATCCGGGGTAAAAGTTGCCCTCCGATAGCCTTTCAGGGCCTGTTTTACCGTAAAAAAACTAGAGCAGGGCGGGAGACCCCTCACCCTGAAGAAAAAAGAAACTCCTGCTAAGGTTTTTACCAAAAACCCATAAGAAGGCTGTCCCTCCATCAGGAAGGCCAGCACAGCCTCCTCCTCGGGAGCCTCCCAAGCAAAGCCAGAGATCCCGGCAAAAAGAATCCACTTCCTCCAAGCGGCGGAGTAATCTGCCCAGGTACGGGGAGCAACTGAAGATTTAATGGCTTCACCCACCCGCGTTAAATCAGCTCCCAAAGATAAGCCGGGCACTGTGTTCCCTCCGCGTCCGCTCCTGGAAGCAATTTCCAAAAACGCTGCATCTGGAAAAGGGAAAGAGAGTCAGCTATGGTATTCAAAACCCCGGGCGTGTACTTAGCCTTAATCCAGATGTTAAATTTCAGACATAAGAAAACTAGGTGACGCAGAATCTTAATCACCAAGGGAGAGCTAGAAGAAAGACAATTGACAGCAAAGAGCACCCCTTTATTGTCAGTTTCCACCAGAATCAGTCTATTGGCAAAGGATTCTCCCCAAAGCGCCACGGCCACTAAAATTGGAAAAAGCTCCAACAGTACGATGTTCCTAGTAGCCTTCTGTCAAACCCAGACCTCCGGCCAAGCCCCGAAACTCCAGTGCGATCCCCAAATTGCTGCAAAACCTTTGGAGCCAGCCGCGTCTGTGAACAACCTGAAATCGGGCAAAAATAAAATTGGACTGGAAAACGGAACGCCCGTTAAAAGAATCCCAAAAATCCGCCCAAACCACTAAGTCCTCCTTTAGGGATGCCGTCAAACGGACGTGGGCGAATGGAGATTTCAAACCTGAGATTGCTAAATACAGGCGCCGAGAGAAAATCCTTCCCACCGGCATGATTTTACAGGCAAAAGCCAGGAGGCCCAACAAGGACTGCATCACCTAGCGTCTCCTCAAAAAAAACGCAATAAGACTCCGCATCTTGTCAATTTTCGCCTGGGGCAAACTCAACTCCTCTGCCTCGGTATCGATCAAAATCCCAAGAAACTCCATGGAAGTCGCAGGATGGCACGTCTTCTCGCCTGCCAGCGGAACACCAAAATTCCCCGCCACCACGCCAAACAAACGCAGAAGCCGAGAACAAAGATCAGAGTTCCCTGGACCGATAAACAAAAAATCATCCAAGTAGTGCGCTATAGAATCCTGACCGGACTCAAAACACATAACCCAATGAATAAACGTGGAAAAAGTTTCAAAGTAGCTACAGGACAAAGAACACCCCATAGGAAGACATTTGTCAAAGTAAAACCCCTCAAAATAAAATCCCAACGAACTGAAAGCTGCCGGGGAGGTCGGCAAAAGCCTGAAAGCCGACTTCACGTCCGCTTTGGCCAATAAAGCTCCCCAGCTGCAGGCTTTTACTTTCACAATCGCTTCCTCAAAAGTCGCATAAGCCACGGAACACAGAGACTCGTCAATTTCGTCATTCAAAGATCCACCCTTTGGAAAAGAAAGATGCTGTATTAGGCGGAACGAGTTTGGCTCCCGCTTGGGTACTATCCCAAGCGGAGAAATGCGGAAATCCCTAAACGGGGGAAATTGGACCGGGCCCGCCATGCGACCCTCTGCGATTTCCTTAAAAACGTTGTCCCTCACCACCTCTGGGAACCGGTCAACTGACTTAAAGTGGTTGTAAACCCACTTTTTCAACTTGCACCTACAGGTAAGCCTAGATTAAGGCTTACCTGTAGGTGCAAGAAATATCTCCTAAACCTACACGGTTTAGGAGATATTTAGTTAAATGACAGGCGCCGCTGTCTACGGCGCATGCGCGCCGTTGACAATGGCGCATTCATGGGGTTAATCCCATTCACAAATTTGGCTACTTCCCAGCAATCTCTGGGCGAAGCCGAATGTGACGGCTCCCGTGCGCATGCGCAGAGTGACGTCTCCGCCGCTTTGGCCAATCACAGCGCCGGAGCGGCGCTGTGATTGGCTGGAGCGGCGATACCCGGAAGTAACCTTCCGGCTATCGCCGCAGAGATGGCTGCGGCTGAAGAGGAAGACGAGGACGGCTTCGGGGGCCCCGATCTAAGGTAAGTGATGCATAATGAGCTATTATGCTAGTCATATTAGCTCATTATGCCTTTCTCTTACAGGTAGTTTAAAAAAAAAAAATTTTTATAAGGGTTTACAACCACTTTAACCACTTCAATACAGGGCTTTTATACACCCTTCCTTACCAGACCAATTTGTAGCTTTCAGCGCTCTCACACTTTGAATGACAATTACTCAGTCATGCTACACTGTACCCAAACCAAATTTTTATCATTTTTTTCTCACAAACAGAGCTTTCTTTTGGTGGTATTTAATCACCGCTAGGTTTTTTATTTTTTGCAATATAAGCGAAAAAAGTTAGATTTTTAAAAAAAAAAAACACTTTTTTTTTTTTTTTTAATTGTAAAATTTTGCAAATAAGTCATTTTTCTTCATAAAATTGGGCCAAAATGTATACTGCTACATATCTTTAGTAAAAATAACCAAAAAAGTGTATATTATTTGGTCTCTGTGAAAGTTATAGAGTCTACAAGCTATGGTGCAAATCATTGAAAAGTTATCACATCTGATCACACCTGATGTACTGAAGGCCTATTTCATTTCTTGAGACCCTAACAAGCCAGGAAAGTACAAATACCCCCCAAATTACCCCTTTTTGGAAAGCAGACATTCCAATGTATTTAGTAAGAGTCATTGTGAGTTTTTTGAAGTTGTACTTTTTTCCCACAATTCTTGGGAAATTTTTTAAATTTTTTTTAATTTTTATTTTTTTGCACAAAATTGTCATAATAACAAGTTATTTCTCTCACACAGCACATGCATACTTGCAATGACACCCCAAAATACATTCTGCTACTCCTCCTGAGTATGGCGATACCAAATGTGTGAGACTTTTACACAGCCTGGCCAAATACACAGGCACAACATTGAAATAGCACCTTCAGGCATTCTAGGAGCATAAATTACACATCTCATTTCTCAACCACCTATTACAGTTTTGAAGACCCTGGAGCACCAGGACAATGGAAATGCCCATAAAATGACCCCATTTTGGAAAGCTAACACCCCAACGTATAATCTATGAGGCATAATGAGTCTTTTGAACGGTTCATTTTTTTCCAGAAGTTTTTGGAATATGTGGGAAACAAATGAAAATGCATTTTTTTTATACAAAGTTGTCCATTTATAAGATATTACCAACACATAGCATGTACATAGCAAAAATGACACCCCAAAATACATTCTGCTACTCCTCCTGAGTATGGCAATACCAAATGTGTGGGACTTCACACAGCCTGTCCAAATACAGAGGCCCAACATTGAAATAGCCCCTTTAGGCATTCTAGGAGCATAAATTGCACATCTCATTTCTCAACCACCTATTACAGTTTTGAAGACCCTGGAGCACCAGGACAATGGAAATGCCCATAAAATGACCCCATTTTGGAAAGCTAACACCCCAACGTATAATCTATGAGGCATAATGAGTCTTTTGAACGGTTCATTTTTTTCCAGAAGTTTTTGGAATATGTGGGAAAAAAATGAAAACGCATTTTTTTTATACAAAGTTGTCCATTTATAAGATATTACCAACACATAGCATGTACATAGCAAAAATTACACCCAAAAATACATTCTGCTACTCCTCCTGAGTATGGCGATACCAAATGTGTGAGACTTTTACACAGCCTGGCCAAATACAGAGGCCCAACATTGAAATAGCCCCTTTAGGCATTCTAGGAGCATAAATTACACATCTCATTTCTCAACCACCTATTACAGTTTTGAAGACCCTGGAGCACCAGGACAATGGAAACGCCCATAAAATGACCCCATTTTGGAAAGCTAACACCCCAACGTATAATCTATGAGGCATAATGAGTCTTTTGAACGGTTCATTTTTTTCCAGAAGTTTTTGGAATATGTGGGAAAAAAATGAAACCGCATTTTTTTTATACAAAGTTGTCCATTTATAAGATATTACCAACACATAGCATGTACATAGCAAAAATGACACCCCAAAATACATTCTGCTACTCCTCCTGAGTATGGCGATACCAAATGTGTGAGACTTTTACACATCCTGGCCAAATACAGAGGCCCAACATTGAAATAGCACCTTCAGGCATTCTAGGAGCATAAATTACAAATCTCATTTCTCAACCACCTATTACAGTTTTGAAGGCCCTGGAGCACCAGGACAATGGAAACGCCCATAAAATGACCCCATTTTGGAAAGCTAACACCCCAACGTATAATCTATGAGGGATAATGAGTCTTTTGAACGGTTCATTTTTTTCCAGAAGTTTTTGGAATATGTGGGAAAAAAATGAAACCGCATTTTTTTTATACAAAGTTGTCCATTTATAAGATATTACCAACACATAGCATGTACATAGCAAAAATGACACCCCAAAATACATTCTGCTACTCCTCCTGAGTATGGCGATACCAAATGTGTGAGACTTTTACACAGCCTGGCCAAATACAGAGGCCCAACATTGAAATAGCACCTTCAGGCATTCTAGGAGCATAAATTACACATCTCATTTCTCAACCACCTATTACAGTTTTGAAGACCCTGGAGCACCAGGACAATGGAAACTCCCATAAAATGACCCCATTTTGGAAAGCTAACACCCCAACGTATAATCTATGAGGCATAATGAGTCTTTTGAACGGTTCATTTTTTTCCAGAAGTTTTTGGAATATGTGGGAAAAAAATGAAAACGCATTTTTTTATACAAAGTTGTCCATTTATAAGATATTACCAACACATAGCATGTACATAGCAAAAGTGACACCCCAAAATACATTCTGCTACTCCTCCTGAGTATGGCGATACCAAATGTGTGAGACTTTTACACAGCCTGGCCAAATACAGAGGCCTAACATCTAAGTAGCACCGTCGTGTTCTAGGAGCATAAATTACACACATAAATTCCTGACAACCTATCACATTGTTGAAGGCCCTTCATATTTCTAAAACATAGCATGTACTGTACATACCAATTATAAACCAAAATACATTCTTCTGAGAAAAAGGATAAAGAAAAGATTACCTGTGGTTTTAGTAGTGCAGTGGTCCAAAGAGGAGAGCATCGGTCCAGGCAGCAGGCAGGAACGTGGACAGCGACAGCAAAACAGGCAGCAGGCAGGAATAGTCAGTACAGGTAGAGATGATGTCAGCACAGCCAAAGCATTGGTCCAGATAGCAGGCAGAGATGTGGTCAGCAGTAGCAAAAGGAACAAAGGATCGTCCATGCAGCAGGCAGGAATACTGTCCATAGTTAGTACATGCAGCAGGCAGAGGTATGGTCAGCACAGCCAGAGTATTTGTCCAGGGAGCAGGCAGGACCTCAAGCTTAGGGCAACGGTCAGGAAAGAATGGGGACAGGGGTAGAGGCTTCTCCCACCCAAATCGCTTTGAAGCCTCCGGACAACCAGACCCTGTTCTGGGAACACAGAAAACCAAAAACTGGTTTTCTGAACTCAGAACACTATTCTGGAGCCCCTCACATATGTGAGACCCCTGTGTAGCAGGGTGAAAGATCAGTCCAAGGGGGCAGGCAAAAACATGGTCAACAGGCCGAGGTCAGTGCAGGTAAAAGGCAGAAATAAACGGTAGGCAGAGGCATAATCCATACAGTCCAGGGTCAGTTCACGTGAAAGGCAGAAACATGGCGGATAAACAATGCAGACGGTAGGCAGAGACATAGTCGAGAAACAGGCCAGGGTCAGTTCACATGGAAGACAATGATATGGTTGGTTGAGGCAGGGAAATATTCAGGACATATTGAAAACGGGGAAATGGCAGTATTAGAAATATGGGCTAATAGTTTTCGAGAGTGTGATATCGCTTGAAGCATTTTCTGATGCAAAGGCCAGGTTGGGAGGGACAGTCGGGACAATGGAAGCTGGTGTCTTTCCTAATTCCTCTTCTGGTGCACACCCGACATTTTTTTTGGCGTCGTCTTCCGGATCGTGATGGTGGAATATGGTCTGAAAAATGGCGCTCATGTAGTCTGCTGACACAATCTGAGTGAATGCTTTCTGGGGGGGATGTTTGTTGGTAGATCAGGGCAGTGACAATGTCTTCAATAAATCTCATGAAGGTGGTGGGTCTATGTGTGGATTTTTGGTAGACTATGAAAGAATTTAACAGGGCCAAATGAAAAAAGTAAATTGCGATTTTTTTATACCAGAAGAGGGATTTTCGGGTTGAAAGATAGGGCTGCAACATTTGATCATTTAAATCCACACCCCCCATGAATTTATTGTACTCATTGATGCAGGAAGGCTTGCGAACGGTACTGCGTCTTCTGTGAAGTTCCACCGAGGTGTCATCGTGGATGGTGGACATGATGTACACATCTTTCCTATCCCTCCACTTCACAGCCAACACTTCCTCGTTCCTCAAGCTTGCCGATTCCCCCTTTTGAATGGTTGTGGTGACAAGACGCTGTGGGAAGCCCTTTCTGTTTATTCTTGTTGTACCACACGCCAGAGTTTTTTTTAGGTAGAGGTGGCGGAGAAGGGGCAGGCTGGTATAATAGTTGTCCATATAAATATGATACCCCTTTTGGAGGAGTGGAAATACCAACTCCCAAACAATTTTTCCACTTATTCCCATGTACGATGGACACTCAGGGGGCTCGAGCTGGGAATCTTTGCCTTCGTACATGCGGAATGAGTGCACATAACCAGTGGCGCTTTCACAGAGCTTGTTGAGCTTCAAGCCGTACCTCGCCCGCTTACTGGGGATATATTGCTTGATTCCCAGCCGGCCTGTGAAATGCACCAGGGATTCGTCCACAGAAATGTTTTGGTCAGGGACATAAAGTTCGGCAAACTTCTTGGAAAAAAAATTAATTAGGGGGCAAATTTTATATAATTTGTCAAAGTTTGGGTGATCTCGGGGGGGGCACTGTGAGTTGTCACTGAAATGCAGGAACCGCATTATAAGTTCGTATCGGGACCTGGACATGGCCGATGTAAAAATTGGCATATGGTGGATGGGTTTCTTCGACCAATACCTATTCATTTCATTTTTTTTGTAAGCCCCGTGTTAAACGTTAGGCCTAAAAACAATCTAAGCTCCACCACTGTTAGGGGTCTCCATTCAAAAGGGCGGGCATAGCTGGAGCTGGGGTTGTTTTCAATGAATTGTTGAGCAAAAAGATTAGTTTGCTCCACAATGCCTTGAACCAATTCATCAGGGAAAAATAAATTAAAAAAATCAAGTTTGGAAAAACCCTCAGTGTTGACCTGCACACCTGGCTGTGCTGTAAAAGGGGGGATCGTGGCTGACCCTGAGGTAGAAGGCAGCCACAATGGGTTTGCCAAGCCATCTGGAAGCTGGGTTCGGGTCCTACTTCTTTGGCGTGTACTTGCACTGGGCCTTTCCTCCTGGGGTCTAGCAGCGCTTGCACTGGGCCTTTCCTCCTGGGGTCTAGCAGCGCTTGCACTGGACCTCGCCTCCTGGGGTCTACCGCCGTTGGCACTGCTGGTCGCTGCCTGGTGTTCAGACCGTCTTCTTTTTGGACGGACTGTGTCCTCCTCTAATTCGGATCCGGATGTGCTGCCTTCGGGGGGTTCATATTCCGAACCAGAATCGGAATCAGAACTGAGCGGTGAGAGCTCCCCGTTGCTCTCATCGGTCAGACTGAGTATTTGATATGCTTCTTCTGGGGTGTACACCTTTCTGGACATAGTGGGTACGCTGGTGAGGTGGCAGGTACTCTGGTGGCAGGTTCTCTGGTGAGGTGGCGGGTACTCTAATGGACAGGTACTCCTGATGGATTGGTGGTGGGTACTCTGGTGAGGTGGCGGGTACTCTGGTGAGGTGGTGGGTACTCCTGATGGACAGGTACTCCTGATGGACTGGTGGCGGGTACTCCTGGTGAGGTGGCGGGTACTCCTGGTGAGGTGGCTGGTACACCTGATGGACAGGTACTCCTGATGGACAGGTACTTCTGATGGACTGGTGGCGGGTACTCTGAGGTGGCGGGTACTCAGGTGAGGTGGCGGGTACTGCTGATGGACAGGTACTCCTGATGGACTGGTGGCGGGTACTCAGGTGAGGTGGCGGGTACTCCTGATGGACAGGTACTCCTGATGGACTGGTGGCGGGTACTCTGAGGTGGCGGGTACTCAGGTGAGGTGGCGGGTACTGCTGATGGACAGTTACTCCTGATGGACTGGTGGCGGGTACTCAGGTGAGGTGGCGGGTACTCCTGATGGACAGGTACTCCTGATGGACAGGTACTCCTGATGGACTGGTGGTGGGTACTCTGAGGTGGCGGGTACTCAGGTGAGGTGGCGGGTACTCCTGATGGACAGGTACTCCTGATGGACTGGTGGCGGGTACTCTGAGGTGGCGGGTACTCAGGTGAGGTGGCGGGTACTGCTGATGGACAGGTACTCCTGATGGACAGGTACTCCTGATGGACTGGTGGCGGGTACTCTGAGGTGGCGGGTACTCAGGTGAGGTGGCGGGTACTCCTGATGGACAGGTACTCCTGATGGACTGGTGGCGGGTACTCTGAGGTGGCGGGTACTCCTGATGGACAGGTACTCCTGATGGACAGGTGGGTGGCGGGTGATCTGGTGGCAGGTACTAGATGACAGGTACTCTTTATTTAGGGGGGGCAATCTGGGCACAGTAGTACATATGTATATGTGTATAACATATGTGTAACTCACTGTTAGCTGATCTCCTCCTCACAGGTGTGTGAAGAGGAGAACCAGGCAACAGTGAGTTACACACAATTGTGTGTTTTGTTTACATTTAGTGACCTGCTGTGATTGGACACAGCCGGTCTCGTGGTAAAGAGCCAATTTCATTGGCTCTTTACCCTGATCGAGGCTGGGCTGTATCCAAGGGAAAAACCTCAGCCACGATCGCTGCGCAGCTCTGCATCATCAATTCCGGTAAGTTTATACCGGAATCTCCGCCGTCCGCCGCCACATTACTTGAATCGGTGTGTCCAGAGGGACACACCGGATCCCAGATCGCCGCGCTGCGCGCCCCCGGGGGCGCGCGCGGGCGCCGTGCACGCCGCTGCTGCAGCTCTGCATATGGGAGCCGGTAAGCCGCTCCGCTGCCCGCCGCACCGCACAGAAAGCTCCGCTGCCCGCCGCTGCTGCTCCGCCGCCACTCATTTACCCCCATCAGGGAACTGCTGTGTCCTAAGGAACACAACGGTACCTGGGAGAGCCGGCGAAGCACCGGATGGCGGCGGGAGGGGGGGGTGCCCCCTCCCACCGCCTATAAGAATGATCAAGCGGCGGAACCGCCGCTATGATCGTTCTTATGGTGCAGAGAATCGCTGGCAGAACAAAAGGATATCTGAATGATGCCTCTAGCTGCAGGCATCATTCAGATATTCCCCTACAAAGCAGAGGACGTCATATGACGTCCACCCAGGATGGGAGATCCCATCTGTGGACGTCATATTACTATGGCTGGGTAGGGAAGTGGTTAAGGTTGGCCACAATATTACACCCAGAACCTGAAAAAGGTGGCAGAGGAAAACACAGAAAATCCCTCAATTAGTAAATGTGCTTTCTTGCTTGGGTAAAGATCCAGCCAAGGGCGCATGTTTTCCAGCCTCACTGGCGTGCAGGCTCTTGGGAAAAATATCACACTGAGGCGGAGCAGAACCAGCTGTTTTCTTAACCACTTAACGACCGCTCACTGTATATGTACGTCGGCAGAATGGCACCGACAGGCACAATCACGTACAGTGTACGTGATTGCCTTTGTACAGTTGGGGGGTCCGATCGGACCCCCCTCCTATACAGTGAGCGGTCGGTATTCGTTGGGGAGCGATCCGACATGAGGGGGCGGCCATTCGATTCCGGCCACCCCCCCGCGATCGCTCCCGGCGAATGGAAATGCTCCCTCTGCTGTGTAATGTTTACACAGGCAGAGGAAGCAGGAGGAAGTGATGTCATCTCTCATGCGGCGCTCACATATACCGAGCGCCGTACAAGAGAAGACACAGGTCAGTGCACTAACACTACACTGACACCAGGACACATAGGCACACAAATCACCCCCCCAGATCACCCCCCAGCCCCCAGGCACAGTGTCACTGATTGCAGTGACCATTTATTTACTGATCACTGCAATCAGTGACATTTGTGACTGTAAAAGTGTCACTACATTTAGTTTTAGGTCCAGTGTAGCCCCCTAACCCCCCCTAATAAAGGTTTAACCCCCTGATCACCCCCCAGATAACCCTTTCACCCCCTAGCACCGCCGTCGCTAAGCGATCATTTTTCTGATCGCTGTCTTAGCGTCAGTGATGCAGATCGGTAGCCAGTAATTTTTTTTAGGTTCGCCGCAGGTTTTTATAGCGTCGGGTACCCCCATAAATTATCTAATAAAGGTTTAACCCCCTTGATCGCCCCCCAGATAACCCTTTCACCCCCTATCACCACTGTCGCTAAGCGATCATTTTTCTGATCGCTGTCTTAGCGTCAGTGATGCAGATCGGTAGCCAGTAATTTTTTTTAGGTTCGCCGCAGGTTTTTATAGCGTCAGGTACCCCCATAAATTATCTAATAAAGGTTTAACCCCCTTAATCGCCCCCCAGGTAACCCTATCACCACTGTCGCTAAGCGATCGTTTTTCTGATCGCTGTCTTAGTGTCGGTGATGCAGATCGGTAGCCAGTAATTTTTTTTAGGTTCGCCGCAGGTTTTTATAGCGTCAGGTACCCCCATAAATTATCTAATAAGGGTTTAACCCCCTTAATCGCCCCCCAGGTAACCCTTTCACCCCCTATCACCACTGTCGCTAAGCGATCGTTTTTCTGATCGCTGTCTTAGTGTCGGTGATGTAGATCGGTAGCCAGTAATTTTTTTTAGGTTCGCCGCAGGTTTTTATAGCGTCAGGTACCCCCATAAATTATCTAATAAAGGTTTAACCCCCTTGATCGCCCCCCAGGTAACACTTTCACCCCCTATCACCACTGTCACTAAGCGATAATTTTTCTGATCGCTGTCTTAGCGTCGGTGATGCAGATCGGTAGCCAGTAATTTTTTTTAGGTTCGCCGCAGGTTTTTATAGCATCAGGTACCCCCATATATTATCTAATAAAGGTTTTAACCCCCTAATTGCCCCTAGTTAACCCTTTCACCAGTGATCACCATATAAGTGTTACGGGTGACGCTGGTTAGTTAGTTTGCTTTTTATAGTGTCAGGGCACCCGCCGTATATATAACCCAATAAAGGTTTAACCCCCTGATCGCCCGGCGGGTGATATCAATTAGGTTTTAGCATCAGAAGAGGGTCTGCGTCACACCCCAGGCAGGGTCAGGTTAGTGCCAGTAACGCTAACACCCACGCGTGAAGCATACACCCCCCTTAGTGGTATAATATCTGATCTGATCAGATCTATACTAGCGTCCTCAGCAGTTTAGGGTTCCCAAAAACGCAGTGTTAGCGGGATCAACCCAGATACCTGCTAGCACCTGCATTTTGCCCCTCCGTCCAGCCCAGGCCACCCAAGTGCAGTATCGATCGATCGCTGTCACTTACAAAACACAACACACATAACTGCAGCGTTCGCAGAGACAGGCCTGATCCCTGCGACTCCAGTGCTGTAGGAGGTGATTTCACCACCACAGTTAAAAAAAAGAAGCATATATGCCGAAGCATTGGGGCAGCAGGGGCGGAGGAGCGATTTTGCTCCTAATGCCGCGTACATACGGTCGAAATTCCGACGGAGGCTTGCCCGTGGAAAAGTCCGACCATGTGTGTGCGGCATAACTTTTTTGCGGGAGGATGCCCCCATGCTTCGGCATATATAAATGGTGCATGTATGCCCATCATTAGAAGTGGGTGGATGAAGGGCGGTATTCTAATGGTGGGCATACCCACCGATCAATCTCTTTTTTCGTTCAGCCAACTGGCTGCATGAAAAAAAAAAGATTACAATACATGTCCAACAAGGACCAGCAACGTTATGTTGCTGGACTTTGAATGTTTATACCAGAATGATGCCTGCGGGTTTAGGTATCATCTTGGTATCATTCTTTTCAGCCAGCGGCCGGCTTTCATGTAAAAGCAATCCTCGTGGCTAATTAGCCTCTGGACTGCTTTTACAAGCAGTGGGAGGGAATGTCCCCCCCCGGATATGAAAAGCGCCATTGGGAAAGCATTTTATCACACCGATCTTGGTGTGGTCAGATGCTTTGAGGACAGAGGAAAGATCTAGGGTCTAGAAGACCCCAGTTTTTTCAAAAAAGAGTACCTGTCACTACCTATTGCTATCATAGGGGATATTTACATTCCCTGAGATAACAATAAAAATGATTAAAAAAAAAAATATGGAAGGAACAATTTAAAAATAAAAAAGCAAAATTAATAATAAAAAAAAAAAGCACCCCTGTCCTGCCCTGCTCTTGCCCAATGGCGAACGCAAGCGTCGGTCTGGCGTCATATGTAAACAGTGTCAAGGTCACCTGTGGCCAGGTGACAGATGCACACCGTAGGGGGACAGGAGTGCACCGCAAGGTAGTGAACCCTATGGCTGACTGCTGCGGATAGGAAACTGGGTGGTTGTGGAAAGCGGGACCAGAGGAGCACAACCGGGATCCTAACGGAAGCTAGAGCCAAGATTCCCCAGGGCGCGGAGTCTAAGACCCAGCAGGTCTTCTCCAGGGCCTCTAGTGGTGAGGATGTTATGCTGCAGGCTGGGACCAGGTCGCGGCCCCTGGAGTTTCCTAGCTCACGCCCCGTAGGATAAGGGGAAAAGAGGGGAAGCAGCAGCACAAGATATGAGAGAACCGAACAACAAGCTGAAGGTCAGGGGCCACAAGCAGACAAGGATAACGAAAGAACGAGCCGAAGGTCAAGGGTCACGAGCAGACAGGGATAGTCGGGGACAAGCCAATAACGTAACAGAGAGACAGACGTAGCACACGGCAGGCAGGAACCCAAACACACAATGCCTAACAAACACGTTGATCAGCAAAGCAGGCTTGCAGTGCACAGGTTAATATAGTGTTCTGTGATAGGGCCTGGGGTGGAGTCAGGCTGGGAGGAGATTATAAAGGAAGCCAGGTGAAAGGGTTCTGGCCTCTAAGATGAACACATGGGAAGGAAGGTAAGCTGACAGACAAACACTACTGCATATCCATGACAGTACCCTCCCTCTTATGGGCCCTCCCCCGCCTGGGCCCAGGCTTAAAGGGAAATCTCAGATGAAACCTCCTCAACAGATGAGGTGCAACGACATCAGATGCAGCGATCCAAGACGCCTCCTCAGGACCAAAACCTCTCCAATGCACAAGGTACTGAAGAATACCTCTGCAGAGCCGAGAATCCAGAACTTGTCTAACCTCGTACTTTAGATTATCCTCAGAGACCAGAACCGAGGTAGGGAGATGACAAGAAGATCTATTGAGGACCAAAGGCTCTCTAGGAATAAGCAAGGGCATGAGAGGATCAACAGAAATCTGAGGAGGGTCCCCTAGACCCTTAAAGATGAACTGGTCATCTAGCACAGGACCATCAAACTGGGCAGATGTCAGTGGAACCCTGAAGTCAGGTTGGTTAGAGGGTGACATGTCACAGGAGTCAAGCTGAATAGCTGAAAGACAAGCAGAATGTCCTGAACAAGAAAAAGTAGGCGGCTCACTGGGCATGGGCTGGACTGGCATAACTAGTACAGAGGCCGAGTGAATAGAGTCAGGTGTAGCGACTACCTGAATCGCATCGCAAGACGTAGCGACTGCAGGACTTGTAGACAAGCTAGCCTGGCTGTGCGTCCAAGGGCGATTAGGGACAGAGAAATGTAAATGGTTATGCGACCTGGAATGAATGACCGGTTCAGGTTCACAGGGGGCAACCTTGGGTAGGCAGGACGAGGAGCAGGAGGAACCCCAAGCCAGGATCTGTCCAGTAGTCCAGTCCACATGAGGAGAATGGAGCTGTAACCATGGGAGACCCAAAATTATAGGCGTTGAGGCCTTGGGTAAGATAAGGAAGGATATCCACTCCTGGTGGAGTGTCCCTACCGACATCTTAACAGGGAGGGTCTGGAAGCGGATAGGTCCCCCTGGGAGAACAGTACCATCAATCGCCAAGACCACCAATGGCGTGGTGAGGGGCAAAAGAGTAAGTCTCATGGACGACGCGATTTCCCAGTCCATGAAATTACCAGCGGCTCCGGAATCCAGATATGCTGAGACCGAATGAGAAGAAGCACCAACATGAAGGAACACAGAAAGCAGAAGACAAGAAGGGGAAGGTGATATTTCTGGGTCCAATACTCCACTTTCCAGATGAAGTGGACCCAAACGTTTTTCTGGACAAAGAGAGCAAGTGTCACGAAAATGACCTTTGCCCCCACAGTAGAGACACAGGCCTAGAGTTCTGCGCCTAGCACGTTCCTCTGGGGATAGCCTGGTCCTGCCCAGCTGCATGGGTTCCTCAGCTGGCAGGAGATGCTCCACGGGTCGAGGAGAGGGGAGCTCAGGCTGACTAAGGACCAAGGAGTGCTGGCGCCGCTTTTCTAGGGTCTTTTCCTGAAAGCGAATATCGATCTGGTTACACAAGGAGATAACTCCGTCCAGATCAGTGGGGATGGTTCTTCCTGCTAATTCATCCTTCACTCTATCAGACAGGCCATGCAAAAAGGTTGCGACTAAGGCCTCATTGTTCCAGCTCAACTCAGCCGACAGTATGCGGAAATTAAGGGCGTACTGTCCCACTGAAGCAGACTCTTGGCGGAGACGTAGAAGGGCGCTGGCCGCTGAAGAGACACGAGCCGGTTCTTCAAAGATATTCCGAAAAAGTTTCAAGAAGCCAGACAGGCTAGAAACCACTGGATCATTCAGTTCCCACAGAGGGGCTGCCCAGGCTAAAGCTTCACCGGAGAGGAGGGAAATGATATAGGCTACCTTTGCCCTATCAGACAGAAAGTTTTGAGGCTGAAGCTCAAAATGAATCGTGCATTGGCTAAGGAACCCTCTGCAGGCCTTGGAGTCCCCAGAGAAACGGAACGGAGCTGGCAGTGTTAGTGAGTGTGTGGCTGCGACTGGTGCGATAGGTACCACCGCTGGTTGTACTTGAGGTTGCGGATTCGGGGTTCCCAAGGAGGCCTGAAGCTGCTCGAATCGAGAAGCCAGATCCTGGAGGAATCGCATCACCTGAGTCTGATTCGATTCCTGGGTTTCAAGTCTGTGGACTATGCCCCGCAATGGATCATCCGCGGGGATCGGGATGTCAGCCGGGTCCATGGCTGATCAAACTGTCAAGGTCACCTGTGGCCAGGTGACAGATGCACACCGTAGGGGGACAGGAGTGCACCGCAAGGTAGTGAACCCTATGGCTGACTGCTGCGGATAGGAAACTGGGTGGTTGTGGAAAGCGGGACCAGAGGAGCACAACCGGGATCCTAACGGAAGCTAGAGCCAAGATTCCCCAGGGCGCGGAGTCTAAGACCCAGCTGGTCTTCTTCAGGGCCTCTAGTGGTGAGGATGTTATGCTGCAGGCTGGGACCAGGTCGCGGCCCCTGGAGTTTCCTAGCTCACGCCCCGTAGGATAAGGGGAAAAGAGGGGAAGCAGCAGCACAAGATATGAGAGAACCGAATAACAAGCTGAAGGTCAGGGGCCACAAGCAGACAAGGATAACGAAAGAACGAGCCGAAGGTCAAGGGTCACGAGCAGACAGGGATAGTCGGGGACAAGCCAATAACGTAACAGAGAGACAGACGTAGCACACGGCAGGCAGGAACCCAAACACACAATGCCTAACAAACACGTTGATCAGCAAAGCAGGCTTGCAGTGCACAGGTTAATATAGTGTTCTGTGATAGGGCCTGGGGTGGAGTCAGGCTGGGAGGAGATTATAAAGGAAGCCAGGTGAAAGGGTTCTGGCCTCTAAGATGAACACATGGGAAGGAAGGTAAGCTGACAGACAAACACTACTGCATATCCATGACAAACAGCAATTGCACCATGCATGTGAGGTATCACCGCGAAGGTCAGATCGAGGGCAGTAATTTTAGCAGTAGACCTCCTCTGTAAATCTAACGGGGTAACCTGTAAAGGCTTTTAAAGGCTTTTAAAAATGTATGTAGTTTGTCGCCAATGCGCGTTTGTGCGAAATTTTAAAGCATGTCGTGTTTGGTATCTATGTACTCGGCCTAAGATCATCTTTTTTTATTTCATCAAACATTTGGGCAATATAGTGTGTTTTAGTGCATTAAAATTAAAAAAAGTGTATTTTTTCCCCAAAAAATGCGTTTGAAAAATCGCTGCGCAAATACTGTGTAGAAAAAAAAAATGCAACACCCACCATTTTAATCTGTAGGGCCTTTGCTTTAAAAATATATATAATGTTTGGGGGTTCAACATAATTTTCTTGCAAAAAAAAAAATATGTTTTCATGTAAACAAAAAGTGTCAAAAAGGGCTTTGTCTTCAAGTGGTTAGAAGAGTGGATGTAAGCTTCCTAATGTTGTGTATAAAATGCCAGAACAGTTCAAAACCCCCCCAAATGACCCCATTTTGGAAAGTAGACACCCCAAGCTATATACTGAGAGGCATGTCGAGTCCATGGAATATTTTATATGTTGACACAAGTTGTGGAAAAAAGACAATGTTTTTTTTTTTTTTTTGCACAAAGTTGTCACTAAATGATATATAGCTCAAACATGCCATGGGCATATGTGGAATTACACCCCAAAATACATTCTGCTGCTTCTCCTGAGTACGGGGATACCACATGTGTGAGACTTTTTGGGAGCCTAGCCGTGTACGGGACCCCAAAAACCAAGCACCGCCTTCAGGCTTTCTAAGGGTGTAAATTTTTGATTTCACTTCTCACTGCCTATCACAGTTTCGGAGACCATGGAATGCCCAGATGGCACAAAACCCCCCCAAATGACCCCATTTTGGAAAGTAGACACCTCAAGCTATTTGCTGAGAGGTATTTTGTGTATTTTGCAGATCTCGCTTTTTGTCACAAAGTTTTGAAAATTAAAAAAAAAAAATATTTTCTTTCTTCATTTTCAAAAACAAATGAGAGCTGTAAAATACTCACCATGCCTCTCAGCAAATAGCTTGGGGTGTCTACTTTCCAAAATGGGGTCATTTGGGGGGGTTTTGTGCTATTTTGGAATTTTATGGCCTTCGAAACTGTGATAGGTAGTGAGGAGTGAAATCAAAAATTTGTGCCTAGAAATCCTGAAGGCGGTGCTTGGTTTTCGGGGTCCCGTACGCGGCTAGGCTCCTAAAAAGTCCCACACATGTGGTATTCCCGTACTCAGGAGAAGCAGCAAAATGTATTTTGGGGTGCAATTCCACATATAACCATGGCATGTGTGAGCAATATATCATTTAGTGACAACTTTTTGTAATTTTTTTTTTTTTTTTTTAGTCATTATTCAATCACTTGAGACAAAAAAAAAAAAAATATTCAATGGGCTCAACATGCCTCTCAGCAATTTCTTTGGGATGTCTACTTTCCAAAATGGGGTCATTTGGGGGGGGTTTTGTACTGCCCTGCCATTTTAGCACCTCAAGAAATGAGATAGGCAGTCATAAACTAAAAGCTGTGTAAATTCCAGAAAATGTACCCTAGTTTGTAGACGCTATAACTTTTGCGCAAACCAATAAATATACGCTTATTGACATTTTTTTTACTAAAGACATGTGGCTGAATACATTTTGGCCTAAATGTATGACTAAAATTGAGTTTATTCGATTTTTCTTATAACAAAAAGTAGAAAATATCATTTTTTTTCTAAATTTTCGGTCTATTTCCGTTTATATCGCAAAAAATAAAAATCGCAGAGGCAATCAAATACCATTAAAAGAAAGCTCTATTTGTGGGAAGAAAAGGACGCAAATTTCGTTTGGGTACAACATTGCATGTCTGCACAATTTACAGTTAAAGCAGCGCAGTGCAAAATTCTGAAATCACCTCTGGTCCTTTAGCTACAAAATGGTCCGCGGCTTAAGTGGTTAAAACAGCGCAGCACAGGATGGGGGCCTGCACAAAATGAGCACTCATGTTTATATTTGCAAGAGGCGTTAAAACGACACTGACTTTCATTAAACGAAAAACAACAACCCCTGCGATACACAGAATTAACCGTGCCAACAGGGGCTTGACGCATTGTAGGCGTTCTCTGTGGTGCGATCAAATTAAGCCAGAGACCCACGTCCTTCATCCCCCATTGCAAAGACGGATGAACCGCCAGCTTCTGGCGAAATGACTCATCGTAGGCATACCAGTCCAAGCCACCAAAACTCTTATAGGCCTCCAGCACATGATCTAAATGCTGAAACAAGCCTCCACTCACCTCAGGGCACTTTTCCACCAATACACTGGCAAACACAAAAAAAGCTTGCAGCCAGTTATTAAAAGAGCGGGGCACCGCCCTGCGCCTTTCCTCCTCCTGATTCCCCCCGCCAGATCTTGTCCTTCACCGCCATAGGTAGGTGGTACCCCAAAGGAGAAATCTCACATGGCAGGGCTCCTTTTAAACAAGATTCAGGTACTGACATTTGCCTATTAACAGCTTCACTGACAGGGATGTGCCTGTGCACTGCAGCATGTGTACCTCCCAGCTGACTAGATGACACGGGCTGTGACAACAGGTGCAGAAAAAGCCCTAGCAGAAAAGGGGGAAATAACCAGAGAAGGAGGGAGGATAGGAGAAGAAATGCCAGCAGCAGAGAGAGCATGAGAAACAGCAGACAGGTAAGCCAAAATGTCATTTGCAACAGAATTAGTTAACTCACCCTGCCCAGCTGGTGACGCCTCCGCACCTGGCACACTGATGCTTGACTGAGGGCTGTTAAACAGCGCACCCAGAACCATGTCACTCTGAGGAGCCAACAGCTGCGGAATAGTCGTCGCTTGCAAGCTGCTTGAAGATGCTGGCAGTGCCGACCACACTGGCCGCTCCTCTCGTGGCGCTGGTTGTCCTTTGCCTCTTCTCCTGGCTGGCGACTGAGAACTGGTTCGCCTCTTCTGTCCCGAAGACTTGCGGACACCTCCGCCATTCTGCTCTTCCCTTCTTCTCCCGCCCGCCTGGCGTCTCCTTCACCTCCCCCGACCGCAGGACGCTCCGGAGGCACGCTCCTAATGGACCTTCTCAGAGGGGAGGGCTGAACTGGCTGTGGCTGCATCTCCACCGCTCCGATCGTGCTATGGGGCTCCAGGTCAGTCAGCTCCAGACAGCGGCGCATCCATTCTTCCCCTTGGCTCTCTGCCCTCTCCACAAAGGCCCGCACTAATTCCTCCATGAGAACAGCTACCGCACGGCCAAAGGAAACGCTGAGTGAAGCTTCTGTGAGGAGACAGTTGCAGCTTCTTCACCTGTAGGTCAGCTGCTGCGAAAGAGGAAGTAGAGACTCTCAGCAGCCCCTTTTATCATCTCCTTAGGGACACTAGAAAGTTCCATGGTTTCCTATTGGACAATCTGAAACCTGATGCATACTTTAAAGAGACAGTACACCATTAACTTAGTAATACATATAACATATACAGTTAACCTTTTCCATGCCATTAAATAGGCTGGGTGGCCGATGTCCCAAGAAAGTGGGCTCCAATGGTGCGCCCCCTTTTTACATTCTTGTTCCATTATCCAATAAACTTTTCTCTTCATGGACAAAAGAGATACTGTCAGCTTTTTCCATGCTTTAGCAATGGTTATTCTAGCCCCCGTCAAGATGAATAGAATCAGTTTTCTTGTAACCTTAGGAATATGCGGTAAAAATCCATTAAGCAAAGCAATTGCTGGAGATTAATGTATAGTATAACCCGTAGTTTTTCGTATAATGTGAAAGACTCTATTCCAAAATCCCTGGATCTTGGGACACTCCCACCATATATGAATCATAGAACCCAATCCCTGACAGCCTCTAAAACAAAGGGGTGAGGTGGAGGGATACATTGAAGCCAGTCTTGTAGGGACCAAGTACCATCTTGTAAAGATTTTTACATTTGCTTCTATAAGTGATATGTTATAATTGCCTTTTATTGACCTAGAGTAGTTTTCATGCCAGTCCTTCAAATCTCAATCATTCTGGAGTTCTTTCTCCCATGCTAACATATGTGGTAGTTTAACATTGTTAGAAGCGAGTGACCCATAGATTACAGAGATCCCCCCCACCTCCGCTCCATAGCCCGTTCACATCTGACTTCATATGACGTAAATCCTCCGGACATCGAGCCAGTTTTCCATAAATTATGGATAAAGTTAGAAATTTGATGGAATCTCAACCTTTCAGTAGAAGGAAGGTCGAGATTATGTACAAAATATTTTAGAGGAAGAGGGCCTGAGTGTGAAAAAAAATGTCCAATGCGGTACACCCCCTTGTCACGCCACCACTTGAAAGCTTCAACATCCATACCTGGAGAAAAAATAGGATTCTGGAACAGATTAGCTAGTGGTTGAAGTTTAGAGACCAAGGAAGGAAGATTCACTAAAGTGAGTCCCATAAAGCTAGGGATTGTGAAAGGGCTGGTGACATGATGGGAGGTCTACTCCTGGAGGAACACCACAATATGTATTCCAGTGATAATGTTGGTGTTGCTTGACTTTCAATAAGTCTGGTTGTTCTGTTTTAAGGTATATGTCTGATAATTGTGCTAGTCTGGCTGCCTGGTAATACCATAAAAGGTTTGGAAGTCCCAAACCTCCTTGTTTGGGGAGATTGAAAATGCTACGGGTAGATAGGTGTGGACCTTTTTTGTTCCATATAAATTTAGTGATTTTACTTTGGAATGTTTTCAGATGTTTTTTTTTTAATTGGAATAGGGAGAGAACAAAATAAGTACAAGAGTCTAGGTACGAGGGTCATCTTAACTGAATTAATTCTGCCTATCCAAGCAATATTATGTGACTCCCAGATACCAAGATCAGCTTCCAGTTTCCTATACATAGGAGGATAATTAGCTGGATACAATTTTTCAAACTTTGAGGTAAGGTTAATACCTAAGTATATAATGGAAGATGTACTCCAACTAAATTTGTAATGTTCTTTTAAATAGGAAACTATAGAGTCTGGGAGGGACATTTAGGCCCCTTTCACACTGAGGCGCTTTGCAGGCGCTATTGCGCTCTAAATAGCGCCTGCAATGCGCCCCAAAAAAGCCTATCAATACTATCCAATGTGAAAGCCCGAGAGCTTTCACACTGGAGCGTTGCGCTTTCAGGAGGCTCAAAAAACTCCTGCAAGCCGCATCTTTGAGGCGCAATAGGAGCGCTAAAAATAGCGCTCCTATAGCGCCCCTGCCCATTGAAATCAATGGGGTAGCGCCTCTAATACGCCCGCAAAACGCCTCAAAGAGGCGTTATTGCGGGCGTTTTTAACCCTTTTTCGGCCGCTAGCGGGGGTTAAAATACCCCCGGTAGCGCCCGCAAATCGCGGCAAAAAAAAACGGTATAGCGGCGCTAAAAATAGCGCCGCTATGCCGCCAGCGCATCCAGCGCCTCAGTGTGAAAGTAGCCTAAGAGCCTGAGATTTGACCATATTAACTTTGAGACCAAATACCCTGGAAATTTTTTGTAGCAAAGAGCAAATCTCAGATAAAGATGAGATTGGAGAGGTTACAAATAACAATAGATCGTCTGCAAACAATGCACATTTGTGATTGTTTTGAGCACACTGTACCCCCCTGATATTCGGATTACACCGGATTGCTATCGCCAAAGATTCCATTATAATTGCGAATATCAGGGGAGAAAGGGGGCAACCGTGACGTGTACCCCTACCAATCTTGATAGATTCCAAAAAGAGTCCTTGCAGTCTTATTCTAGCTTCTGGTGCAGAGTACAAGGCTGATAAGATTCCTAACAAATTCTGACCAAAACCCCAGCGTCTCAGAACCGCAAACAGGTATGGCCATGAGACCGAATCAAAGGCCTTCTGAAGGTCCAATGATAAGAGCATACCTTCCTGTTTATGTACTCCCACCCATTTTGATTGCATTATGGATATAAGATCTACTGCTCTTCGCACTTGGTCTGGACCCTGTCTTCCAAGAATAAATCCCACCTGATCCTTATGAATGTATTGGCCAATAAAATAAGCCAATGGATTCGCTAGGATCTTGGTCAATATCTTCAGGTCATTATTAATTAAAGAAATTGGTCTGTAATTTTCAAACTGACTGGAATCTTTATCTGGTTTCGGAATTGAGTGGAGTTGAAAGGTATCTTAATATAGCGCGGTCTTACCCCGAAGGGTCCTGACGCGCATGAATATATGCCATATTGAGCTGATTACCTATCGGAATACCTTTTAGTCCTGAAATGAAAAAATCTAGTTAGGTAGGGAGTCAGGGTCTCTGAAAACATTTTATAGTATGGTGAAGAGAGACTATCATGTCCAGGAGCCTTATTTCCTTTGAATGCTTTTATAACATCTGATACTTCCGTCGTAGATATGGGAGCATCCATTACTCAAAAAAAGGGGGGGGGGAACAAAAATGGGAATCCTACCTATTTGAATACTAGTACTCACCGAAATATCGGGGTGTGGTCAAAAATACATATATCAAAAACAAAAAATAACAAACAAAAAGACCTCCACACACCTAAATGAGTTAAACTAAAAAATGTAATAGCCTATAATGGAGACACAATTACATAAAACCACATCCATGTTAACCACAATGTCCTATAAATACAACCAGAATACACAAAGTAAAAACTGTACGGTCGCGGTAAGACTCCTAGATGTGGAGATAGCACAGCGATGTAGACCTACTCCCTCCCCCAGTTGAAAGAACACCCCCCTGAATAAACCTAATATACCCCATGGGCCACCCAAGGACAAAACCTCCCACAATTATTCCTAATGCAGGACAGTGTATACCTAAAACAGGTTAAAATCACTATCCTGCACAGGAAACCCAGCCTGAGCTGTATGATAAACTCCCACAAAACACCCAGTCATCAGTCAGTCTGTCATAAGACGTAATAGTCGGTGTAATGCCTCCAGTGTAATCAATGGAAGTCCAATAGATCTCCCGATCTAGAGGTATATGGTAATGTAGTATTCCTGACCAGATACTTGGATGTATGAGGGAAGGTAGATCCAAAGGTACTAAAGGAATAATTGGAATAGCTGTATGAACCGTGGCAGGTAATGCAGAAAAGATCAGAATAATACAGACACACTGTTGCAATTTCATAGAGTATGTCTATATGCAGCAGATCCCCGATCAGAGGGTTATTCTCTAAGCCATTCATAAATGATACACATAGCAAAAGTCTCTTGCTTATCCTATGAACTGATTGTTGGTGTATGACGCTGTCACTGAGCAAATCCCGATGGATCTATCCATGTATGTCATATGAGCACAGATTGAAAGAAGGGTGATGGTGGCTGCGCTGTGATTAACGCTAGTGAAGGGAGGGGGGGAAGGGGGGGGGTGGTGATGGGGTAGGGTAGGGGGGGGGTCTAAAAGAAAGAAACTATCTAATGCTAGCCTAATAAATAAATCTAATAACGACCAACCAGATGCAATGGTGTATTAACAACCAATGTGTGACATAAATAGTATGTGCATAAACTACATAAATCGCACCTGTGCGTCTGGTAAATGTGTAACCAACAGTGAACAAATAATGATGTATGCCAAAGCGTGTATCACTCTAGATAAAAACCTGTGCATAGAGTATAAGGCCAGACACTATAACTCTATGTTAACAACAATGAGATAATATTGATCATAATAATAAAGTATATGACACAGAACTAAAAACAGTAAAATAAACCAAAAACAATATCAAATGACAGTGTATAATAAAAAGTCTGACACAAATTATCACAGTGAACTCCTCCAGGGGATAATAACCAAAAGTCCAATATATGGAAAGTCCCGTCACCAATAAAGTGCTTGGAAGAAAAAAACGCAGTGCAAATCCACCCAGTGTTCACTAGCAGTTTACCTCCCTGCTGGGAAGAGACAGCATGCACTGGGATTTCAAATGCTGACAGCGATGCAACAATCTTGCATGGAAATGGGCTCTCACTCACACGGATGCATAAAAATACATAAACACAAAAGGAAATTTATAGCATAACTCTGTGCGTCCAGCAACCTAGTGACCAAAAGATGTATTCTCACACTCACATGAAACTAGTGAGCGTGGACATCAATCCTACGAACGCCGAGCTCGTATATAATGCAGGATATAGTGATTCCAATCATGCGGTCCTTAGGCTTGCAGAAACCCCAGAGTTCCAGTGGAACATTTTATAGGTAGGACAAAAGACATTTTAAAACGAGCACCTAGCTCGTCTCCTCTCCTGCAGCAGCTGTCGGTGTATCTGTGCTGATCCTAACGTACGTATCGTCATGTCACATGACTTCTTCAGATTGCCACACGAGGAATGTTTCCTCAATATTCAAGATATATCAGTTGGTGTGAGATACTTGTCCTGACATATTCACACCGACAGATCATAACAGCTATATATATGGTCTCAGGGGTATATAACGATAATTGCAACTCATGCAGTGTAAGACTTATAGTCAGGATCAATCTGTGCATGTGTGTCTCCTCGGCTGGTTATTAGTTTCCGCTATGAAACACCAAAGGTATCTATTTAGATATCCCTGTTTCCAGGATCCATAAAGGGGGATGGTAAAAACGTTAAATCCAAAGCATCTTTTTCCTCCAGGCAGTGCATTGCGGGTTTGATTTGAAAGTCCTTATTGAGATGAGGGTTGGCTCAGGTAGGTACAAAGGGGGGTGCTCTTCCCCAGTTTACATGTTTTGTTCCGAGAAACCGGAACTTCATCAGAACTAAGGGAATAGTCAGCTGTCACCCATTTAAATGCAAAAAAACACAACCCACTTCTAATTGCATGGAGATGAATTCCAGGTGCCGTTCACCCGTCTATCATAACACCTTAAATGTGGTAATGCTAAAACGTCAAAGCTTTAAAAACATACGATTGTGTGCTGCTCTGCACAAACAAAAAACAAGGCTTTACTATCTATCCAACTATCCATATCAAGCAAAAGAGTATTTAAACTATATCTATATGGACTAGCTATGGGGAAAGGCTTAGTGTGGCAAGATCCAGTATTACCAATCCGGCTCTACAGGATTTAATGTATCAAAGAAGAAATACAAAAAATTATACAATAAATCATTATTATTCCATTCTGTACTAGTCAAACCAAAAAATTGTTACTCATTCACTCCCTGTCAGGAAAGGCTGGCTAGAGGAAGGAATGTTCCCCGCAGATTAACTCCTGCTCCCCAAACTCGTGTCAAGGAATCTGCGTTGGCGCGTGCTAACGTAGGTTAGCGCATGCGCATCAGCGTGCGCATCGGCGCATCAACGTGCACGGCGCACCATGTGATCCATGAAGTGCCTATTTAAACCGGATCAGTGCACAGACCCGGTGCTGCCTTGTCTACAGCGTTCCCGTGAGACTCCTGTTTCCTGCAACCTGCATCTGATTCCTGTTACTTACCCCGCCTACTCTGACTACTCCTGCTCTCTGCCTGCATCGACCCCGGCCTGAACCTAGACTATTCTCCAGCCTCTGAACCTGTACCTCATCTGACTGTCCTGTGTATGACCCGGCTTGCCTGACCCTGCTCCTGCCTCTGCCTTCCAGTCTGTGGAGTTCTGGTACCGTTGACCTGCATCTCCTGCATGCTGTCATCCACCGTCATCTGGCACGCCATTCAACTGGAAGCCCAGCAGATAGCACGACTACCGGCCCTCATGCGACTCTGCACTCCTGCGCCACCTGTTTGCTCTATCAGGGGCCCAGAGTCAGAGGAGTAAGAGAAGCCTCCCTCTGCTAATCAGGCTCATCCCACCAGGTATGTAACAGTACAAGGCAGCCATGTCTGAGCCTGAGCGGGGAGCTTCTCCTGTGGATGAACTATGTCAACACCTGGCCGGCCTCACACGAGCTGTAAAGGACTTACAGATAGACTACACTCAGCTGAAGGAACAGTTCCGGACTCTATCTCCATCTGCTAGTTTCAGTGCTGCTTCCGCAGTTGTGATGCCATCACCAGAACCCAGAGTCCCTATCACTGAAAGATTCTTCGGGGACCGCAGCCAGTTCAGGACTTTTTGCACGGCCTGCGAACTGTACTTTACTCTACAACCCCGCACCTTCCTTCTGGAGACTACTAAAGTGGGATTTGTTATCTCCTTGTTGCAGGGTGAGCCCCAATCATGGGCTCACCGTCTATTGGAAAGGAAGTCTGCCTCATTAGCATCCTTGACCACCTTCTTCGAAGACATGGCCCGAATCTCTGATGATCCCCAACGAGCTGCTACTGCAGAGGCTGCCCTCCATACACTCCAGCAGGGTCGCCGTGCGGCCAAGGACTATGCATCAGATTTCAGGCGCTGGAGCACCGATACTAATTGGAATGATGCAGCCCTTTGTTATCAGTTCCGCATGGGCCTGTCAGAAGCTCTGAAAGATGAACTAGCCCGGGTTGGTGTTCCATCCCCTCTTGAAGACCTTATAAAATTATCAATTCAGATTGACCGGAGACTAAGAGAACGCAGGTCTGAAAGATCTAACTGTCAATTTCACTCTGCACGGATGTTGCCACATGTTGTCAGTTCATCACGTCCAGACTCTTCTGAAACTGCAGTTTCAGTTCCCGAAGCCTCCAAACCCATGCAGCTGGGCTTGTCTCATTCTTCACTTACCAGTGAGGAACGTCAACGCCGTCGCTCGAAGAACCTGTGCTTATACTGTGGGGAACCAGGCCACTATGTGAGAACTTGCCGAACCAAGCTCCAGGAGGGGTTGTCTATGTCTCCTGCTGTAATTCCAACTCAGCCCGGCGTCTCTCCTCATCTGGCCCTTCCTATTCAGTTGCAGCTCCCTGGAAGAACTATTCAAGTGTCAGCCATAGTGGACTCCGGGGCCTGCAGCTGCTTCATCGATCTTGCTTTTGCTGCTGAACACCAGATACCCCTGCAACCCAAGGCCCAGGGACTTTCTGTTCACCTTGCAGATGGGTCTATCATTAAGTCTGGACTAGTCACCCAAGAGACTGTTCCTTTGCCTACTACCATTACTACCAGTCACAGAGAACTGTTGCGGCTAGATGCCATAGCCTCACCTCTGTTTCCCATTATATTGGGCATGCCCTGGCTAAAGGCACATAACCCGTACATCGATTGGACCTCACAAGAAATTCAGTTCCACTCACACTACTGCCAACAACACTGCTTGCCGGTACCTTCACATCAACCAAAAACTCTGTTGTCTATGGACTCTGACCCTGAAGCATGTTCTTCCATTCCTGTTGCATACCGAGACTTCCTAGATGTCTTCAGTAAAAAGGGGGCAGAAACCCTTCCACCTCATAGGGCATATGACTGCCCAATTGAGTTACTTCCAGGGGCCGAGGTACCTTTTGGTAGAATCTTTCCCTTAACTGAACTTGAACTGGTGGCTCTAAAGGACTACATCGACGAAAGCCTAAGGAAAGGATTAATCCGTCCATCTACCTCTCCAGCTGGGGCGGGCATTTTCTTTGTGGAAAAGGACCATTCACTTAGACCTTGTGTTGATTACCGTGAACTCAATAGGGTCACAGTAAAGAACCAATACCCTCTACCCCTGGTACCTGAACTATTTCAAAGGCTGAGATCGGCAACCATCTTCACAAAATTGGATCTTCGAGGGGCATACAATCTGGTGCGAATACGGACTGGAGATGAATGGAAGACTGCATTTCGTACCCGATTCGGGCATTACGAGTACTTAGTGATGCCCTTCGGGTTGTGCAATGCCCCTGCTACGTTCCAGCACTTTGTCAATGACATTTTTCGAGACTTTCTGGATCTTTTCGTTATTGTCTATTTAGACGATATTCAGATTTTTTCCTCCTCTCTAGAGGTTCATCAAGGGCATGTGAAAAAGGTGCTGACTCGTCTACGCCAACATGGTTTGTATGCCAAACCGGAGAAATGCAAGTTCGAGAGCCAGAGCATCCAGTTCCTGGGTTTGATAATCTCCACAGAAGGTATAAGGATGGACCCCCAGAAGGTCACAGCCATCCTGGATTGACCGGTTCCCATCGACAAGAAAGGAATACAACGTTTCGTAGGATTTGCAAATTTCTATCGAAAATTCATCAAGGGATTCTCTGCCATCATTTCACCAATCACACAGTTGACTAAGCACAACAACCGGTTCTCCTGGACTCCTGAAGCTCAGTCTGCTTTTGAAAACCTGAAGAGGTTGTTCACCTCTGCATCTATTCTAAAACATCCCGATCCCTACCATACGTCCTGGAAGTTGACGCATCCGAATCAGCAGTGGGAGCAGTGCTCTCCCAACGTCAAGGGGTCAAGGCTCTTCTACACCCGGTGGCATTCTTTTCCCGTAAATTATCATCTGCAGAAAGGAATTATGACGTGGGTGACCGTGAACTTCTTGCAATTAAGGCTGCGCTGGAAGAGTGGAGGTATCTTTTGGAAGGGGCGGCTCACCCAATACTAATTTTTACTGACCACAAGAACCTAGAATATTTGAGAACAGCAAGACGCTTAAAACCCCGTCAGGCCAGATGGGCACTTTTTTTTACCCGGTTCGTCTTCCACATCACTTACAGGCCTGGGTCAAGAAATACCAAGCCAGATGCCCTGTCCCGTATGTTCGGTGAGTCTGAAGAATATGCGCTTCCCGACACCATCCTGTCGTCAGGAAACTTCCTTCTTTTACAAGAAGATCTGTTGTCCCGAATTAGGCAGGCCTCTGTGGGACTTCCCTCACCCCCGGAGACATCCTTACAAGTAAAGGACGGTCTACTGTGGCACCAAGACAGGATCTTTGTACCTGAAAATGTGCGTGTCTCTGTTCTAAGCCTGTGCCATGATCATGCTTTAGCGGGACATTTTGGAATCAGTAAAACTTCCGAACTTGTACAACGTTCCTTTTGGTGGCCTCACCTTGAAAAAGACTGCAGGAAGTATGTGGAATCATGTACTACATGTATTCGGAACAAGACCAACAGGACCAAAGCATGGGGTCTGCTTAAGCCTTTACCAATCCCAGATAGACCCTGGAAAATGATTTCAATGGATTTCATTGTCGAGCTTCCCCCATCTGAGGGTTGTACAGCCATCTATGTGGTTATTGATCGTTTGTCTAAAATGGAACATTTCATACCCCTGGCCGGCACCCCGTCTGCTCCTGAGACGGCACGGATTTTCATCAAAGAAATAGTGAGGCTCCATGGAATCCCAGCTAACATTGTGTCTGACCGGGGGGTTCAATTTACCTCAAGATTTTGGAAATCTCTTGCCGAAACTCTGGAAATTGAGTTGTCCTTCTCCTCAGCCTACCACCCTCAAACTAATGGGCAAACGGAGAGGACTAACCAGACCTTGGAGCAGTACTTACGCTGCTTCTCTTCGTTTTCTCAGAATGACTGGGTATCATTGTTGCCATTGGCTGAATTCGCCTATAATAATTCCCGGCACTCTGCTACTGGACAATCTCCCTTCTTTGCCAATTACGGCTTTCATCCATCATTCCTGCCCAGCGAAATCCCGGAATGTTCTGTTCCAGCCGTTTCAGAAACAGTGACCTTCTTTGAAACTAATAACAAGCTGCTTCAAGAAGCGATAACAAAAGCGCAGGAATACAGTAAAAGAGCCTTTGACAGGAAGAGACGGGGGAGTTGGTCTTGGAACCTGGCAATCTGGTATGGCTGTCCACTACAAATTTAAAACTGGCTTGCCCATCAAAGAAACTAGGACCTAAGTTTTTGGGACCATTCCCAGTGAAAAGAAAAATCAATGATGTGGCCTATGAGCTAGAGCTGCCTGGCTCCTTCAGAATTCATCCGGTCTTCCACGTAACCTTACTAAAGCCTGCAATTCCTGACCCTTTTCCTGAGAGGAGTCCGGGTCCACCCGAACCGATGATGGTTGATGGAGAAGAGGAATATGAAGTTGAGGCAATTCTAGATTGCAGAAGAAGAAGAAACCAGACCCAGTACCTGATCAAGTGGAAGGGTTATGGTCCAGAGGAAAATTCCTGGGAACCAGAAGATAACATTCATGCCAAGAGACTTATCCAAGCATTCAATCGTTCCCATCCAGAGAAATTGGCCCAATTGGGCATCCGGAGGCTGCCCGTTGGGGGGGGGCAATGTCAGGAAAGGCTGGCTAGAGGAAGGAATGTTCCCCGGAGATTAACTCCTGCTCCCCGAACTTGTGTCAAGGAATCTGCGTTGGCGCGTGCTAACGTAGGTTAGCGCATGCGCATCGGCGCATCAGCGTGCGCATCGGCGCATCAACGTGCACGGCGCACCATGTGATCCATGAAGTGCCTATTTAAACCGGATCAGTGCACAGACCCGGTGCTGCCTTGTCTACATCGTTCCCGTGAGACTCCTGTTTCCTGCAACCTGCATCTGATTCCTGTTACTTACCCGGCCTGCTCTGACTACTCCTGCGCTCTGCCTGCATCGACCCCGGCCTGAACCTAGTCTATTCTCCAGCCTCTGAACCTGTACCTCATCTGACTGTCCTGTGTATGACCCGGCTTGCCTGACCCTGCTCCTGCCTCTGCCTTCCAGTCTGTGGAGTTCTGGTACCGTTGACCTGCATCTCCTGCATGCTGTCATCCACCGTCATCTGGCACGCCATTCAACTGGAAGCCCAGCAGATAGCACGACTACCGGCCCTCGTGCGACTCTGCACTCCTGCGCCACCTGTTTGCTCTATCAGGGGCCCAGAGTCAGAGGAGTAAGAGAAGCCTCCCTCTGCTAATCAGGCTCATCCCACCAGGTACGTAACACTCCCCAAGGAAATTTTTAGTTGGGCAGTATTGAGTTGATCTTAGAAATAAAAATTTAACACCAGTTCACCTAATATAAACATTTGCTATATGCTAACCATACACGCTCAGATCAAATCTGAGTCGGCTACAACCAATTCAAGTAGCTCAAAGATGGTAAGCAGAAAAAATGGTATTTATTCAAGAGGTTAGTTGTAAAGTGTATCTGACAGAAATAAAAGTGCAGCGCAGTAAACGTCCATAAATTGATGAACAATTTTGAACACCCAGTGATGTGGAGAAATCTTCAAGCAATATGTGACTTGTCTTCCACCATAAGAAGAGAAACCTGCTTACCAGAACAGATGGACCCTTTGAATAAACAAGAGGTCAGATATGCTTGTTTCCACCATAGGGGAAGATGATCTTTGATGAATGGAATCCAGCAGCGTGGTAGGTAAACATCAGAGGACAAGGGAAATATATGGGAAAAAAAAGGTGGAGACGATCTAAGTGTAGATTGATCGTTTATTTTCCATAAAAATGTAAAGATGACAGGCAAGGCACAGCGGCCAGTGATAAAACCACTCAATCATAGCTGGACATTCCTGGACAAGCAGAGCACAATCAAGGGTGTGCAGCAGCAAGGCACAGCAACAAAAGAATGTGAGTGTGCGGTAGTCCAACCAAGTGTGCGTGACACGGTGGCTGGGCACAGCGGACAAAATCGGGCAGGTAGAACAATAAAAAAATAGCAAGCGGTATGGTACCGCAGAACATACGGACTTCGTCAGCGGTGGGTGGAGCTTCTACGCCACCCGACATCTATATGTACCAGCCTGGTTGCCATGAAGAGCGTCGTATGAGCGGAACAGACGGCAATCAGAAAACCGGAAGCCAGACGTGTCCTATGCATACAATACGGCGGACTTTCCTATGGGGTCACCAGATGTGGCTGTTACAATAAACATATAAAACTACATGTCAAATAAAACCAATGTATAAAACCTTGTACATGGAGGAACAATCTTGTTACAATTTGACGAACACCCGCGGCTATCCAATATGTTGAACAATACACAGTACAAAATTGTAAAATTGCAGTATATAAAATATTAATTAAATGTCTAAAGGGGGACATCCTCTAAACCAAGAAAGTATATAAAATACACTGGAAAAATGAAAATAAAAATAAAGAAAAAAACTACCCCAACTGCCTCACTTATTGGAAATGAAGCAGTTGAGATTGAATACTACATTAACCCCCCGGCACAAGCACCTGGGTCTCATGGATCCAAAATGACTCACGTTGACCGAGTTGTCGGATAAAGTTTCCACCTCTCCAATGGGGTCTGACTCTTTCAAGACCCCAGAATTTGAGGCATTTGGGATCTCTATTATGAAATAGTCTAAAGTGCTTGGAAACATTATGGGTTCTCACGCCATTAATAATGTTGTTTTGTTAACATGTTCGCCAATGCGAACATGAAGGGGCCTAGAAGTTCTCCCTATATAATGGAGTCCGCAATCACATTCAAGAACGTAAACAAATCCCATGGTATTACATGTAATGAGACTTTTAATTGGATAGGTTTTGCCAGTAGTGGGAGCACTAAAATCTTTTCTCTGTTTAACATTATGTTTACACTTTTTGCACGGAGGGCATCTACCACATGCATAGAAGCCAGTCATAAGGGGGAAGATTTGGTTTTCTTTCACTACTGGGGGGTCAACCACACTCGGAGCAATGATATCTCTTAGTGTGGGTGCCTTCCTATAAATGAACCTGGGTCGAGATGGTATTATAGCCCCCAGTACACGATCTTTTTTCAAAATGTCCCAGTGCTTCATAATGATCTTCTCAAATTTTTTGTGCTGAATGTTATAGTCCAGGATGATTCTGAGTTCGGTATTAGCTGGATTAGGTGACACCCTTGGCCGTGAACCGGCCACCAATGATGACCTATCCATATTTCCGACTCTCTGAATTTCACCAGTAATCTCATCCTTATTGTACCCTTTTTGTAAAAAACGTTCAGCAAGAAGATCCGACTGCGCAAAATAATCTGACCCAGAGGTACAATTTTGTCTTAAACGAATAAATTGACCCCTGGGTATGTTGCATAGCCAAGATTTATGGTGGCAACTGTCAAGGGGTATATACCCATTCTTGTCTGACTGTTTGAAATAATTTTTAGTTTTTTAATTGAAAAAATCCAATTATGCAGCTAAAAGAAATGTGATGAATAACAGAAATAGTATAAAAAGCAATCAGCGCACAAATGTTAACAGATATAATGATATTAACTACTGCAAGCTGAACACCAAGGAGGTTGATCACACAAAAACCCAATGAATAATGACAGAAATAAAAGTGCAGCGCAGTAAATGTCCATAAATTGATGAACAATGTTGAACACCCAGTGATGTGGAGAAATCTTCAAGCAATATGTGACTCCTCTTCCACCATAAGAAGAGAAACCTGCTTACCAGAACAGATGGACCCTTTGAATAAACAAGAGGTCAGATATGCTTGTTTCCACCATAGGGGAAGATGGTCTTTGATGAATGGAATCCAGCAGTGTGGTAGGTAAACATCAGATGACAAGGGAAATATATGGAAAAAAAAAGGTGGAGACGATCTAAGTGTAGATTGATCGTTTATTTTCCATAAAAATGTAAAGATGACAGGCAAGGCACAGCGGCCAATGATAAATCCACTCAATCGTAGATGGACATTCCTGGACAAGCAGAGCACAATCAAGGGTGCGCAGAAGCAAGGCACAGCAACAAAAGAATGTGAGAATGCGATAGTCCAACCAAGTCTGGTGTGCGTGACACGGCGGCTGGGCACAGTGGACAAAATCGGGCAGGTAGAACAATAAAAAAATAGCATGCGGTATGGTACCGCAGACAGCAAAGGATAGGACGCGGGTGACGTCACGGAAGTAAGCTCCTCCCCTGTACGTACGTTACGTCCTTACGGACTTCATCAGCGATGGGTGGAGCTTCTACGTCACCCGACATCTATATGTATCAGCCTGGTTATCATGGAGAGCGTTGTATGGGCGGGACAGATGGCAGTCAGAAAACTGGAAGCCAGAGGTGTGCTATGCATACAATACGGCGGACTTTCCTATGTGGTCACCAGATGTGGCTGTTACAATAAACATATAAAACTCCTCCAAATGAGGTAGCTTTGGCCGACCAGTTGGTATAGGGCCTTAAGTTTGTCTGCGAATCAGACATGGATACTATCCCCTTGCTGTCTAGAGCCTCGGTTTACGCCGCCTGATCTAGCTAAAGTGCTGGTCTGCGGACCAATCTTCCAAGAAGGCCCTGTTGGATCTGCCCTTTAAGTGCAACAGACTTTTTGAGGCCTCTCTGGATGACATCATTAAAGATGCCACAGGAGGTAAGAGCACGTTGCTTCCGCAATCCAAAAAGGGTAAGGGGCCACGCCATGGGCAAGGGCCCTCCTTTACTACACACAAGCGTTTTTTTCGTCCGCCCAGGGCAGCAGGTAAAAGATCCCAAGCCGATAAAGCGCCTGCTCAGGGACAAAAAGCGTCCTTGGTTTCGCAAGCCCAACAAGCCTGCGGACAAATCTACGTCCGCATCTCTCGAGTGGGAGGACGTCTTTGCGAATTTGCGACTTGGTGGACATCTCTGATCTCCGACCGGTGGGTTTGCAAAGTAATCTCCTCAGGCTACAAGATAGAGTTTCTCTCTTGTCCGCCAAACAGATTCTTTCCCTCCAAACGCCAGCTTCAGCTGACCCGTTGGGAGGCCCTGTATGGGGCGGTCCAGGATCTGCTGGAACGCGGGGTGATCATTCCTGTCCCAGGGCAGGAACGGTTTCAGGGGTTTTACTCGAATCTGTTCGTAGTGCCAAAGAAGGATGGGGTTTGTCCAATCCTGGATCTCAAGGCCCTCAATTGCTTTGTAAAGGTACAAAGATTCCGGATGGAGTCGGTTTGGTATGTAGTCACTGCTCTCCATCCAGGGGACTTTCTGGCATCCTTGAACATCAAGGACGCATACCTGCATGTTCCCATATGCTCCAGGCATCAGAGGTTTCTGCGCTTCGCAGTCGGGGAGGACCACTATCAGTCTGTGGCCCTCCCGTTTGGCCTTGTATCAGCACCCAGGGTGTTCACCAAGGTGCTCGCCCCGATTCTGGCCCTTCTAAGACAGTAGGGCATCGCTATCGTGGGCTACTTGGACGACCTTCTTCTGAGGGCTGCTTCAAGCTCAGAATTAGAGGTAAGCGTGTCCTTAACCTGTCGGACTCTCTGAGACTGTGTTTGGGTGCTAAACACGCAAAAGTCAGTATTGGTGCCGACTCAATGCCTAGTGTATCTGGGGTTGATTCTGGATTCCTCAGAGGCAAAGGTTTTCCTTCCTGTGGAAAAGTTGCAGACCCTTCGGGCTGCGGTGCGGCAGTTGACATCCAAGAGTTGGTCATCACTCCGTTTTTGCATGCGAGTCTTGGGCCTCATGGTAGCCTCCTTTGAAGCGGTTCCATATGCTCAATATCATAATCTAGTGTTGCAAAAGGAAATTCTGTCCAGATGGGACAAATGCCCATCATCCCTGGATTATCAAATCCGGGTAAGCCACCTGGTCAGGACCTCCCTGGTATGGTGGCTGACATCACCGGCACTTTTGTCCGGGAAGTCGTTCCTTCCTGTTCACTGGATGGTGATCATGACTGACGCCAGTCTTACCGGTTGGGGGGGGGGTCTGGGGTGGCCAGTCGACGCAAGGTCGCTGGACCCCAGAGGCTGCAAGGGCGTCCAGTCAGGATCCAGTCAGACAACGTCACGGCGGTGGCATATGTCAAACATCAAGGAGGAACAAGAAGCTCAGCTGCAGCATCGGAGGTCGCTTGCATCCTGAGGTGGTCAGAAAGGAGCGTACCGGCACTGTCGGCCGTGTACATTCCGGGTGTGGAGAACTGGCAGGCGGACTACCTGAGTCACCAAATGCTGGACCATGGACCATGGTCCTTACACCCGGATGTGTTCCAGCTCCTCTGCCAAAGATGGGGCACGCCAGACGTAGATCTCCTGGCGTCCCGACTCAATCGGAAAGTATTGAGGTTTGTGGCCATGGGCAGACGCAACGGACGCGTTGGTAGCATCGTGGGGTCAGTATCGGCTAATCTATGCCTTCTCTCCCATGAGGCTCCTTCCTCATCTGCTTCGCAGAGTGGAGGCAGAGGGAATTCCAGTGATCTTGATCGCTCCAGATTGGCCTCAGCGTCCTTGGTACACCGATCTAGTACATCTGGTAGCAGATGTCCCCTGGCACCTACCACTATGGGAGGACCTGCTGTCGCAAGGTCCCATACTCCATCCTGCTTTACAGTCACAGGCTTTAACGGCATGGCTATTGAGAACCAGGTTCTGAGAGACCGGGGCCTGTCAGATTCAGTAATCTCTACCATGAGAAGTGCTCGGAAGCCGTCCTCTAGGAAGGTTTACCATTGCACTTGGAAGGCCTACATTTCCATGTGTGAGGAAATGAAGTGGCATCCGCGTACTTATTTGGTCTCCAGAATCCTGCTGTTCCTACAGCGTGGTGTGGACCAAAGGTTTGCCTTGAGTACGTTTAAGAGGCAGATATCTGCCCTGGCTGTCTTTTTTCCGCGACCCCTGGCGGCTCATGCTCTCGTGAGTACGTTTGTGCAAGGGGTTCGACATGTGGCTCCTCTGGTCCGTCCCCCACTACCTCCGTGGGACTTGAACCTGGTCCTCTCGGTGCTTCAGAAGTCACCGTTTGAGAACATGATGGAAATTCCCTTGTTGGCTCTTTCTCCAAAAATTGTCATGCAAGGCCCCTTATCTGATCTTCCACAAGGATAAGGTGGTGCTGCGTCCGCAGCCTTCCTTTCTTCCAAAAGTACTTTCGGCTTTTCATCTCAATGAGGACATTGTGCTTCCATCCTTGTGTCCTCATCCGTCGAATCCTAAGGAGTCGGCGTTGCATTCCTTGGACGTTGTCCAAGCTCTGAGAGTATACTTATCTGCTACTGCTCCGTTCCCGGATGTCAGACTCACTGTTTGTTTCGGTGGCTGGTTCCAAAAAGGGACTAAAGCCCCATACACACGATCGGTTTGACTGATGAAAACCGTCCGATGGATGGTTTTCATCAGACCAACCGATCGTGTATGGTACCCATCGGTCTTTTTTCCATCGGTTGTAAAAAATAGAACTTGTTTTAAAATTTTCCGATGGATAAAAAACTGATGGGAATTTCCGATCGTCTATGGGCAAGTCCATCGGTTAAAAAACCCACGCATGCTTAGAATCAAGTCGACGCATGCTCAGAAGCATTAAACTTTATTTTTCTCGGCTCATCTGAGTGTTTTACGTCACCGCGTTTGGAACGGTCGGTTTTTTGACTGATGGTGTCAAATATAGAAAAAAAGGGTGCTTGTGCGCTTACCACTCAGTAAAAATAGAAACACTAAAGTGCAAATATTGCTGAACAAATTAAATATTAAGAGACAACTAGCAGCTAACTTCTATAATGTGACCAACATGCAATAAAATAGTTTATATAGTGAAGCAGCGCTAAATGTCAATAGAAAGTGCTAATATTAAAAGTGCTATTAATAAAGTCTAACTTCTCATAAATTAAATAAATGGGGTGACAAAATCAACAATAATAAAATAAAATTAAAACGTCCAAACAGTGACTATGTAAATAAAGTGCTAAATAGCCAAAATGGCAGTCCAAATAGCAACAGCTAATTGCAGGGAGAGAAGCAAGGATGGGTGTGGGAATACACCTTGTCTCATCAGAAACACACTGGATCAGATGAACAAATGATGCATAAATAATCCTCCCCCATAGACACCAGCCTCTCACCTCTCTGGTGGACCCCACGGGGTCAGTAATAACCACAAAGATCTCCACTGCTCACAATGAGAACTTCCAGTCCTTTTGCGTGACCCGAAACCACTGTAGGGATCTCCACAGCTTACCAGTGTTCTTCCTTAAAGCGAATCTTCCTGATGGACCCCACGAGGTCAATAATGGCCACAAAGATCTCCACTGCTCACAATGAGAACTTCCAGTCCTTTTGAGTGACCCGGAACCACTGTAAGAATCTCCACAGCTTACCAATGTTCTTCCTTAAAACGGATCTTACTCCATAATATTCAGAAAAAAACAAAAAGGGACTCCATAGTGAAGCATGTAAAGGAAAGCCCCAAGAAAAGGCGTTTATTCAAATAAAAACAGCTAAAAAACACGTTAAAAACCAAGGGGTAAAAAACGCCAAACAAAATGTTCATAAAATACTAACTTCCGGTTTACGGCCGCAAACCGGAAGTGGACGTCACTTAGGCTCCTCCTCCCGACGCGTTGCGTCACTACACACGTGACTTCATCAAGGGCATAGGGGCCAAGTGACTAATAGGAGCTTATATACACTTCTGATCATCATATGCAAATTAATACCAAGCAATGGATTCTGGGAGATCAGTCAGGTCATTCTTGGTCTCCATGACCTTGACAACTACTGCCCAGAACAAGGTATAAATACAAACTAGATAAACTAGTAAATAGATAAAAAGATATACATTAAAGTTGCTAACGTCAAAACATTAAAACTAAATATTGAACACAAAAAAACAAATAAAAAAATAAATAAATAAATAAATAAATAAATTAAAAAATAAAAAATTTGACGTAACTACTAAAATACACATCTAATGACAGGAATAGTTACCTCCCCACTGATAGCTGTCATCATGCACCTTGGCTAATGAATATTCCTAAGGGACAGCTAGTGAGGTTGAGAAGGAATTGCACTATTGAGTCTGAGTTTAGACAGCAAGCCGAATTCATTGGGGAACGTTTTCGTGATAAAGGATATGATCAGGGGTTCCTCCAAAAGAAGATCGACGAAGTAGGTAGCTTGGAACGAATTAATCTCCTTAGAGACAGAGAAAAAGAAAAGGTCAACTATGTAGAGGTTCCATTGATCCTCGATTACAATATGCAGTTCAAAAAATTAGAATTTATACCTTGTTCTGGGCAGTAGTTGTTAAGGTCATGGAGACCAAGAATGACCTGACTGATCTCCCAGAATCCATTGCTTGGTATTAATTTGCATATGATGATCAGAAGTGTATATAAGCTCCTATTAGTCACTTGGCCCCTATGCCCTTGATGAAGTCACGTGTGTAGTGACGCAACGCGTCGGGAGGAGGAGCCTAAGTGACGTCCACTTCCGGTTTGCGGCCGTAAACCGGAAGTTAGTATTTTATGAACATTTTGTTTGGCGTTTTTTACCCCTTGGTTTTTAACGTGTTTTTTAGCTGTTTTTATTTGAATAAACGCCTTTTCTTGGGGCTTTCCTTTACATGCTTCACTATGGAGTCCCTTTTTGTTTTTTCTGAATATTATGGAGTAAGATCCGTTTTAAGGAAGAACATTGGTAAGCTGTGGAGATTCTTACAGTGGTTCCGGGTCACTCAAAAGGACTGGAAGTTCTCATTGTGAGCAGTGGAGATCTTTGTGGCCATTATTGACCTTGTGGGGTCCATCAGGAAGATTCGCTTTAAGGAAGAACACTGGTAAGCTGTGGAGATCCCTACAGTGGTTTCGGGTCACGCAAAAGGACTGGAAGTTCTCATTGTGAGCAGTGGAGATCTTTGTGGTTATTACTGACCCCGTGGGGTCCACCAGAGAGGTGAGAGGCTGGTGTCTATGGGGGAGGATTATTTATGCATCATTTGTTCATCTGATCCAGTGTGTTTCTGATGAGACAAGGTGTATTCCCACACCCATCCTTGCTTCTCTCCCTGCAATTAGCTGTTGCTATTTGGACTGCCATTTTGGCTATTTAGCACTTTATTTACATAGTCACTGTTTGGACGTTTTAATTTTATTTTATTATTGTTGATTTTGTCACCCCATTTATTTAATTTATGAGAAGTTAGACTTTATTAATAGCACTTTTAATATTAGCACTTTCTATTGACATTTAGCGCTGCTTCACTATATAAACTATTTGACTGATGGTGTGTGGCCAAGACTGATGAAAAACAGTTTCATCGGATTTCCGATGGACAAATCCATCGGACGAAAATCCATAGGTTATCCGATCGTGTGTACGGGGCTTAACAGTCTCGTCGGCCACCATCGCGAGGTGGATCCGACAGATAGTGATTTAGGCTTACGCCATAAAGGGTCGGGCGCCCCCCTTTCCTGTCACGGCGCATTCGACCAGGGCAATAGGTGCCTCTTGGGCTTTCCAACATCAAGCGTCTGTTTCCCAATTATGTAAGGCAGCGACTTGGTCGTCCGCTCACACTTTCACTAAATTCTATAAGGTTGATGTAGGTACATCTGCGGATGCTTCTTTCGGCCGCAAAGTTTTGCAGGCAGCCGTTTAGAGTTGCAACTTCTCGTGAGGAGCTCTGTTTTGTTTTGGGGTGAAGTTTACTTTTATGCTGTTCCCACCCCTTGTTTTTTGACACTGCTTTGGGACCCCCCACTTGTCAATAGGAAGCTGTGTCTGTCCATGAACGAAAGAGTAAATAGGATTTTTGTACTCACCGTAAAATTCATTTCTCTGAGTTCATGGACGGACACAGCACCCACCCCTCCTTTTTTTAAGTTTGTACAGCTTTTTGACGAACTAATCTGCGAGGTGCAGAGAGAGGGGTTATACCCAGAGGGTCCGCCCCCTGGGCGGTACTGTATAAGGTGTGATGTGTTAGCACTTTCTACAAGTTTTCTGCCTAGTCACTCCTAAATGAAGGATAATACCCACTTGTCAATAGGAAGCTGTGTCCGTCCATGAACACAGAGAAATGGATTTTACGGTGAGTACAAAAATCCTATTTTCTTCTCTATGGGCATCTGCCAATTTGAGTATATTTAAGCTATCTAGGAACTCCTCCACCCTATGGGAAGTATAGTGTTCTGATTTATAGAAATTATGGAATGCCTCCATTATACGCTTGGGATTTCAGGGTAAAGGTACCGTCTGCCTTTTTGATTTTGGGAAAGACCCGTGATCGAAGCTTAGGAGATAATTAGTGAGTTAACATGGGTCCTATCTTATCTCTCATCTGATAAAACTTGGCTCCAGACCATCTAATGGATTTATCAGCTTTTACCGTGAGAGCTAAATTTAAAGCTACCCGAGCAGCATCTAACTTGGAAGTAGGAACACCAGAGGGATCCTTTTTATGTTGTTTGCTCAAAACAGTAAATTCTCTCTCGAGCTTCTCTACCTCCAAGCCCCTCATCCTCTTTTGTCTAGCCGCAATCTGTATCAATTTTCCTCTAATTGTCACCTTGTGAGCCACCCATAAAGTTTCAGGAGAAACTTCCCCCCCATCACTAAGATCAAAATAATCTTGTAGAGCTTTCTGAATTTCATGAACACAGAGAAATGGATTTTACGGTGAGTACAAAAATCCTATTTTCTTCTCTATGGGCATCTGCCAATTTGAGTATATTTAAGCTATCTAGGAACTCCTCCACCCTATGGGAAGTATAGTGTTCTGATTTATAGAAATTATGGAATGCCTCCATTATACGCTTGGGATTTCAGGGTAAAGGTACCGTCTGCCTTTTTGATTTTGGGAAAGACCCGTGATCGAAGCTTAGGAGATAATTAGTGAGCTAACATGGGTCCTATCTTATCTCTCATCTGATAAAACTTGGCTCCAGACCATCTAATGGATTTATCAGCTTTTACCGTGAGAGCTAAATTTAAAGCTACCCGAGCAGCATCTAACTTGGAAGTAGGAACACCAGAGGGATCCTTTTTATGTTGTTTGCTCAAAACAGTAAATTCTCTCTCGAGCTTCTCTACCTCCAAGCCCCTCATCCTCTTTTGTCTAGCCGCAATCTGTATCAATTTTCCTCTAATTGTCACCTTGTGAGCCACCCATAAAGTTTCAGGAGAAACTTCCCCCCCATCACTAAGATCAAAATAATCTTGTAGAGCTTTCTGAATTTCATGAACACAGAGAAATGGATTTTACGGTGAGTACAAAAATCCTATTTTCTTCTCTATGGGCATCTGCCAATTTGGGTATATTTAACCACTTAAGCCCCGGACCATTTTGTAGCTAAAGGACCTGAGGTGTTTTCAGAATTTTGCACTGCGCTGCTTTAACTGTAAATTGTGCGGACATGCAATGTTGTACCCAAACGAAATTTGCGTCCTTTTCTTCCCACAAATAGAGCATTCTTTTAATGGTATTTGATTGCCTCTGCGATTTTTATTTTTTGCGATATAAATGGAAAAAGACGGAAATTTTTGAAAAAAAATGATATTTTCTACTTTTTGTTATAAGAAAAATCGAATAAACTCAATTTTAGTCATACATTTAGGCCAAAATGTATTCAGCCACATGTCTTTAGTAAAAAAATGTCAATAAGTGTATATTTATTGGTTTGCGCAAAAGTTATAGCGTTTACAAACTAGGGTACATTTTCTGGAATTTACACAGCTTTAAATTTATGACTGCCTATCTCATTTCTTGAGGTGCTAAAATGGTAGGGTAGTACAAAACCCCCCCAAATGACCCCATTTTGGAAAGTAGACACCCCAAGGAAATTGCTGAGAGGCATGTTGAGCCCATTGAATATTTTTTTTTTGTCCCAAGTGATTGAATAATGACAACAAAAAAAAGAATTACAAAAAGTTGTCACTAAATGATATATTGCTCACACATGCCATGGTTATATGTGGAATTGCACCCCAAAATACATTCTGCTGCTTCTCCTGAGTACGGGGATACCACATGTGTGGGACTTTTTAGGAGCCTAGCCACGTACGGGACCCCGGAAACCAAGCACCGTCTTCAGGATTTCTAAGGGCACAAATTTTTGATTTCACTCCGCACTACCTATCACAGTTTCGAAGGCCATAAAATGCCAAAATAGCACAAAACCCCCCCCAAATGACCCCATTTTGGAAAGTAGACACCCCAAGCTATTTACTGAGAGGCATGTTGAGTCCATGGAATATTTTATATTTTGCCACAAGTTGCGGGAATATGACAAACTTTATTTTTTTGGCACAAATTGTCACTAAATGATATATTGCTCAAACATGCCATAGTTATATGTGGAATTACACCCCAAAATACATTTTGCTGCTTCTCCTGAGTACGGGGATACCACATGTGTGGGACTTTTTGAGAGCATAGCCGCGTACGGGGCCCCGAAAACCAAGCACCGCCTTCAGGATTTCTAAGGGCACAAATTTTTGATTTCGCTCCTCACTACCTATCACAGTTTTGAAGGCCATAAAATGCCAAGATAGCACAAAACCCCCACAAATGACCCCATTTTGGAAAGTAGACACCCCAAGCTATTTGCTGAGAGGCATGGTCAGTATTTTACAGCTCTCATTTGTTTTTGAAAATGAAGAAAGACATTTTTTTTTCTTCAATTTTCAAAACTTTGTGACAAAAACCGAGATCTGCAAAATACTCAACATACCTCTCAGCAAATAGCTTGGGGTGTCTACTTTCCAAAATGGGGTCATTTGGGGGGGTTTTGTGCCATCTGGGCATTCCATGGCCTCCGAAACTGTGATAGGCAGTGAGGAGTGAAATCAAAAATTTACACCCATAGAAATCCTGAAGGCGGTGCTTGGTTTTCGGGGTCTTGTACGCGGCTAGGCTCCCAAAATGTCTCACACATGTGGTATCCCCATACTCAGGAGAAGCAACAGAATGTATTTTGGGGTGTAATTCCACATATAACCATGGCATGTTTGAGCAATATATCATTTAGTGACAACTTTTTGTAAATTTTTTTTTTCTTTTTGTCATTATTCAATCACTTGGGACAAAAAAAAAATATTCAATGGGCTCAACATGCCTCTCAGCAAATAGCTTGAGGTGACTACTTTCCAAAATGGGGTCATTTGGGGGGGTTTTGAACTGTCCTGGCATTTTATGCACAACATTAGGAAGCTTATGTCACACATCATCCACTCTTCTAACCACTTGAAGACAAAGCCCTTTCTGACACTTTTTGTTTACATGAAAACATTTTTTTTTTTGCAAGAAAATTATGTTGAACCCCCAAACATTATATATTTTTTTAAAGCAAAGGCCCTACAGATTAAAATAGTGGGTGTTGCATTTTTTTTTCCACACAGTATTTGCGCAGCGATTTTTCAAACGCATTTTTGGGGGAAAAAACACACTTTTTTTATTTTTAATGCAATAAAACACACTATATTGCCCAAATGTTTGATGAAATAAAAAAGATGATCTTAGGCCGAGTACATGGATACCAAACACGACATGCTTTAAAATTGCGCACAAACGCGCAGCGGCGACAAACTACATTCATTTTTGAAAAACCTTTAAAAGCCTTTACAGGTTACCACGTTAGATTTACAGAGGAGGTCTACTGCTAAAATTACTGCCCTCGATCTGACCTTTGCGGTGATACCTCACATGCATGGTGCAATTGCTGTGTACATATGACGCTAGACCGACGCTTGCGTTCGCCTTTGCGCAAGAGCAGGGGGGGACAGCAGTGCTTTTTTTTTTTTTTTTTTATTATTTATTTTGCTTTTTTATTTTATTTTTAAACTGTTCCTTCCATATTTTTTATTTTTTTTACCATTTTTATTGTTATCTCAGGGAATGTAAATATCCCCTATGATAGCAATAGGTAGTGACAGGTACTCTTTTTTTGAAAATAAATGGGGGGTTAGACCCTAGATCTTTCCACACCAAGATCGGTCTGATAAAATGCTTTCCCAATTTCCCAATGGCGCTGTTTATATCCAGGGGGGGGGGACATTCCCTCCCACTGCTTGTAAAAGCAGTCTAGAGGCTAATTATCTGCTAGGATTGCTTTTACATGAAAGCCGGCCGCTGGCTGAAAAGAATGATACCAAGATGATACCTAAACCTGCAGGCATCATTCTGGTATAAACATTCAAAGTCCAGCAACATACCAGTACGTTGCTGGTCCTTGTTGGACATGTATTGTAATCTTTTTTTTCATGCAGCCTGTTGGCTGAACGAAAAAAAGAGATTGATCGGTGGGTATGCCCACCATTAGAATACCTCCCTTCATCCACCCACTTCTAATGATGGGCATACATGCACCATTTATATATGCCGAAGCATATGGCGTACCTGCTAAGCAAATGATGGTTAACATTAAAACAAAGTAACATTACAGTATAACAGTAAGACCTTACCATACCATACCTGCAAAGCAAATACCAAAACAAAACCTAGTAAAAAATAAAACATTTTTTTAACACAACCTGTGCCTAAAATATATATATGCCGAAGCATGGGGGCATCCTCCCGCAAAAAAGTAATGCCGCGTACACACGGTCGGACTTTTCCACGGGCAAGCCTTCCGTCGGAATTTCGACCGTATGTACGCGGCATTAGGAGCAAAATCGCTCCTCCGCCCCTGCTGCCCCCATACTTCGGCATATATGCTCTTTTTTTTAATTGTGGTGGTGAAATCACCTCCTACAGCGTTGGAGTCACGGCTTTATGTATCGTGGGAGCAAACGCTGTTGCTGTCAAGATAAATAGATCCGCGCTGCAACTGAATGGCGTGTCAGGGAAGGCTTTACCCACTGGTGGCGCTGTCGGTCCTATGGATCGCAGTAATAGTGTCCACCAGCAGGTGTCCTCTCGCAGCCTGTACCTTTGACAGAGGATCTCACCTGCTGGTGGTAATGCCTGATCCATGGGCCGTAGTACCGGCGTCCACCAGCGGGGGTATTCTGGCAGTGTGGGACAGACAGCACTTCCTGTGGTCAGCTGTGACCTGAAGCCTGATTGCAAGACTTCTTTATATACCCGGCAAGTGCAACACTCCTTGCCCTGGTATCTCTCTTCCTGACCCCCTGGACCTGTGACCCGGACTTAGCCTGTATCTTATCCCAACCTGCATCCTGCCTGATCCGATCCGACCCGACCCAATCCCTACCTTGAACCTGCACCCTGTTTAACCCGATCTCTACCTTGAGCTTATCCTGTGTTTTGTCTCCCTGGTCACCCAGATCCCTGCTCTGCAGCCTACCCATCTGTCCCCTCCTTGTTCCTGCTTCTTCCCATCCTTACTGCTGGATCCCCTTGTGTATGACCTTGGCCTGGCTCTGTACTACGATTCCGGTATCTCCCATATTTGTATATATTGTTTATAGTCTCTGCTTGTTGTTTTATTCATTGCACTGTGTTCTGTTTGAGGTGGTTGTTTGTTGGTCACTTACCATAATAAATTGTTATATTTTTACTACACTCGTTTGGGTCTCCTCTGTGCAGTCACACAGTCTGGTTTGCTAACATTCTCTGACATGGCGTACCTGCTAAGCAAATGATGGTTAACATTAAAACAAAGTAACATTACAGTATAACAGTAAGACCTTACCATACCATACCTGCAAAGCAAATACCAAAACAAAACCTAGTAAAAAATAAAACTTTTTTTAACGCAACCTGTGCCTAAAATATATATATGCCGAAGCATGGGGGCATCCTCCCGCAAAAAAGTTATGCCGCGTACACACGGTCGGACTTTTCCACGGGCAAGCCTCCGTCGGAATTTCGACCGTATGTACGCGGCATTAGGAGCAAAATCGCTCCTCCGCCCCTGCTGCCCCCATGCTTCGGCATATATGCTCTTTTTTTTTAACTGTGGTGGTGAAATCACCTCCTACAGCACTGGAGTCACGGCTTTATGTATCGTGGGAGCAAACGCTGTTGCTGTCAAGATAAATAATTCCGCGCTGCAGCTGAATGGCGCACCTGAAAACAAAAAATGACATACCTGAAAAGCAAGCATGATAAAACATTGCAGAATAGAATACAGTAAAAAAGAGCAGAACAATAGAGAGAAAATAGAGAGAGAGAGAGAGAGAGAACAATAAAACGACAACTATTTTTGTTTTTTTTATTTTATATATTTTTTGTGTTTTTTGTTTTTACGTTTTTTTTTCCTTTTTTACACTTATTTTTTTTAACTTTAACAACTGTAATGGTTCGGGTCTCTCAAAATGCGATGGCATCTTGGGAGACCCTGTGTAAGTGTGTCCTAGTCTGTGAAATGCTGTACCCTACGCTAAAACTTCACTTTTGAGTGGAAGCGTTCAAAACATTCACCAAGGCAAAGACTAGGCTTGTCAGGACAGCATGGACAATAATAACGGGTGTCACGCCTAAATCCGCGCTTGCTACAGACACAACATCTTTTTTGGGGGGCTCGTTAGGTAGGGGTACTCTCGAGGACATACGTATAATGCCTCTCATGCAGCCGGCTTACTGCATTTGGTAGGGGATGTTGAGGTGCAGAACCGCCTGGATACAGGAGTTCTGTGACTATCTCATCCTGGAATTTTAGAAGAGATAAAGTCCCGCCTGAAGCTCTGTATAGCACATGAGCGTTCAGGAAAGCCAATTGGAATAAGGATAGAGACACTTTTTTGTACCAGCGTCTCGCCTTACGGTCAATTAGATACAGCGCCAACAACTTGTCGTTGAGGTCCACCCCTCCCATATTTTTGTTATATTCGTGGACACAGAGGGGTTTCTCCACAACACCAGTCGCCGTAGGAATTTGGACTGTCGTGTCTGCATGAAGGGAGGTAAGAAGGAAAACATTCTTATTGTCCCTCCACTTCATAGCGAGCAAGTTATTACACTTCAAGCAGGCTCTCTCCCCCAGCCTAAGACGGGCATCTACAAGCCACTGGGGAAAGCCCCGGCGATTAGGTCGCACGGTGCCACATGCTCCAATCTGATGATCAAACAAGTGACTAAACAGCGGCACGCTCGTGTAATAATTGTCCACATACAAGTGGTACCCCTTTCCGAATAAGGGTGACACCAAGTTCCACACTATCTTGCCAGCGCTCCCTATGGAATCCGGGCAGTTGACCGGCTCAACCTGACTATCTTTTCCCTCATAAACCGTAAAGCTCCATACATAGCCTGTTGCCCTGTCACAGAACTTATAGAGCTTGACCCCATATCTGGCACGCTTGCTGGGAAGGTACTGCTTGAAAGACAAGCGGCCAGAAAATTTAATCAGGGACTCATCAACGCAGACAACTTGATCGGGAATAAACAAGGCTGCAAAACGTTCGTTGAAGTGGTTTATGAGGGGCCGAATTTTGTAGACCTGGTCGTATTCAGGGTCTCCACGGGGACGACAAAGTTCATTGTCGTTGAAGTGCATGAACCGCAAAATCTGCTCGTATCGTTTCCTGGGCATGGAGGCAGAGAACACGGGCATGTGGTCAATTGGGTGTGCGGACCAATAAGCACGCAATGACGGAAATTTATGTGTGCCCATGTTGAGGGAAAGGCCCAGAAAGGTCTTAAATTCGGAAACCGTAATTGGTTTCCAATCTTTGGCAATGGAAGGCAACTGGGGATTAGCGGCGATGAATTGACCAGCATATAAATTACTCTGGTCCACAATAGATCTATAGAGATCTTCCGTGAAAAACAGCGAATAAAAATCAATTGGCATAAAATCAGCTGTTTCCACCTGAATACCGGGTTGGGCAGTGAATGGGGGAAGTACGGGTTCTGCAGAAGTGGTGGGGACCCAATCAGGATAGGCAAATTCTGCAGGAAGGGCACTATGGGCACGACGGGCCTGCCTTTGTCTTCTTCTTGGTGGCAGCGGGACACTACTTGTGCTTGCCACCTCGCCAGCTTGAACTGCACTTATGGGACTCGCCACGTCACCACGTGATACTGCAGTGCTGGATGTACGCCCAGGCTGTACTAGGCGGCTGGTGCTTGCCAATTCACCAGAAGGAATAGCGGCACTAGTACTACTCTGCTCCATGATACAAGAGACCTGCGGTTCTTGCTCCTCAACAACAGCAGAAGATGGGAATCGGGTACGCCTGACCTTAGCAGGGACCTCACCTTCGTCGTCAGAGCTATCTGACGTGGAGCCGCTGACTTCACTGTCTTCTACGGGAAGATATTCTGAGCCTGAATCTGACAGATGCGTGACCTCCTCTTCACTATCTGTCATGCTCAGAATCTCGTAGGCCTCTTTACTAGTGTACCTTCGATTTGCCATTTTGGGCTCTAAATTTAGGGGTACACTAGTAAGATTCACAGGTAAAAAAGCACCTGACTGTCAGCAAATGTATTAAACGCTTCAAAAAAACTGTTAGCGATCGCAGGGATCAGGACTGTCTCTGCGAACGCTGCAGTTATGTGTTTTGTGTTTGGTAAGTGACAGTGATCGATCGATACTGCACTTGGGTGGGCTGGGCTGGGCGGAGGGGCTAAACGCAGGTGCTAGCAGGTATCTGGGCTGATCCCGCTAACACTGCGTTTTTGGGAACCCTAAACTGCTGGGGACGCTAGTATAGATCTGATCAGTTCAGATATTGATCTGTTCAGATACTATACCACTAAGGGAGGTGTATGCTTTGCGCGTGGGTGTTAGCGCTACTGGCACTAACCTAACGCTGCCTGGGGCGACGCAGACCCTCTCTAGCGCTAAAACCTAATTGATCTCACCCGCCGGGCGATCAGGGGGTTAAACCTTTATTGGGTTATATACGGCGGGTGCCCTGATGCTATAAAAAGCAAACTAACCAACCAGCGTCACCCGTAACCTTTATATGGTGATCACTGGTGAAAGGGTTAACTAGGGGCAATCAGGGGGTTAAAACCTTTATTAGGTTAAATATGGGGGTACCTGACTCTATATAAAAACCTGACGGGTAACCTAAAAAACGAAATAACTAACTGGCTAACCAGTGTCACCAGTAAAACTTATACAGTGATCACTGGTGAAAGGGTTAACTCTAGGGGCAATCAGGGGGTTAAAATATTATATGGGGGTACCTGACGCTATAAAAACCTGCGGCGAACCTAAAAAAAAATAACTGGCTATCTAGGGCACCAGCGACACGAATACAGCGATTGCTTAGTGACGCTGGAGTTAGGGGGTGAAAGGGTTACCTGGGGGGCGATCAAGGGGTTAAACCTTTATTAGGGGGGGTTAGGGGGCTACCCTGGACCTAAAGGGGCCTAAACCTAACTGCCCTGCAACTTTTTACTGTCACAGATGACACTAAATGCAGTGATCAGTAAAATAAATGATCACTGCAATCAGTGACACTGTGACTGGGGGCTGGGGGGTGACTGGGGGTGAAATGTGTGCCTACGTGTCAGTGGACTGTTGGTGCACTAACCTGCATCTTCTCTCCTCGGCGCTGCGGACGAAAAGACCAACACGAGGAGAGATGACATCACTTCCTCTGCCTGTGTTTACATTACACAGGCAGAGGAAGATTTTCATTCGCCAGGAGCGATCGCGAGGGGGTGGCCGGAATCGAACGGCCGTCCCCTCATCCCGGATCGCTCCCCAACGGATAACGACCGCTCACTGTATAGAAGGGGGGTCCGATCGGACCCCCCAACTATACAAAGGCAATCACGTACACTGTACGTGATTGTGCCTGTCGGTGCCATTCTGCCGACGTATATATACAGTGAGCGGTCGTTAAGTGGTTAAGCTATCTAGGAAGTCCTCCACCCTATTGGAAGTATAGTGTTCTGATTTATAGAAATTATGGAATGCCTCCATTATACACTTGGGATTTCAGGGTAAAGGTACCGTCTGCCTGTTTGATTTTGGGAAAGTCCCGTAATCGAAGCCTAGGAGATAATTAGTGAGCTAACATGGGTCCTATCTTATCTCTCATCTGATAAAACTTGGCTCCAGACCATCTAATGGATTTATCAGCTTTCACCGTGAGAGCTAAATTTAAAGCTACCCGAGCAGCATCTAACTTGGAAGTAGGAACACCAGAGGGATCCTTTTTGTGTTGTTTGCTCAAAACAGTAAATTCTCTCTTGAGCTTCTCTACCTCCAAGCCCCTCATCCTCTTTTGTCTAGCCGCAATCTGTATCAATTTTCCTCTAATTGTCACCTTGTGAGCCACCCATAAAGTTTCAGGAGAAACTTCCCCCCCCATCATTAAGATCAAAATAATCTTGTAGAGCTTGCTGAATTTCATGAACACAGAGAAATGGATTTTACGGTGAGTACAAAAATCCTATTTTCTTCTCTATGGGCATCTGCCAATTTGGGTATATTTAAGCTATCTAGGAACTCCTCCACCCTATTGGAAGTATAGTGTTCTGATTTATAGAAATTATGGAATGCCTCCATTATACGCTTGGGATTTCAGGGTAAAGGTACCGTCTGCCTGTTTGATTTTGGGAAAGTCCCGTAATCGAAGCCTAGGAGATAATTAGTGAGGTAACATGGGTCCTATCTTATCTCTCATCTGATAAAACTTGGCTCCAGACCATCTAATGGATTTATCAGCTTTCACCGTGAGAGCTAAATTTAAAGCTACCCGAGCAGCATCTAACTTGGAAGTAGGAACACCAGAGGGATCCTTTTTGTGTTGTTTGCTCAAAACAGTAAATTCTCTCTTGAGCTTCTCTACCTCCAAGCCCCTCATCCTCTTTTGTCTAGCCGCAATCTGTATCAATTTTCCTCTAATTGTCACCTTGTGAGCCACCCATAAAGTTTCAGGAGAAACTTCCCCCCCATCATTAAGATCAAAATAATCTTGTAGAGCTTGCTGAATTTCATGAACACAGAGAAATGGATTTTACGGTGAGTACAAAAATCCTATTTTCTTCTCTATGGGCATCTGCCAATTTGGGTATATTTAAGCTATCTAGGAACTCCTCCACCCTATTGGAAGTATAGTGTTCTGATTTATAGAAATTATGGAATGCCTCCATTATACGCTTGGGATTTCAGGGTAAAGGTACCGTCTGCCTGTTTGATTTTGGGAAAGACCCGTGATCGAAGCCTAGGAGATAATTAGTGAGCTAACATGGGTCCTATCTTATCTCTCATCTGATAAAACTTGGCTCCAGACCATCTAATGGATTTATCAGCTTTCACCGTGAGAGCTAAATTTAAAGCTACCCGAGCAGCATCTAACTTGGAAGTAGGAACACCAGAGGGATCCTTTTTATGTTGTTTGCTCAAAACAGTAAATTATCTCTTGAGCTTCTCTACCTCCAAGCCCCTCATCCTCTTTTGTCTAGCCGCAATCTGTATCAATTTTCCTCTAAATGTGTCAGGGAAATCCGTCCAACAGCGCCAATCAGCGCCCAATGCGCACGCGCGGCGGAATGATGCTTCCGCGCATGCGCGTGCGCGGGACGGCGCTTCTACGTTCTCGGGTGCGCGCGCCGACGCAGCGGCGCGCGCGCATGCGCGGCGGCGCACCAATAGGAATCCAGGCGGGCCTATTTAAAGAGACCCAGTTGCACTGACAAGTTGCTGGTTTGTCAGCTTTCCTGTATTCCCAAGACTCTGGAAAACTATCCTGAAAATCTCCTTGTGACCCGGACTGGCTTGACTCCTCTGATCTCTCTCCTGGACCTGACCCTCGGCTTGTGATACGGACTTCTGCCTTCTCCTGTGTTTGACCCTCGGCCTGTGACTCGGATCTGCTGCCTGTCTCCAATCCCTGACCTCTGGCCTGTACCTTTTGGACTTCCGCGTTTCCTTTGAACCCCTGCCGGGTTCCCGGTACTCTCTGGACTTGTTACCTTTTACTGTGTTTGACCCCCAGCCGGGACCGTTACCTAGCCATTACAACCCGGACTCAACCTGCACCGGCTTCCATTATCTCCTGCTGTTTGAACTTTACCAATCCGGCTAGTTCCTGCTTGAAGCCTGTTCTTCAGTCTACTCAGCTCTGCCGGACCGTCTACAAATACCCACCACCTGCCGGTAGCCGGTGCCGCTTCTCGCCATCCACTCCCTGTCTCAACTCCAGGGGGTGGAGTGCGTCAAGTCGCAAAGGTGAACCACTCTCGGCATCTCGGCCTCGGTAAGTACATACCCTTACAGTACAAACCAGCCAGATGTCTGAGGCCGACAGGGCGCGTTCACCGTTCGAGACCCTATGTCAGCAAGTCACCGCACTAACCGACGCGGTTCAGAAATTACAAGAAGGTTATGTCCAAATGGATGGCCGCTTTCAGCTACTTACTGGAGCTACAGGACCAGCATCACCAGCTGCTACCATTGCCAATGTTGCCTCCACGTCTCAAAATCAGGCAAATCCCACCGTAGTAATGGCTACCCCTGAACCCAGGGTCCCCCTGCCTGAGCGATTTTCTGGCGTCCGTAAGAAATATCGGGCTTTCAAAAACGCATGTTCTCTCTATTTCGCCCTTCAACCCAGGACTTTCTCTTCAGAAGTGGTAAAGGTGGGGTTCGTCATCTCCCTTCTAACCGACGAACCTCAGGCCTGGGCCCATGGCCTGATGGAGCAAAGCAGCCCCATACTAGATTCCGTGGACACCTTCTTCGAGAGTATGGCGCAGCTGTATGACGATCCTCAGCGATCAGCTACAGCTGAGTCTGTTCTCCACAGTTTAACCCAGGGGAGAAGGCCGGTGGAGGACTACACGGCAGAATTCCGGAAATGGTCAGCTGACACTGGCTGGAATGAGACGGCCCTTAAATACCAATATCGCCAGGGACTGTCTGAGGCTCTTAAGGACGAGCTGGCCAGGATTGGTGTTCCAACTACTCTGGAAGATCTGATCCAGTCTGTCACTCAGCTTGACAGACGCCTCCGGGAGCGGCGTTCTGAGCGTTTCCAGACTACCCGTCCAAACTGGACTTTGCCCCGATCAGCTTCTGCCTATCCACCCATCCAAGTTCCTACAGCATCTTCTCCCCCCGAGCCTGAACCCATGCAGCTTGGTCTAGTTCGTCCTCCCCTTTCTCCTGAGGAAAAGCAGCGCAGGCGTCAGGCCAATCTGTGTCTTTACTGCGGGGGTACTGGCCATTTCCTTCGGAGCTGCCCAGTGAGACCTAGTAAGTGTACCCTCAAAGACACTTTGAACTACCCAGTTTCTGGCTTACCACAGACTTATGTTGTTCTTTCTATTTCTCTACAGCTACCAACAGGAGCAACCCGCCTACCGGCGATTATTGATTCAGGAGCCTGCAGCTGCTTTCTGGACTCTTCACTTGCTTCCCAACTTCACTTTCCTCTGCAAACCAAGGACCGTTATCTTCAGGTTCGTCTGGCGGATGGATCCCTGCCTCGTTCAGGGGTAATTACGCAAGAAACAAGACCCGTCCTTGCTATCACGGATTCAGGCCACCAAGAATACCTTCGATTTGACCTCATCTCATCTCCCATGTTTCCCATCATCCTGGGCCTTCCCTGGTTACAAGCACATGAGCCTCATATAAACTGGGCCAAGAGGGAAGTTAACTTCACTTCTTCATATTGTTCTCAACACTGTCTTTCCGCACTTCCAACTGCCTGTGCTACTTTAACCCCTCAACCGAATAACCTACCACATGTTCCATCAGCATACTTAGGATTCCAGGACGTCTTCGACAAACAGCAGGCCGACCGCCTACCTCCACATCGTCCCTACGATTGTCCCATCGACCTTCTGCCTGGCTCCAAAATTCCATTCGGCCGCATCTTCCCCTTGTCCGAATCTGAGTTGAAGACCCTCAAGTCTTACATTGAGGAAAATCTGGAAAAGAAATTCATTCGACCCTCTTCTTCCCCAGCCGGTGCCGGAATCTTTTTCGTTGAAAAGAAAGACGGGACTCTGAGGCCCTGCATCGACTATAGGGAATTAAATAAAATTACTATTAAAAATAGATACCCGCTTCCTCTCATCCCGGAGTTGTTCCAACGATTCCGATCAGCTCGGATCTTCTCTAAACTGGACCTTCGAGGGGCCTACAACCTCATCCGGATCAGGGCTGGAGACGAATGGAAGACGGCTTTTAGATCTAGATTCGGTCATTTCGAATACTTGGTCATGCCATTCGGGCTTTGCAACGCCCCAGCTACTTTCCAGCACCTGGTCAATGACATTTTCCGTGAACACCTGGACGATTTCCTAGTAGTCTACTTAGACGATATTCTTATTTTTTCGTCCTCCCTTGAACTGCACCGAATCCATGTCATCAAGGTCCTCACTATTCTCCGAGAACATAGACTTTACCTCAAGGCCGAGAAATGTGACTTTGAGAAAACCACGGTGCAATTTTTGGGATTTATTATTTCTACCAATGGGGTCGCAATGGACCCGCAGAAAGTCAAAGCTATCCAGGAATGGCCAGCCCCAACAGACAAGAAAGGGGTACAACGATTTATAGGTTTCGCCAATTTCTACAGGAGGTTCATTGTGGGGTTCTCCTCTATTGTGGCACCTATAACCCAACTGACACGCCAGGGCTACCGCTTTCACTGGTCACCGGAAGCTCAAGATGCCTTTGATAAACTAAAAAAAGCATTCACATCGGCACCTGTATTGAAGCATCCAGATCCGCTACTGCCGTTTACGCTGGAAGTAGATGCTTCAGAGTCAGCCACTGGGGCCATCCTCTCTCAAAGGCAGGGCCCCAAATCCCTTCTTCATCCAGTAGCCTTTGCCTCTCGTAAACTAACTTCTCCGGAACGTAATTATGACGTCGGTGACCGGGAACTATTAGCTATCAAATTCGCCCTGGAAGAATGGCGATACCTTCTGGAGGGAGCTCCTCACCCCGTCATGATATTCACGGATCATAAGAATCTAGAATATCTGAGAACAGCAAAACGTCTTCGACCCAGACAAGCCCGATGGGCCCTCTTCTTCACTAGGTTTAACTTTCATATCTCTTATAGGCCCGGTTCCAAGAACGTGAAGGCGGATGCCCTCTCTAGGATGTTTCCCGAGACCCCTCAAGCAGAGGAACCAAGTACCATCCTATCAGCACAAAACTTTCTGCTCATCCCACAGGCTGATCTACTAACCTCCATAAGAGCCGCCTCTAAGCATTGTCCTGACCAAGTAACCTCTTCCTTGGAGAAGCGTAATGACTTGTTCTGGTCCCAAGGTAAAGTCTTCGTCCCTCTGGAAACAAGGCAACTGACTCTGAAAACTTTCCACGACCACAAACTAGCTGGTCACTTTGGAACCAAAAAGACCATGGAACTAATCTCTCGCTCCTTCTGGTGGCCTGGTTGGAGACAAGATTGCAAGTCCTATGTTGCCTCCTGTACCCGTTGCCAACGGTATAAGGGACCCAAAACCAAGAGTTGGGGACTACTCAAACCTTTGCCTATCCCTGAGCGTCCGTGGGCAGATGTGTCCATGGACTTCATTGTAGATCTACCGCCCTCTGGAGGTTTTACCACGATTCTGGTCGTAATTGACCGCCTCTCCAAAATGGCTCACTTCGTGCCCATGATTGGTACTCCCTCTGCTGCAGATACAGCCAAAGCCTTCTTTCAGGAGATAATCAGGCTCCATGGAGTGCCTAAAAGCATCACCTCTGACAGAGGCGTTCAATTCACGGCGAAATTCTGGAAGGAACTTTGCAAATCTTTAGAAATCAAAATTTGCCTATCATCGGCATATCACCCCCAGAGCAACGGACAGACAGAGAGAACCAATCAAACCCTAGAACAATATCTCCGTTGTTTTTGCTCAGCCTCACAAGATGATTGGTCCTCCCTATTATCCTACGCTGAATTTGCATATAATAACTCGGTGCATTCAGCCACCAGTCAAACTCCTTTTTGGGCCAACTTTGGCTTCCATCCTTCCTTCCTCCCTGATGACATTTCGGAGAGCTCTGTTCCTGCTGTTCAAGATCGGATAGCCTTTGTTCAATCTAATTTTCTGAGACTCCAGGAAATGATGCAAAACGCCCAGGAGTCTTACAAGAGATACTATGACAAGGGTAGGAAGGAAAATCCAGTCTTCAAAGTTGGGGAGGAAGTATGGCTCTCCGCCACCAACCTCAAATTGCCGATCCCTTCACGGAAATTGGGACCAAGATTTATAGACCCTTTCAAAATCAAGCGAGTAATCAACCCTGTGGCCTTTGAATTGGCACTGCCCGACTCCTACAGGATACACCCGGTTTTCCACACGTCTCTGTTGAAACCGGTAGTCTCCAGCTCCTTCCCGGGAAGGGATGTGCCACCTCCTCCACCTGTGGAGGTTGATGGTGAAAACGAGTACGTGGTGGAATCTATCCTGGGCTGCAGGAAAAGAGGCAGGCAGCTACAGTATTTAATCAAATGGAAGGGGTATCCCCCGGAGGACAACTCTTGGGAACCATCTAGGAACCTACATGCTCCCCGCCTAATTAGAGTCTTTCACCAGGAACATCCCGAGTTGATGTCTAGTCTGGGCGTCCGGAGTCCGCCCCTAGGAGGGGGGCACTGTCAGGGAAATCCGTCCAACAGCGCCAATCAGCGCCCAATGCGCACGCGCGGCGGAATGATGCTTCCGCGCATGCGCGTGCGCGGGACGGCGCTTCTACGTTCTCGGGTGCGCGCGCCGACGCAGCGGCGCGCGCGCATGCGCGGCGGCGCACCAATAGGAATCCAGGCGGGCCTATTTAAAGAGACCCAGTTGCACTGACAAGTTGCTGGTTTGTCAGCTTTCCTGTATTCCCAAGACTCTGGAAAACTATCCTGAAAATCTCCTTGTGACTCGGACTGGCTTGACTCCTCTGATCTCTCTCCTGGACCTGACCCTCGGCTTGTGATACGGACTTCTGCCTTCTCCTGTGTTTGACCCTCGGCCTGTGACTCGGATCTGCTGCCTGTCTCCAATCCCTGACCTCTGGCCTGTACCTTTTGGACTTCCGCGTTTCCTTTGAACCCCTGCCGGGTTCCCGGTACTCTCTGGACTTGTTACCTTTTACTGTGTTTGACCCCCAGCCGGGACCGTTACCTAGCCATTACAACCCGGACTCAACCTGCACCGGCTTCCATTATCTCCTGCTGTTTGAACTTTACCAATCCGGCTAGTTCCTGCTTGAAGCCTGTTCTTCAGTCTACTCAGCTCTGCCGGACCGTCTACAAATACCCACCACCTGCCGGTAGCCGGTGCCGCTTCTCGCCATCCACTCCCTGTCTCAACTCCAGGGGGTGGAGTGCGTCAAGTCGCAAAGGTGAACCACTCTCGGCATCTCGGCCTCGGTAAGTACATACCCTTACAAAATGTCACCTTGTGAGCCACCCATAAAGTTTTAGGAGAAACTTCCCCCCCATCATTAAGATCAAAATAATCTTGTAGAGCTTGCTGAATTTCAGAGACAAAGTAGGATCTTTTAAAATAGCTTGGTTAAGAGTCCAATGAGATACCGTTGACTATTAATATCACTTCACAATGATAAAAGAACCATAGAATGGTCCGACCACGCTACATCAATAATAGAAGATGTAAGTGCCAATGGGATGTGATGTGATATAGATCATTATGTGATCTATACGTGAATAAGATTGGTGCGGATTGGAAAAGTTTGTAAAATCCCGTGTTTTTTTGGTTTAGTTCCCTCCATATATCTGTCAATCTGGATTGATAAAACAAACAAGCTATTTGTACACTGGCTTTGTTTGGTCAGATTAATTGTGCCCTTAATGTTTTAGATTTGTCAAGACTTACATCAAAAGCTGTGTTGGAGTCACCTCCCATAATTATGACACCTTCCATAAGTGGCTGAAGAATCTTAAACATTTGACTAAAGACCGTTTTTGTCTTCTGTTAGGAGCATAATAGGATATGAATGTGTATAATCTTCCATTTATTGTACCTTTAACCAGCAGGAATCTTCCTTCCGGGTCTCCACATTCTTTCTGTAGATTAAATTTGCATTGTTTAGAGAATAAAATTGCCACTCCCCTTGTTTTATTTTCGGCGTTCGCCAAATAAAACACCGGGAAGTGTGCATGTAAAAACGAGGGGGTGTACCACTGTGGAAAATGGGTCTCTTGTAAAAACACCTCATCTCTTTGATGAGAACGGTATTCCTGAAAGGCCTTCCGTCTCTTGATTGGGGAATTCAACCCTTGTGTGTTATGAGTAACAACTCGAAGGGGAGGAGAAGTAATATTTGTTCCAGCCATGGAGCAAAAGGGGGAGAACGCTAATCAACCCACCGCCACCTACCTCTCCCAAAGTATAATAAACCGCATACAAGATAGGAACTTTCACCCTGTTTAGCATTGATATCTTCCAAAACACCTCATAGAGACATCTCATTGGCAGGTAGGTTAAGAAAAAAATAGTAGAGGAGAAGAAAATAAAACAATAAACAAAAAAAATTATTAGCAATATGTAGCATAACGAAAGGCCACAATTTGGCCCAGAATGGGGGGGAGGATTAAGACTCCCTTCCCTCATTCAAAAAAATCAAATTTGAATAGCCCATGTTAAGGGCTAAGTACCCACCTCCCAGAGCGGCAATCAACCGGCCAGTGACAGCTATTAATAAAATATGAAACATTTGATAAAGCGGAATCAGCAAACTATAATGTTATTGAAGTCTAGACTTCTTGAGGGGGGAGAGGGGGAGTGGGTGACCCCAGATTGGGGAGATGCATTAGCCCTGTTCAAAGGTCCAACTTAGAGCTCAACCTCTAGGGGAATGAATCAGGGGGGCGGGAGGAACAAGGAGGGCCATGGTTCACTGGGCTTCGGGGAAGCCATTTTTTCCCCACACGGGTGGGGGGGTAGGGCGGGGGAGTTAAGGGAGGGAGGGGGAGTGGGGAGGGAGGGATGAGGTACCTCATACTTTATAGGAAATTTGATGCAGGAGGGCGACCTAGTATAGATGACAACAATAAGTAAGACGACAACAATAAATTATATGACGTATAATGTACGGGGATTAAACACACCTTCAAAGTGACATAAGATCCTTAAAGAGCTTGAACACTACGCCGCCGATGTGGTGTCCCTGCAGGAAACCCACCTCACACACGACACAAATGTGAAATTGTACTCCGTGGATTTTCCCACTTGGTACTATGCTGATTCAACAAGGAGAGCGAGGGGAGTGGCAATCGGATTTGCTAAAGCTATGAGGTTCAAACTGGAGGATATGTTGACTGGCCCGGAAGGCAGATATATCTTCCTGAAGGGTAAATTATGTGAAATGACATGCACATTAGTAAATATATATTCCCCCAATAGGAACCCCATGAAATTTTTACATGAGGTTTTAGTGAAACTAATGGACTTTAAGATAGGATGCGTTATAATAATGGGCGACATGAATTTCTGTATGGACCCGGGGGTGGACAGTACTTCCCGTGCTCAGGAGACGAATAATGTCCAGTTAAATAAGATTAAACAGAAAATGCATGCGTGCCAAATAATGGACATATGGAGGGTCTTGCACCCTAAAGTACTAGACTATACATGTTACTCTCCTGTGCACGGGACGTATTCAAGAATAGATTATATTTTGGTCGTCCACAGGGCCCTGGATAATGTTATTGAGTCTAATATAGAAACTTCTACGTTATCCGACCACGCCCCCGTGAGAATGAAAATTACTGTACCCGGACTTCAAAGACACCCATTTACATGGCGACTAAATGAAGAACTCCAAGACAATGAAGTAGCAGAAATAGTAAAGAAAGAATTGGAGCAGTATTTCTTAATAAACGATACTTAAGATATATCGGGGCCACTCTTTGGGAGGCTCATAAAGCCTATATCAGGGGCATATTAATCGCCATTGGGACAGGCAAGAAAAAAAAAAGGAAGTACAAAATCCAAACACTAATAGATGAAATACATAGAATAGAACAGGACCATAAAAAACGGCAGGGAGGACAACAGGAATTATATCAATCTTTGGTAATTAAGAGACGAATTAAAGGATTTAATGGAGCAAGAGACGAAAATAACTTTTAATAGAATAGCAAAAGAAAGATACCAGTGGGGGAATAAAGTAAGTAAACATCTAGCTAGAATATTACAAAAGAAAAAATCTAGAAACTTTATAGAAAAAATTCAAAAGAAGAATGGGGAAATGGTATACACGACTAAAGAGATAGCAGAAAGTTTTAAAACCTACAATGAGGCGCTATATTCAGTAAATCAGAAGGAAGAACAGGTAAAAGACAAAATAGAACAAATAAATGAATTTGTAAAAAATGCCAGGTTACCTATAATATCCGAAAACAAAAGGCAAATACTAGATAAACCAATAGCGGAGGATGAAATTAATAACAAGTTAAAAAAATCGGCCCCGGGGAAAAGCCCTGGACCCGACGGGTTCACGACTTTTTACCTAAAAAAGTACAAAGAAATCTTGATGCCAAGGATGTCCCTGTATATGAATGGACTGGGGGTAGAGTATGATATGAGCAGGGAGGCCCTCCTGGCATCAATAACAGTAATCCCGAAGGAGGGGAAGGATGGCACGCTATGTTCAAGCTACAGACCGATATCGCTCCTTAATGCGGATACCAAATTATATGCTAAAATCCTTGCAGGACGGATGAAAGGTATGATGACCAACACTGGTCCATTCTGACCAGGTAGGATTCATCCCAGGAAGAGAGGTGAGGGACAACGGGGTGAGAACGTTGCTCCTCCTCCAGCAAATGAAAAGAAAAGAGGGGTCTCCCGGTCTATTCCTGTCGATCGATGCTGAAAAAGCATTCAACAGGGTAGACTGGGGACTCATGATGGAAACGATGGGTGTCGGCTCAAGAATGATTCAGTGGATCAAAGTACTGTACCATCACCCTATGGCAAATATCAAAGTCAATGGCGTGCCGTCCTTCCCCTTCGAGATGAAAAACAGGGGTGCCCCCTCTCCCGCCTTTTTTTTGTACTGTCGCTTGAACCCCTCCTTGCAACGATTCAAAATAATCCCGATATAAGAGGAATTAGGGCAGGCGAGGAGGAACATAAGTTGGCAGCGTTCACTGACGATGTGTTACTCTATATCACAAATCCAAGGATTACAGTGCCTAACTTATTAAAAGTATTAAAACAATATGGCGACTTGGCCAATTTTAAAATAAACTTGACCAAGTCTGAGATTTTGAATATTAATTTAAGTAATCATGAAGCAGTGGCTTTACAGAGTGAATTTCCATTCCCTTGGAAAAAATAGCTAAAATATTTAGGAATTAAACTAGCGAATACGATGAGTACAATAAATAAAATCAATTACATACCCTTACTGGATGAAATTAAAAATGAAATAAAGAGAGTAACGTATAGACCCCTATCATGGATAGGGAGGATTAGTACTGTGAAGATGGTATTGTTACCAAAGATTATATACAAGTTCCAAATGGTACCTATGGCACTGTCACAATCCTATTTTAGTGCACTAACAAGCATTATAAGAAGATTTATTTGGCTAAACAAGAAACCAAGAATCTGAATAGCGACACTCAAACAAGGGAAAAAACAAGGCGGGTTAGCGGTACCAGACATTAAAGAATATTATAAGGCTGTGGTAGTGGAATGGACTAGGAGACAAAGTGAAAAACGGTGGGTGAAACTAGAGAACACAATGAGTAAGGCACATTTAGGAAATATAGTTTGGAACCCCCCACAATTTTTCGAAAATTAGGCGACAATACACATGCACTGACATTAAATGCACTAAAAATTTAGGACACAATGCACAAAAAAAGTAAGGGGAGATTTAATTCATCTTTTAATTTCATTGAAAGATAATGACTATTTTCCACCTGGTAAAAAAGTAAGACATAACTAATAGGGGAAAAATTTTATCATTTCGTTAGTTGAAACAAACCGGAATTTAGATTGATAAATGAATGGCGGTATCTCCAGTTGAGGCATTTTGTCGAACAATTACCAGAGCCAATAAGATCTGAGACTGATTTAATGCCGCTAGAGCGGCTTTGTATTGCAGAAAACACAGGAGGTAATATATCTTGAATTTATAAAATATTGTTGGCTGTGGAACGGCCGGAGATCCTGCCATTCATAATTAAATGGGAAAGGGAACTGGGGTCACATATAGATAAATCCACTATTAGTAAAATCCTAAATTTAACCCACAGCTCGGCAATAGACACCAGAACGGTCTAAATGAATTATAAATGTTTAACAAGGTGGTACGCAACGCCCGACAAAATCAGCAGGTACCAACTGGGAAAATCCGTGGAGTGCTGGCGAGGATGTAAGGTGTTGGGAACGATGGCTCATCTATGGTGGGATTGCCCAAAAATCTAAAAGTATTGGAGAGGGATCTTGCAGCTAATAAATAAAATTACTAAAAAATAAATACCAGAGGACCCATGGATAATCCTACTACATGGGGCTGAAGGACCAGTAAAACAATATAAAGACTCAGTAATACCACATATGTTGAACGCTGCGAAAAGACTTATCCCTAAGAAGTGGAAGCCCCCTCAATTCGAGAGTGGCTAACTACAGTAGAGGAAACATATAATATGGAAGGTCTGAGGTAGAGTCTAGAAGAAGAACAGATAAATGGTCAACAGATAAATGGGAGAGTTGGAAAGTGTTTAAAAAGACAAGTAGATATGTAGAGGTAGGTGTTTAGTCTCTAGACAGAGGAAACCCTTCCACAATGAGAGTAAATAAAAAAAAAGAGATAACATTTACAAAGTTTAAGAGGTAGAGGTTGGGTAAGTGGGGGGAGGAGCTGGTTGAGGGGAGGAGGGAGGGTGAGGTGGGGCACCTCCTGGATGGCTAAACCAGAAATAAATAGGATACAAGGCTTTTAAGAGGGTGTATTGTATCTTACTTATGTAATATTATTATATTTTTGTATCCGTCTACTTTTGATAACATAAAATAAAGATTAAAAAAAAAATAGACTTCTTGAACCAAGAAGAAACATTGAGAATAAAAAATAAGTCCTAAATTCCTACAAAACTTAGAAAACTGGAGAATTTTGTAGACTATAAAAATAACAGTAAACTAATGGAAGTAAACCCTGCAATATGTCTGTATGGTGTGGATACAGACAATTTAAAGTCAGTACCATTTGAAAGAAAGTAATTTCCTCCTGATGAACCAGGAAAAGAGGACATTATGAAAAAACGTGTCCTCTAATCAGGGTGGGAGGTTATCCTTGACTCTCCTATGTTTGACCTTGCTCCAATTAGAAGAAGTTGGACTAGTAGGGGATTGGCGTTTAGTAGAGCCTTGTTGAGAGGGTGTAGTATCCATATCTAAATCCAGGGAGATGATCTTTAGATCTAGCAACAGTCGTTCGCCTTCTGGAAAATTATGAACTGTATACTGTTTGCTTTTAAATGAAAATTTTAGGGCAAAGGGAAAGGCCCATCTATACTTTATGTCCTTTTTGGTAAGGGCTGTCAGTAAGGGTTTCAAAGATCTTCTTCTCTGGATAGTATAAGGAGAGATGTCTGAGAATAATTGGATATTTTAACCTTGGTGCAGTAGTTTTTCCTGTTGACAAGGTCTTTTCATTACTTCTTCCTTGATGGAATAAAAGTGTTTTTACCACGATATCCCTTGGTAGACCATCTTTTCTGAGGGGGGCCAGGGACCTATGTGCTCTATCAAGTTCCAGTTTATAAACCGGAATAGATGGTATCAGAGATTTTTTGATATCTTGTACAGCATTTTGTACATCAATGATGGATTCTGGTAATCCGAAAATTATCCCTTCTCGACCGATTCTCAAGATCGTCAATCCTTGCTTGCGCAGATTCAAACTGGTCCTGCATAAACTGTAAATGGTCCGTATTATGATTTGCCTTGGTCATAGTAATATCCAGTTTATATTCAATTCTGCTTCCAAGGCTTTGAAAGTCTGCTCTGATTTCCCCCGTAATCCTGTCAGCATTTTGTGCTAAGCCTTTGTCCAGCATTTCAGAGATTCTAGTAAATAGTTCAGAAACGTTGAAAGTAACATCAAGAGCCTGTTCAGTTTGTTTAGGTAAAGAGCCTGGGATATATGAGGAGACCTCAAGTGAGGGTAATTTAATAGATTCCATAGGATTCCCTATTTCTTTAAGTTCAGGGGATAGAGTGTTATGAAAAGTAACAGAGTCCTGTATCTGAGAGGGATTAGATACAGACGCAGGAGATATGACTTGCTTACTGCAGAGGCCTCAGCAACAGTCTGTGTGCGCGTCTGAGGCGCGGAGGCCATCTTGGAAAACTCCTGTTTCTCCTCAGGCTTTTTATGGCGTCTCTGGCTTTTTTTTACGTTTCTTCCCGGCATAGAGGTTTGCCCGGGAGTAACCGCTACCGTTACCTGAAGAGCCTATATCCACAGCTATCTCCGCTGTATATCCGGCGCTGTGCGGAGCACCGGTCCTAAGCCGCCATCTTAGGAGCTCCCGCGCATGTGCCTTACTTCAAGAATTTCAACACCTAATTCACCCTCTGTCTGTGTCTTGTATCCACTGGGACTTTCTTTACCCTTGAAGCATAGACACAGGCTTGAGAATCAGCCATTAAGATTGTGGTTATTTTTACAGCATTCACCACAGTTGGCTCCATATAAGGTGGATCTATGACCTTGTGCTTGTGGAGTGCTATTTTGTTTACAAACTATTTTATTATGTGAAAAGGTCATAATGCAATACATTCAAGTTTAGGGAACATTGGCGAGAGGTATACAGAGTGAGATAGGCCAGAGGTTGTACAGAGGTAACATGAAGATATCAACACAACGAACAATACAGAAAATAATCTAAATAGCGAATGAGATACCCCACTGTTTCCATTTTTTATCAAAAATATGCATGGTATCTGCTAGAACATGGTGAATGCGTTCAGAAAGTTTAATTTGTTCCATTCTATTTATAACCTGTTGCCTAGGTAGTTAGTAGAGCGCCAGTTAAATGCTATTGTCCAGTGAATGGATCTAAATAGAGTATGGATAAGTCTGGTACTGGAAATTGAAAAATTTCCAGTTAATTGTTCAATTTTGCTCATAGTTAACTGCCAAGTCGGTTTAAGATGGTCACAGTACCAAAAATGTGAAGAAAAGTACCCTGATACGAGCATCCCCCTAAAGAAAAGGGGGAGGGGAGGAAGGATAGAAGAATATTAATTTCTCTTTCGTTCATTGACGGACACAGCTCCTTTAATCTTGACCTTAGGGTTATATGCCTTCTATCAGGAGAGGACTAGGCAGAACATGTAAAAACAGCAAAGCTGAACAGTACCGCCCAGGGGGCGGTCCTACTGGCTATAACCCCTCACACTGCTTCCAGCAGCTCAGTTTTTTTCTGCCTAGCATAGGAGAAGGACCTGGCTCCCGGTTGGGACCGTTGGTCCTGGAGTTTTTTTTAACTTTTTTGATCCTGAGATCTACTATCAACAGCCGGTTGGGTGACAGGCTGGATAATATAGATCCTGATAGTCTCCCCAGCCCGGCCATCGAGCGTGAGCAGACCTTTAGCTACGCGCTGGGTCGGCCACGACATGCCCCGTTTGCTCCAGGGGTGGCCGGTGAGCTATATGCTCCGGGGCACACATATGACTGGGCTACTGCTGTCCGAGTCACAGTGTGCCGTGGCCGACAGCAACCCCTTACCGATCGGGTGATGGGTCTGTCCGGAATGTGTCCAGCAGTCCCCGCAGGACGGGTAAATAGGGTTCCACCTGTTTCGGCAGGATGGAACAGCTGGGCATTCCTGGGGAGGTCGACTAGGGGGTCTCTCACTCTCCCTTTCTTCTCTCCCTGTCCTTTCCCTCCTCCCCATGCAACTGTGGTGGCTGAGCCTGCTGTGTACCTGACGGGGGTCCTCCGGGGGGGGCCCAGAGTCCTGGCTTGGGGCTGCGCTGGGTGTTCGGGTTCCCCTCTCCACAGTGGAGGTGTTCTGGTCTGTCTATGTGGGAGGCCTCCGCGCGGAGGTTCAGCGTGTTCGCTGCCATTTTCTTTACCTAAGGACGGCCGACGGCCATTTTGGTGGAGCCCGGCGACCATTTTCTTGTAGCCCGCACTTGTTTTTGCTGAGGCGGCCGGTGGACATTTTCTTGTAGCCCGCGTTTTTTTCCTGAGGCGGCCATTTTCTTGTGGCTCAGCTTAGTTTTTGCCTTTAGTGCTGGAAATGTCCTTTCTGAATGGCACAAACAGCATAGAACACCTCAGACACAGGAGAGAGCGGACGGCAGCGCTGTGCAGTACCTGGGTCAGTGTGGTGAGTCTTCTGGGGGGCCCCTGAGTCTGTGGCAGCCAGAAGGGTGGACCTTTTTGTGTACCTTGTGTTGTGGAGATTTTAATTTTAATGTATTTAATATGTATTGTCATAGTGTCACCCAGTGTTAGTACTTCCGCAACCCGCTCTAAAGAGCTGATTGGGGCAGTCTGAGGCTGGTTGACTCCCGTCTGGTAGGGGAAAACGTCTTGAGGTTGGAGTGTGATGTTTGCAGGGTGCGGATATGTCCACCGACGGGGGCCCTCTGTGCATTAGCATGGACGATCGTTGAGGAGGGGATATGCTCACTCTGCAACGACATCATTGGTTATAGGCAGATGCGTGCTCTTGTCTCTGCTGTGTCTGATCAACATTGATTGGGATTCATAGCGCGCGTCTGCAGATAGCCTCCCTCCCCCATTCAATAATAGTATAATCTGAATATGCGTTATTCTATGGAATAGCGCAGAATAAGGATTCCTATCAACTTTAGCCATCATACGTTATTGTATTCATTGTATTATTGTATTGAATGTATATATTTAATCCCTCTTGGAGGGGATGTCCTTGTATGGTCATTCTCCTGTGTGGAAGGGACATCCTGTGATGTCCCCTCCCATGGGGGAGGTGATTGGTTGCTGCAGCCAATCACCTCCTGTCTGTGAGATCTTTTGAGTCTAATAAAGGCCTTTGAGGAGGCGTCGGCTTGGCAGTCATGCTGGTATGCTGAGATGAGAACATAGCTTTTGTGGTGCTGCCTTCTTCGGATGAATGGGACGTATGAATGGTGAGTGGAACTAAACTTAAAGATAGCATTATTGCAAAAAGATGAATCTAAAGTGTGTGCATGTTTAGCACAGGAAATATAGGCTGTGTGCTCTGTACAACAGCCTAAAATTCCACAACAGTTAATGGCAGGCCAGGACCTTTGGGAATAGATGGAGTCCCTTTGGACATCGGATCGAGATGGGGGAGAGTGGATCTAGGTTCCGATGTGTGGGGGCTCTACTCTGTAAAAGAACAATTTTTTTTGTCTTTTTTAAATAATGCTGTTTGCAGTACGAGAGATGTGTGTGTGTGTGTGTGTGTGTGTGTGATTTTGTTGGGAGAGAGATCTTATGCCTGTGGATCCGATCATGTGGGCCTGTGTCCGTGAATCCGATCATATGTGTGTAATTTTGTCATGGATCGTATGCCTATGAATTTGATTGTGTGTGCCTGTGTGGGTATGCCTGCATGTGCCTGGGTGTTTGTGTGGGTAAGCTGCTTGCTGTAAGTGTGTGTGGCTGCATTGAGCCATAAGCCATGTGCTTTAGTGGGGGGGGGGGGGCAGGCAGCATGGCTATCACTGCCAACATGTTTGAAAGTTGTGTATATCTGACTTTCCAATTTTCAGAACAAAGTTGTGTGTAGTGTTTGAGCCTGTGTGAATGCTGATGGAAACTGTATATTGTGTATGAAATGAAGGTATAGCTGTGATTATTTAGTGCAGCCTGCACTGAGAAGTTTGTAAATGGATGATTGTTTGTGAGCCATGTGCTTGAATGGGGGAAGGGCTTGCCCACTGCTTTGTGTTGCTGGGGCTATGCCCTGAGGGAAGGAAACTCTGAGCAGACATGCAGGCAACATTGTACTGTATGTGTGTGGTGAATATCTCAGAGTATATTAACTTAGAGAAATGAATATGTTTTTAATATTGTCATGTAACTAACATTTTTTTAAATGTGCTGTTTAGTGGCCAAAGGGTTTTTTAAATGTTTTAGTGGTCATGTGGTGTCTCAGGTGTGTGGCTTTGTGGAGATGGCATGAACCTTGTGGAGTGTAGCTGACTCAAGACACACATTTTTCAGTGGATTTTGATGATCATTAACCACTTGACAACTGGGCACATAACCCCCTTCCTGCCCAGGCGAAATTTCAGGTTTCAGCGCCGTCACGCTTTGAATGACAATTGCGCGATCGTGCAAAGTGGCTCCCAAACAAAATTGACGTCCTTTTTTTCCCACAAATAGAGCTTTCTTTTGGTGGTCTTTGATCATTTCTGCGGTTTTTATTTTTTGCGCTATAAACAAAAATAGAGCGACAATTTTGAAAAAAACACAATATTTTTTAATTTTTGCTATAATTAATATCCCATTTTTTTTAAAAAAAAACTATTTTTTTCCTCAGTTTAGGCCGATACGTATTCTACATATTTTAGGTAAAAAAAAAAATCGCAATAGGCGTATAGTGATTGGTTTGCGCAAAAGTTTTAGCGCCTACAAAATAGGGAATAGAATTATGATTTTTTTTTTATTATTTTTTAATTTATTTTTTTACTAGTAATGGCGTCGATCTGCGATTTTTTTTTATGTGACTGTGACATTACGGCGGACACATCGGACACTTTTGACACATTTTTTGGACCATTCACATTTACTGTATACAGCGAACAGTGCTAAAAATATGCACTGATTACTGTATAAATGTGACTGGCAGGGAAGGGGTTAACCACTAGGGGGCGATCAAGGGGTTAATATGTTCCCTGCTAGATGTTCTTACTGTGGGGGGGAGGGGACTGACTGGGGGAGGTGACTGATGGTTGTCCCTATGTACAAGGGACACACCATCCGTCTCCTCTCCCCGACAGGACGTGGATCTCTGTGTTTACACATTTTTAGTTCTCTAGTGAAGAGATCCTGGTTTTGGCGGCAAAAACTGCATGTGGTGGCCATCTTGTGGTCTGCCATACTGTCATGGTCGTCGGCAGCCATCTTGAGAGATGCAGTTTCTCCTTGGCCTGTGGGCATCATATAAGGGAAGGTGCAGCCACCTTTCTTTTGGGCGCTATACCATGTGGCATTCGTCTGCTATTTCGCGGGTGGAATTTCTCAGCCTTTGGGGCAGATTTTGATGTTTGATGCGAATGTAGTGCGGTCTTTTCTGCGTTGGGAATCTGGAGGCCATTTTTGTTTTCCCTTGTGTGGGGGAACCCATGTGGTGTTCATTGTGACGTCCCATGCTGGTTTTGGCGGGAAAAATTGCATGCGTTAATGGCGCCATTGTTGTTGTTGTTGTCCATGAGGCTTGCGATAGTTCATCCACCATTCGTGGGCTTGCCTCTGGTAAGCTGCTACCTTACTATGGTGGAGGGCACCTTTGTTTGCTGATGTCACTGGGTGTTGCATAATCATCTACTGATCTCAGCTTGTGATTTGCCGGATTTATGCCTTTGCATGGGACTATTAATCCATCATTTAGTTCTATAATTCAGTATTGTGGTCTAATTTTTTGGGGTTTTTATTGCATCATCTGGGCATTCATCTGGACTTCTATCATTAAATGTTTTCAAATCATTGGACATTATTTTTTGGTATCTAGTGGCTGGTGCCTTTGCTGAGTGTGCACTGCTTTTTGCACATCAGCCCCTGGATGCTATATTAACATTTGTTGATTGGCGCAGTTTTCTTCTGTTCTATGCGTTTGCAGTTTGACCTGTGCACTGCTGGGGAGAGTAGTGAGACACCAGGGTGACATACTGAGAGGCTGTTTTTGTTTAATGTTAAATTTGCTAGATTAAATAGTTTTTCTAAGCATCGCCTTTTGAGTTGAGTAGAGTGGTATCTTAAAATAGCGCGGTCTTACCCCGAGGGGTCCCAACGCGCATGTGGACACACACACATGCTGGGGCCTATTTATGGATGGGATTCTGGCTGACCTACCAGCATTTGAAGTGTGGGGGGAGGCCAACGCAGAGACAGGGAGGACATGCAAACTCCATGCAGGTGGTGTTAGGATGGGGATTTCTCTGTTTTCATTTAAGTGAATGTAAGCTATTGCAGGGTAAGCTGACTTTGCAGTATATGAGCGGCGGTTTTTGTATTGGATTTCGTTTTTAAGTAAAAACTCCACTTTACACTGAATTTTGATAGATTGTAAGACTAACAGAGTTTTTGTACAATGATGTGTTTTTATGTTTAAATATTTGGGAGTTTTCCAGAAGGCAATTCATATGTTTTGAAACTTGTACTGTATAGCCTTCTTTTGGCAGGAGTTTGTATTTGAGTCTCAACTTGTGGTTTTGTTTCCAGGGAATGTGGGTCAGGGGGGGATTCCCTCCCATTTGCAAAGGGGGGTTTATTCCATCATTTCCTTGACAATGTTTTTTTTTTTTAAATGGTTGAAATATATGATGTTTAGCCATGGATTTGGTTTGGTGTCTTAATAGACAAGGCGATTGGGGCTAGGCTCCCCCTCCCCCTCCCTCTTCCTGAACAATCGATATGTAAATAAACCAGTTTGGTTTTTTTGAGAGCTGAGCATAACCGGGAGTTTCTTTTCAGCATTTTATATATCAGAGGGAAGTTGGTGGGAGGAGCTTGGGGTTGTCTGAAAGGTTGGCCAATGAGATTTGTGTTTGGAAGGAAAATGGAAAGCATTTTTGCATTTAAAATTGTTTTATATTTTGTTCCAGTTTTGTGAAGTTTTGTACTGTAATACAGTTTGGGTAGAGAGCAAAACAGGGGGGCATCACCATTGTTTTATCATCTAGATACAGAGAGAAGCCACATTGTTCTGCAGGTGGTAAACTGGCGTAAGTGTTCTGTGTGGTTTGGTCTGGCAACGCAGTGTATGGGTGTATAGCGGAAAATGCTTGTGTATGCATGCACTGTGAGGGGTAGAGGCCTAATTCGGGGGTTGATCTGTGGTTGTTGCTGTAGTTCCAAAAGTGTTGGGACAACAAGCCATAGAGTTGACGCCTCGGTTAGGGTTTCTAGTTGGAGGACTTGACCATATAGTGGTTGTAGTTCTTCAACCCACCGTATAAGAAGACACCGGGCGGTGATCTCCGAAATGGGTGCAACGGTTTAACCTGGACGCAGGTTTAAGACGATAAGCCGATTCGAATCGCCATGGACACAAGGAGGTCTGTGCAAAGGGAAGGAATGGAGGCTTCCCACAGTCAGACGGTCACACAGTGCACGAAGCCTAGTTTTGGGGAAGGCCTTTGAACCCCAAAAAGATTAACATAGGTGGTCCAAGGATACTATTTTGGGTATCCCTCTGGAATGGATGCAGTTGAGCTGCGGCTTCAGAAATCTGTAATGATGAGTGTGTTGATGGAGGTGTAGTCTCATGCCCATTTGTTTGAACTTTGTATGGCTGGTCCATGCAAGGTTCTCGAGCTGCTCTCATGTTTGTCCCATTGTATTTTTTTCTATTGCTGAAAGAGTAAAGGTAGAATTCTGGCTGTTTTTGTTTGTTTCATTTGTGGTTTTGGAAACTATGAAGTGTCTCCCCCACGTTTGTATCTGAATGTTTGTATGTAGTAACGTGAATATGTTCGAACTTACCGCGGCGATCCTTCGATGCGTCGCGGCTGTTGTATTTTTGTAGGAACGGGAAAAGTAAGGGTTACAGAGGGTTTTGTTTGAATCGGTTTTGAAAGAATGTCATTGACAATTTACCAATGTTCAGGAATGTCATTATTGTTTACCATTCTTTGCAGGTTAAATATGAAGGATAGAGTAATGATTTTGCTTATAAGTATTTTTCAGGTCCAAGGAGTTTGTACATAGAGAGCAGGTGTATGTAGACAGCGGTACATATGGATAAATACGAGTCTAAGGAGGTAAAAGTATCATGGGCTATTTCATTGTTTCTTTTTTCCTGCACCACGCATTTCTTCCTTCAGTCTGTAATGAGGAAGAAAAGGGGGGAGAAGTGATAAATGTAAGAGTGACAGTTTTTTTTGTCAAACGAATAATGTTAACTCCTGTAATTCTAACCAAGTTTTTGCCAAGACTGTCTTTCTTTGCTAGAATTTGAATCGGCAAGCAGCAGTCTGGTGAAGTAGGTTCCCATCCCAGAGGCTAAGAACCTTTTGTCAATGGTTCCAGGTATTATAAGCCACGCACAGGTTATGCAGTGACCACAGTCCCGATGTCTGGGTTATTGTCATATGAGGGTTGTTTGGAGGTCAATCAAAACCAGAGTCGTACTTTCCTCATTAGCTGTCACTTATATTCTCGGCTGATGGGGGAGGTGCGATCGCTGTAACATGAACTTCAAAATGTCCACCACAGGGTTCACGAGTCCCTCCTGGACCCTGACTCAATAATCAGTTTACATTCTTTCCAACCAGGTGACTGGGTCGTTGTAAAGAAGCTTGAGGGATGAGACCACGGCAGCCACTGCAAGAAGCTGCTCAACCACACCAAAGAATGAGGAGTATCTTTGTTTATTTATATTTTTGTTGTTTAGTAGATTTTAGCCAGGGTAACGGTGAAAAGCATCTCAAGTTATTATTTAAAGTGTATGTCCTGACTAGCTCAGAAAGCGAACAGGACCGATGGTCTGTTCTGAGTCTCCACCGAGTTTTAGTCCCCAGCGATGACAGAGGTACATGCCATTTATGATGTTATTATGGGTATGAGGAGTTTTGACAAACTAGTGAAGACTCCAAACAGACACTTGTCAATGGAATCTAACGATACATTTTTAGAGGGTAAAATTGGTTAGTTTTAATAGCTCTGCCTCTTGTCGGTTTGGGTATCTAGGCAGCCCATAAGTGTGTTTGAATTTTAGTTTGGTGTTTATGCGGATCTGCAGCTTATAAGGTAATTCCCCCCAAAGCAAGAGGTTCATGCGTGATGGTGAAGCTGTCTCAGCATCTTATGTCGTGGCCGATCGCGAGGATCTGATGGTGCAGGAAACTAAGAATGGCAGGGACAGCTAGAAGGGATTTGTTCACCAACCCCGACCAGGTCTGGGCATGGTGTCCTGCATGTACAAGGGGGGGGGGCTCAGGCTTGGGATACGATTGAACAATTCTCATCCGTTAAGGATAGGGTTCTTCATGTAACTGTTGAAGCCAGAGCTGTAGCTAAGTGAAGGTTGGGAGTCCTTTTAAGGGTCTGGGAATCTTTGGGGATCTAATTTTTATTTTTACAGCGGATCGTGGTTAAAGGAAGTGGGAATATATATACTCATGTCGTTTTTATTTCTATTCTTTCTATGTCATGACGAGGTGCTCCTGTTGCCTGATTGGATGCGTGACCAGAGTTTCCTTGATGAGACGCCCCGAAACCGGACCCACATACAAGACAGAGGATCACAGACGGATCGGCGATTACTACAGCTCACCATGTCGTGTCCTCCTTTATAAGTCATGCCCCTGAAGAGTAGAGTCTACATGTCAAGCCGTGTTTTCCTTTTTATGGACTAATGCCGCGTGTACACGACCGTTTTTAATGTCATTAAAAAAAACGTTGTTTTTCTCGACATTATTTTTCGTGTTTCCTCTCAAGCCTGCCTTGCCTACACACTATCGTGAAAAAAAATGATCTAGCAAAGCGCGGTGACGTCCAACACGTACGACGGCACTATAAAGGGGAAGTTTCATTATGTTCGCGCCACCCTTTTGGCTGCTTTTGCTGATTTCGTGTTACCGCGTGTTAGTAAAAGTTTGGGAAGAGACGATTCGCGCTTTTCAGTCTTCGTGCTTTAAAGATCATTTTCGGGAGTTCAGTTTGTGCTTGTGGGTTCGTATCTGTCCTTCAGTGCTTGTAGTCAGTTCGTATCTGTTTTTGCAGTGCGTTATTGTCCGCTCGTTACTGTTTTTCAGCTCGTTCTTCAGAGGCCTTGCTGTTCTTCAGTGCGTTCTTTTAGTTCGTTCTGATTAGACGACCGTTTTGAAGCCATGTTGCGGGTACGTTCTTGTCGCCGAGATCGTGCTGTGCTTGCTTCTGGGCTTGTTGCTATGTCCCAGATCCGGTCCATGAACAGGGTGAGGAGGAGTTCTTGGACCAAGAATTGGTTGCTCCAGCGGGACCAATTCTGTCACATGCCTCTGCTGCGGGAGATCCAGGAGAATAACCCTGATGATTTCAGGAATTTTCTTAGGATGTCTGACCCCGTTTTTCAGCAGCTCTTGGCTTTGGTGTCCCCCTATATCACCAGGCAGGACACCGTTATGAGGGAAGCCATTACTGCTGAGCAGAGGCTAGTTGCTACGTTGCACTACCTGGCAACAGGGCAAAGCTTGCAGGACCTCAAGTTCTCGACAGGCATCTCCCCCCAGGCTCTGGGCGTCATTATCCCAGAAACCTGCTCTGCCATTATCCAAGTCCTTCAGGAGGACTATATTAAGGTAAGTTTTCTCCTTTATAAACATCACAATCTATGTTTTTTATGCTTGCTAATGTATAGTATTTTTTTAACTGTCTCTAATTACCATGATTGTAATATGCTGTGAATGTCCCCTTTGTCCCCATGCATGTTGTAAGCTTTTAATGGTCCTTTTTTTGGGCCTACATGCATATTTTCAAAAACCAACCTCTCCAGCATTATATCCTGGGCCCAAACACACCTAGCCTAGTCACTCCCCAATGTTTTTTGTCCGCTCCATTGTAGTGCTTAGCTTGCCCGAACCCCCCCCCCCATAATTTTTTGCTTTTGTCTAATTTCACAAAATAAATTACATAGTACTAGAGCTTTTATTTATGATGTCCCCAACTCATCTCAACCCCCCCACCCTAAAATAATTTCACAGGTCCATCAGAGTGGGTGATGTTTTTTGTGCTCATTTTTAGCTCTTATTAAAGCGGAGCTCCACCCTAAAGTGGATTTTCCATCGGAACCCTCCCCCCCTCTGGTGTCAAAATTGACACCTTTCAGGGGGGAGGGGGGTGAAGATACCTGTTTAAGCCAGGTATTTTCACCCACATCCGGGAGTCCTCTCTGCGGCAAATCTGCCGGAGACAAGTCACTTCCCGCAGAATACCCGTAGTGTTCTTGGAGACACTTGGCTCCCAGAACACAGGAGGACCAGTCAGAACTGCGCAGCGCTTCTCGTGCATGTGCGGTAGGGAACCGGGCAGTGAAGCCGCAAGGCTTCTCTTCCTGGTTCCCTCACCGAGGATGGCGGAGGGGGCAGCAGAGTGACAAGCGATCGTTCGTCCTCTGCTGCGGACGTCGCTGGACTCCAGGACAGGTAAGTGTCCAATTATAAAAAGTCAGCAGCTGCTGTAGCTGTAGCTGCTGGGTAATTTTATTTTATTTTGGCTGCGGAGCTCCGCTCTAAAATACTCCTTCCAAATTAATGCTATACTGATGTTTTGCCCAGAGGGTTATGTGATAACATGCTTGCAATGTTTAGGTAGCAAAGTATTTTAGTTTATTTTTTTGGTTTCACTCCACAGTTACCATCGACGCCACAGGAATGGCAGAATGTGGCATCTGAGTTTTCTCAGCGGTGGAACTTTCCCAACTGTGGAGGAGCCATTGATGGCAAGCACGTCCGCATCGTGCCACCACCCCAATCGGGATCCTTTTTTTTTAATTATAAAGGGTTCCACAGTATTGTGCTGATGGCGGTGGTGTCTGCCAACTATGATTTTCTTTATATTGATGTTGGGAAAAATGGGCGGATGTCTGACGGTGGTGTTTTTGCCCAGACCGATTTCACCGACCGGCTTCTATCAGAGGACCTGGCATTGCCACCTGCGGCAGAAAATTAACATGGCCTCCCCTTTGTTTTCCTGGCAGATGAGGCGTTTGCGCTTGGTCCCCATTTGATGAGGCCTTTTCCACAAAGGACCCTCACCCCTGAGAGGAGGGTCTTTAATTATAGGCTGGCCAGAGCGAGAAGTTTGGTCGAAAATGCCTTTGGCATCATGGCCAGTCGTTTCCGCCTTTTTATGACTGCTCTCAACATGGCGGAGTACAAATGGAACCATTTAATCATGTGCTGTTGCATCCTACACAATTATTTAAAAAAAAATCGAACAATTACCTTTCTTCAGTTGCCCTTCAGGGCACACAGTTCTCCAATGGACCATTGCCAGCCCAGGTAGCTGGCCCTACAGGCTTGGCCCCCGAAAGCGGGCGTGATGTGCGCCAACGCTATGTTGAATATTTTATGGGTAGGGGGGCCATTGCAATGCCTGATCATATTTGAAAGAATCTTTTGAATAATAAAAAAAATTATAATGAAAACATCTTGTTTGCTTTTATTTTGGTTGATTTGTTCTTTCTCCTAGGTCAGTGATGGTGAACCTTGGTACTCCAGATGTTTTGCAACTACATTTCCCATGATGCTTAACTCCACTGCAGAGTGCCTTAGCAACATGGGAAATGTAGTTCAAAACCATCTTGGGTGCCAAGGTTCACCATCACTGTCCTAGGTTATACTAGTGCAGTTGTAGTGCCATGTTTATTTTTCTGAACTAAATTACCATCATTTGGAGTGTAAACACACCCATTTTTTTTGGGGGGGGGGCAACATTGATATAAGAAGCCACACATTGTTTATTTCCAAATATTTTTAATAGGAGCATAAAATTTGGGTTATTTTTATAAAAATACAAATGTTTTTTTTTGGCTAAAACGCATGAAACAAATGTACAACATGTACAATAGTAATTATAAAAAATTAAAAGCTTCCCAAAAAAATTAGAAAATCAACAATCCAAAAAATAATAACAAAACAGAATTTTCACCCATATAAAAGTTTTAAACCCTCCCAAGAACCTGTTCTATTTTTTTTATTCTTTGCTCCAGCTGCTTGGTGTTTTGCCTCATCTGGAACAAGTTATCTTTCATTTGTTCCAGGTCACGAGAGCAGACCCTCAGTTCTTTGACCAACATCTGGGCAGTGTGTCTGGTGAAGGTTGCTTGGGCCGCAGGTATTAAAGTACCTTAAATTAGAAAAATAAAAAGGTCTTACTAAATATACAGGCCTACATCTATTACCTGAGGCTGTGGTGTATGACACTGACCTGTTGAGTTGCCATTTCCCACTTCTTCAGCCACATCCTGCGGTTGTGGGTCTTGGGTTGGTGGTGGGGGGTTTGCAGCCTCCTGTCTCTTAGCTCTTTGAAGCCCTATGAGATAGAACCCAAAGGTAGACTTGAGTAACCAAATATATTTAGGCCTGAAAGAGGAATATTAATCATTCTTTGGAAGTGTGGTACAATTGTATTTTTGGAAATTATTTCTAAGCTGAACACATGATTGTATCCATTTCCCAAGCTGGTAGATTAATCTATTTTGGTCAGGTTTCACACATGGAAACACACCAAGTATCCACTGGATCACCTGTGTATGACACCATCAAAAGGTTGTTCTTGTGGCCCACACTTGTGCTAATGAGTCCAGATGTGTAAGCAGCTGCTGAGCATACTCTCCTAACCGTACACTGAATCCAGTTACATTAGTTAAATATAGTTACCAACACATACACAACCATGTTTCTAATTAATTATCACATAAACAGTTCAAGATGTCAATTTTCATGTTCTTGGGCACAAGAATCAGTCGTAGGAATCCTCGTTTAATCGTTCACTAAATGACGATCTTTTGGTCCGATTCAGTGTTAACTACATTTGATCATTCCTAATAATAGGCATGTTCAAATTTAGTTATCACTGTATTCCCCCAAAACATCGTTTTTTTGGTAATGAACGAGGATTTCGACGATTGATTCTTGTGCCCAAGAACATGAAAATTGACATCTTGAACTGTTCAAGATGTAAATTTTCATGTTCTTGGGCACAAGAATCAGTTGTAGGAATCCTCGTTCAATCGTTCACTAAATGACGATCTTTTGGTCCGATTCAGTGTTAACTACATTTGATCATTCCTAATAATAGGCATGTTCAAATTTAGTTATCACTGTATTCCCCCAAAACATCGTTTTTTTGGTAATGAACGAGGATTTCGACGATTGATTCTTGTGCCCAAGAACATGAAAATTGACATCTTGAACTGTTCAAGATGTAAATTTTCATGTTCTTGGGCACAAGAATCAGTTGTAGGAATCCTCGTTCAATCGTTCACTAAATGACGATCTTTTGGTCCGATTCAGTGTTAACTACATTTGATCATTCCTAATAATAGGCATGTTCAAATTTAGTTATCACTGTATTCCCCCAAAACATCGTTTTTTTGGTAATGAACGAGGATTTCGACGATTGATTCTTGTGCCCAAGAACATGAAAATTGACATCTTGAACTGTTCAAGATGTCAATTTTCATGTTCTTGGGCACAAGAATCAGTCGTAGGAATCCTCGTTCAATCGTTCACTAAATGACGATCTTTTGGTCCGATTCAGTGTTAACTACATTTGATCATTCCTAATAATAGGCATGTTCAAATTTAGTTATCACTGTATTCCCCCAAAACATCGTTTTTTTGGTAATGAACGAGGATTTCGACGATTGATTCTTGTGCCCAAGAACATGAAAATTGACATCTTGAACTGTTCAAGATGTCAATTTTCATGTTCTTGGGCACAAGAATCAGTCGTAGGAATCCTCGTTCAATCGTTCACTAAATGACGATCTTTTGGTCCGATTCAGTGTTAACTACATTTGATCATTCCTAATAATAGGCATGTTCAAATTTAGTTATCACTGTATTCCCCCAAAACATCGTTTTTTTGGTAATGAACGAGGATTTCGACGATTGATTCTTGTGCCCAAGAACATGAAAATTGACATCTTGAACTGTTCAAGATGTCAATTTTCATGTTCTTGGGCACAAGAATCAGTCGTAGGAATCCTCGTTCAATCGTTCACTAAATGACGATCTTTTGGTCCGATTCAGTGTTAACTACATTTGATCATTCCTAATAATAGGCATGTTCAAATTTAGTTATCACTGTATTCCCCCAAAACATCGTTTTTTTGGTAATGAACAAGGATTTCGACGATCGATCCTTGTGCCCAAGAACATGAAACCGGACATCTTGAACAGTTCAAGATGTCAATGCGCACTGTAATATAACGGAAATAAGCATCGTTGAAAGCGACGTTCAGTGAGTGGAAGAAGGTCGGAAGCAACGAACGTGTAGATCGCGGGTACGTAACATTTTTCAGACTTGATATGTCGAGGGTTGAGCGGACCCGAACTGTAAAGTTGGGTACCGTACAGAACTATTGTGTTTTTGGGTCCCGGAGCCGAAACCTAAAAATTCACTGTATGTTTGGGTCCGGTGTTGGGCAATATGCATGTAACTTCGCGCTTGCTTCCCATGCTGTTAGAACTGGCCCTGCACAAAGTGTCATTTTGGAAAGTTAAAACTTCATTTAAAACTCAATCGCGGCTAGAAAGAATTCTCGGGTCCCGGCAAATGGCAATACATTGAAAAGTCATTTTAAAAAAAAAAAAAAACGTGGGGGTCCCCCCAAATTCTATTTGCAGGCCCTTCAGGTCTGGAAAGGATTTTAAGGGGAACTGCACCCTAAATAAAAAAAAATGGCGTGGAGTCCCTCCAAAAATCCTACCATTTCACCAAAAAAGAGTACAAAATGTAACAAATGACAATAGACGGTTTTTGACCATTCCTTTATTAATGTCTTTTTCTTTCTTCCATCTTCTTCTTTCATCTTCTTCTTCCATCTTCTTCCTTCTTCTTTTCTCCATTCGGGTTTCTTCATCCATCTTCCTCTTCCTCTTCATCTTAATCTTCATCTTCCTTATTCCTTCGGTGTTCTTATCCGCATCTTGCTCCGGCATCTTGCTTCGGCTTCTTCTTTCTCCGGCCGCTCCGTTTGAATTGGAGGTTCTCGCTGTGTGACGCTTCAGTTCATCAGTTCTCCTCTTGGCCTGGTGACCCCGCCCCCCTCTGACGCACATGGATTTCACGTGTACTTTCCCCGTGCTGTCAGAGGTGGGCGGGGCCACCGCGTCGTAGCGGACCTAGAGGAGACTTGAAGAACTTAAGCGTCACACAGCGGGAAACTCAAATTCAAACGGAGCGGCCGGAGAAAGAAGAAGCCGGAGCAAGATGCCGGAGCAAGATGCGGACGAGAACACCGAAGGAAGAAGGAAGATGAAGAGGAAGATGGATGAAGAAACCCGAATGGAGAAAAGAAAAAGGAAGAAGATGGAAGAAGAAGATGGAAGAAGAAGATGGAAGAAAGAAAAAGACATTAATAAAGGAATGGTCAAAAACCGTCTATTGTCATTTTTTACATTTTGTACTCTTTTTTGGTGAAATGGTAGGGGTACAATGTATCCCATTACCAATTCACATAGGGGGGGCGGGATCTGGGCATCCCCTTTGTTAAAGGGGTCTTCCAGATTCCGATAAGCCCCCCGCCCGCAGACCCCCACAACCACCGGGCAAGGGTTGTGGGGATGAGGCCCTTGTCCCCATCAACATGGGGACATCCTCCCCATGTTGAGGGCATGTGGCCTGGTACGGTTCAGGAGGGAGGGGGGGTTGCTCTCTCGTCCCCCCCTCTTCCCCTGCGGCCGGCCAGGTTGCGTGCTCGGATAAGGGTCTGGTATGGATTTTTGGGGGGACTCCACGCCATTTTTTTTTCATTTGGGGTGGAGTTCCCCTTAAAATCCTTTCCAGACCTGAAGGGCCTGGTATGGATATTTGGGGGGACCACACGCATTTTTTTAAACATTTGCGGTGGGGTTCCCCTTAATATCCATTCCAGACATGAAGGGCCTGGTAATTGAATTTGGGGGAACCCCAATGCTTTTTGAATTTTTGTATCAATTACTTTTCTATGTATTGCATTTGACAGGAGACAACATTTCATTATACCCAGGAGTGAATTTTTATGTAATTTTGGAAAAGCACAAATGACACTTTGTGCAGGGACAGTTCTAGGTACTCCTTTACTTTTTTGGAGGCATTTTAGTCCTCAGATTTTCGGGGGCCCCATTGACTTCAATGGGGTTTGGGTTCGGGGTCAAGTTCGGGTCAAGTCCCGTCACGAAATCGAGCTTTTTACAAAGTTTGCAAAAAAGAGTTTAACACAAACATCCAGGTGTCCACTCAACTCTATGATGACTGGTCATTTGCTACGTTTGTGGCCTATATATGGTGAGAAAGATTAGTAGTAGTCTTGACTGACATTCAAATTTTTGTCTGTTTTTTGACTTGCAGAAAAAATGCAGGTATTTAAGGACCCAGATTTTATGCTAGAATTCCTGCAAAGGTGGAAGAATCTTCCTGTTTTATGGGAGACCAAAAAAAAACAAAATAAAAATAAAGACGCCAGGAAGAGAGCACTGGAGACCTTGCTGGAATTTGTGCAAACTCAGATCCCCACAGCAACACTACAGGATGTGAAGACGAAAATTGGGACCATTAGGGGCACATATCGGACTCAAAGAAACAAAGTCCGAACATCTATGCGGTCAGGAGCAGCTGCAGAGGACAGATACATTCCGAATCTCTGGTACTACCAGCATTTAAGTTTCCTGGATGACCACCTGGAATCGAGGGATTCCCTTTCCAGCCTTCCACCCAGAACAAGCTCCATCCTTCCCTGCAGCCAACCCTCCAGCCTTCCCTCCAGCCTTCCCTCCAGCCTTCCTTGCAGCCAACCCTCCAGCCTTCCCTGCAGGCAAGTTGAGGTTTCTTTGGAGGTACAAGCTCAACTCCTGGAGGAGCCTGATTTGAACATTTGGAGCCAGGTATAATATTTAGCAAAAGATTTCTAGTACTAAAAGTCTAATGTTGTCAAAGATGTTAAACTTGTGTGAAAAATGTTACCAGTTAAACCAAAGTGCCTGACATATCAATAGACAGCAGTGGCCAAAAATTATGGGGACAAGAATGAAAAATGCTGGTGTCAGAATGATTAACTTTAATATTTATTAGCATTCAATTAGGAAATGTCATGAGGTCACAAATGTGTGTGAAAGATAAAGGCAAAAATTACAATATGTAACTTTTTTATACAGGATGAGGAGGCAGGCCCCAGTGTGACCCACGAGGAGGCAGGTGCCAGTGGAAGCCAGGAGGAGGCAGGCCCCAGTGGGACACAGCGCAACACCAGGCCCCAGATACCTCCGCTGCGTATTCCACAAAAAAGGTCAAGGAGGCTGATTCAGATGGAGGAGGAGACCCAGGCACTAATTAGGGAGGCTACTGCGGCCCTCAGAGAGCCCCCCACCGCTGCAGAGGGATTTGCTGCCCTTATTGGGCACAAACTGCCCGAAATGCAAATGGAACAGCGGCTAAAATGCGAGACCCTGATCTTGAAGGTCGTAAATATGGGCATGTTGGGGAAACTCAATGACTTTACAGACGTTGTGGATGTTTCTTATGTCCTTGCTCCAGTTCCTGCCCCACTCCCTGCTCCTGCCCCACTCCCTGCTCCTGCCCCAGTCCCTGCTCCTGCTCCAGTCCCTCCTCCACGGACACAGCCTCCAAGGAAGGCTGCAGGGAAGTCTGCAGGGAAGGCAACAAAGAAGAGCAGGAAATAAGCCCAGGATATGTCCTTCAGATGGTCCCAATTTTCGTCTTCACATCCTTTGTTGTTTGCTGTGGTGATCTGGGTCTGCACTAATTCAAGCAGGGTCTCCAGTGCTGTCTTCCTGGCTTCTTTAGTTTTACTTTACCTGTGTTTTTTTTTTGCTTTAACCTTTAATTTGTTTTTAGGCCAGAATAAATGGTATTTTTGTTTCAGGATAAAAAATGAACATGTATTTTTATTCTAAATAGACAGTTTGCTAGTGAGTAGGCAGGGACATTGGAAAAAAAATTTGTGAAATTAACAAGGGACACTAACCTCCTTGAGGGTAAATTAGAATAAATATTAATGTTGTTGTGGTAACTTGACACACTCAAAAATATCAAATAATATGGGAAAACAGTCTAAAATATTATCAAAATAATTATCAAAAATAACATCTTCAATACAAGATGGAAACTCAAAAAAATTGGGTATTTAGGGAGATCTGGCTTACAATAAATATAGATTAATCGTGAGAAAACAATAAATAATAAAGACAAAACTTTTTCATAACTCTGTGAGAATATCAGCAGCAAGAGAATTATTGCAGCAGTAGAACGAAGAAAAGAATGCGCTGCATTAAACGATGCAATAATTTCCTGCATGACGAATGTGCCATCTCCATTATGAACGGTAGTTTTACCAGAACGAGCGCTCCCTTCTCATCACTTGCTTCTGATCATGCGCTCTTTTTTCACGTTGTTAAAGCCTACACACGACCATTTTTCATGACGAGAAAAACGACGACGTGCAAAACGCAGAGAAAAATTAGAGCATGTTCTAATTTTTCTCGTTGTGATTAATGCCGTTTTTCACGTCGAGAAAAACGAGAAAAAGTCCACAGACGATCGTTTTTCTCGTCCAAATAAAAAAATAAATACATTTTTCTCGACGAGAAAAACGGTCGTGTGTACGCGGCATCAGGACTGATTCATTTCCAGGTGTAAGAAGCAGATCAAGTTTCATCGATGGACACATGGGGTGCATATGACAAAAAAGGGAGGACTGTTGTGGAGATTTTTATGAAGATGTATTTAATATGTATTGTCATAGTGTCACCCAGTGTTAGTACTTCCGCAACCTGCTCTAAAGAGCTGATTGGGGCAGTCTGAGGCTGGTTGACTCCCGTCTGGTAGGGGAAAACGTCTTGAGGTTGGAGTGTGATGTTTGCAGGGTGCGGATATGTCCACCGACGGGGGCCCTCTGTGCATTAGCATGGACGATCTTTGAGGAGGGGATATGCTCACTCTGCAACGACATCATTGGTTATAGGCAGATGCGTGCTCTTGTCTCTGCTGTGTCTGATCAACATTGATTGGGATTCGTAGCGCGCGTCTGCAGATAGCCTCCCTCCCCCATTCAATAATAGTATAATCTGAATATGCGTTATTCTATGGAATAGCGCAGAATAAGGATTCCTATCAACTTTAGCCATCATACGTTATTGTATTCATTGTATTATTGTATTGAATGTATATATTTAATCCCTCTTGGAGGGGATGTCCTTGTATGGTCATTCTCCTGTGTGGAAGGGACATCCTGTGATGTCCCCTCCCATGGGGGAGGTGATTGGTTGCTGCAGCCAATCACCTCCTGTCTGTGAGATCTTTTGAGTCTAATAAAGGCCTTTGAGGAGGCGTCGGCTTGGCAGTCATGCTGGTATGCTGAGATGAGAACATAGCTTTTGTGGTGCTGCCTTCTTCGGATGAATGGGACGTATGAATGGTGAGTGGAACTAAACTTAAAGATAGCATTATTGCAAAAAGATGAATCTAAAGTGTGTGCATGTTTAGCACAGGAAATATAGGCTGTGTGCTCTGTACAACAGCCTAAAATTCCACAACACTTGCCTTGGTCCCCAACGGGTGTCAGGCGTGTGTGGGTCAGCATGGCGTCAGAAGCTGGCGCCTCTTCCCCAGACATCCCTGTGGTGGCAACCGGTGCCCCTGCACCTGCGGTGCCTATGGACGCTTTGTTGGCGGTCCTGGAGTTCTTTGTTGCCAGGGTGGAAGTGGTGTGCAGGCACAAGGGGGGTAAAAAGCGCCCCCTCCCCCCACCATTTTCTAGGGAAAGCTCTGATTCAGACTCTGGCCTTACCGTGACACACGCCCCCTGTTCTGACGTGTCAGAGGATACAGACCAGGACCGTGCAGACAGTGAGGATGACTCTGTGTCTGGGTCAGCGCAGGAAAGGACGCTTGTTGGAGCACTTATCACCGCAGTGCGGGATACCCTAAAATTGGAGGATACGGCGGGGGCATCTACTGAGGTGTCAGTCCCTTTTGGGTCCCACAAGCCGGCCCGCACTGCTAAGGTGTTTCCCTACATAACTTATTTTGATAAGTTTATATACAAAGAATGGGAACGGCCACAGCGGGCCTTTTCAGTCCCAAAATGCATGGCGGTCCATTACCCCTTTGAGGAGAGTTTCCTGAAAAAATGGACATCTCCCACGATTCTTGACCCCCGGTATCCAGGTTAAACAAGGTAACCACGATTTCGGTGGAGGGGACCCCTGCCTTTAAGGACCCTGCAGACAGGAGGGCCGAGGCAGTGGCACGGTCCATGTTCACTGTGGTGGGGTCAGCATTGCGGCCAGTGTTGGCCACCGCCCTGGTGTCAAAGGCACTTACCGAATGGGCAAAATTGTTGCACCACGAGTTGGAAGAGCAACAGGCTTTCCCGATCTGTGTGGAACTGGCCGACCAGTTGGTGCAGGGCCTTAAGTATGTCTGCGATGCAGCCTTAGATACAGCTCCCTTGCTTTCTAGAGCCTCAGTATCTGCTGTGGTGCTACGTCGCCTAATTTGGCTAAAATGCTGGTCCGCGGACCAAACATCCAAGAAGGCTCTGGCGGATTTGCCCTTTCAGGGAGAGAGGCTATTTGGAGCCTCACTGGATGACATTATTAAAAATGTCACTAGGGGTAAGAGCACGCTGCTCCCACAATCCAGAAAAGGTAAGGATCCACGCTGTAGGACAGGGCCCTCCTTTTTCACTCAGAAGCGTTTTTTTTGTCCGCCCGGGCCCGCAGGTAAGCGTTCCCAGGACAACAAGGTGCCCTCTGAGGGACAGAAGCGTCCCTGGTTTCGCAAACCTGCGACAGCAAGAAGTTTTGCCCCCACCCGACTCAAGGGTGGGGGGTCGCCTTCAAGAGTTTGCAGCTCGGTGGGACTCCCTACTTTCCGACCGGTGGGTCTGCAAAGTGGTTTCATCAGGGTACAAGATAGAGTTTCTCTCTTGTCCACAAACAGATTTTTTTCCTCAAATCTTCATCTTCTTCTGGCTCGTCGGGACGCCCTGTTTGGGGCAGTGCACGACCTGCTGATGCGTGGGGTGATAGTACCTGTGCCACCGCCGGAAAGGTTTCAGGGATTCTATTCAAATCGGTTTGTAATCAATAAGAAGGAAGGGGTCCGTCCAATCCTGGATCTCAAGGCCCTCAACACCTTTGTAAAAGTACAAAGGTTCAGGATGGAATCAGTTCGCTCTGTGGCACTCCATCTGGGGGATTTTCTGGCGTTCTCCTTGGACATCAAGGACGCATACTTGCATGTCCCCATATGCGTCAGGCATCAGAGGTTTCTGCGGTTTGCAGTCGGGGACGATCACTACCAATTTGTAGCTCTCTCTTTTGGCCTGGCATCGACACCAAGGGTTTTCACCAAGGTTCTCGCCCCGATTCTAGCCTTGCTGAGGCAACAAGGGATCGCAATTGTGGGCTACCTGGACGACCTCCTTCTGAGAGCTGCTTCCGACTCAGAATTAAGGGAGTATGTGGCGATTGCCAGTCAGACTCTTTGGGTTTGGTTGGGTACTGAATCTCCAGAAGTCAGTGTTGGTGCCGACTCAACGCCTGGACTACCTTGAGTAGCTTGAATCAGGACTCCTCAGAGGCGAGAGTTTTTCTCCCTTCGAACAAACTGCAGACTCTTCAGGCTGCGGTGAAGCTGTTGGCATCCAGCAGGTGGTCGTCACTGCTCTTTTGCATGCGAGTCCTGGGTCTCATGGTAGCCACCTTCGAGGCGGTAACGTATGCTCAATTCCACACTCGAGTCTTGCAAAAGGAGATCCTGTCAAAATGGGACAAATCTCTGTTGTCCCTGGATTGTCTAATCCGGATGAGCCAGTTGGTCAGCGATTCCCTGATCTGGTGGCTGAGGTCTCTGGCCCTTTAGTCCGAGAAGTCATTCCTTCCTTTTCACTGGACGGTTATCACGATGGACGCCAGCCTGACCGGTTGGGGGGGAGTTTGGGGCGTACAGTCGACACAGGGTCGCTGGACGCAGGAAGAATCCCGCCTGCCGATCAATGTCCTGGAACTTCAGGCGATCAGGCGGTGCCTCTCCACATGATCACAGAGGCTGCAGGGATGCCCAATCAGGATCCAGTCGGACAATGCCACGTCGGTGGCGTATGTCAACCATCAAGGAGGAATAAGAAGCTCGGCTGCAGCATTGGAGGTCGCTCACATCCTGCGGTGGGCAGAGCGGAGCATGCCGGCTCTATCGGCCGTATACATTCCGGGCATAGAAAACTGGCAAGCGGACTACCTAAGTCGTCAGATGCTGGACCAAGGAGAATGGTCGCTACACTCGGATGTGTTTTGGCTCCTTTGCCTGAGATGGGGCACGCCAGATGTGGATCTCCTGGCTTCTCAACTCAATCGGAATGTGTTGAGGTTTGTGACCAGGTCCAAAGATCCCTGGGCGGACGCGACAGACGCGTTGGTGGCTCCGTGGGGACAGTATCGGCTAATTTATGCTTTCCCCCCGCTAAAACTTCTTCCTCGACTGCTTTGCAGAGTAGAGATCGAGGGGATTCTGATGATTCTAATTGCCCCAGATTGGCCTCGGCGCCCCTGGTACGCCGACTTAGTACGACTGGTGGTGGATGTTCCTTGGCAACTGCCGATGCGAGAGGACCTTCTGTCGCAAGGTCCTATATTTCATCATGCTTTACAGTCGCTGGCTTTAACGGCATGGCTGTTGAAAGTCAGGTGCTAAGGGACCGAGGCCTGTCAGATTCGGTTATTTCCACCATGCTGAGGGCACGGAAGTCATCTTCTCGGAAGATTTATCATCGCACGTGGAAGGCCTACATCTCTGTTTTGTACAGGATGCCAAGGTTGGGTCCTGGACGGGTGCTATATAGCACCAGTATTTGGGTTGTGGTCCCTTTAAGGGAATTGTGATAGTTTTCAGGGGGTCACCCAGAATGGGTGAGGAATTCCCGGCAATAAAATTAATCCAGAGAAGACTGTCTCGCAGGCCTCTCTGTCTTGATAGAGAGTCATTTGGGGCCTGGAATTTCGGAGACTCTAAAGTGATATTCGGGTGGGAAAGAGCCTCCACCCCTGACCACTGGGAGTCAGCACACAGGGTTAAAGGCTTCCAGGAAACAGCTCATAAGACAGGAAGTGGTGCTAGAGGTGGTGAGGAGGAGTATGGGACTGCACCTGTTGTGATGAGCTGTGTGTCTGCTGGAAGCTGCCAAGGATTTAGCAAGGACTCTTGAAGTTTTGGGGTGAAGACCCATCTACAAAAACTGTATGTGCCTTTTCTTTAATTTGTTTTGTGCTGGAGAAAAGCGGACTTTATTTTATGCTGAAGCTAAGCGGACTTTGTTTTATAGTTTTCCTGTATGCTGAATGAAGCTTTATTTTTGGTTTGTTTACAAATAAAAGCCTTTTTGTTCAAGATCAAACAGTTTATGCACTTGGTCCCGTGGAGCTATGATCCCCAAAAGTTTACAGTGCGACGAGATGGGGTGGCATCCACGTAAATATTCGGTTTCCAGGATCCTGCTGTTTTTGCAGCGTGGAGTGGATCAAAAACTTGCCTTAAGCACCATTAAGGGACAGATATCAGCCTTGGCTGTCTTTTTTCAATGACCCTTGGCGGCTCAATCACTGGTGAGTACGTTTGTGCAAGGGGTTTGACATGTGGCCCCTCCGGTTCGACCACCGCTGCATCGGTGGGATTTGAATCTGGTGCTCTCGGTACTTCAGAAACAACTGTTTGAGAACATTAGAGAGATTCCCTTATTGACCCTCTCTTAGAAAGTAGCCTTTCTGGTGGCTATTACATCTGCCAGGAGGGTTTCTGAGTTGGCGGCCTTGTCTTGCAAGTCTCCCTTTCTTGTTCATACATCACGGGACACAGAGCAGCATAGTCATTACTATGTGGGTTATATAGAATTATCTTCAGGTGCTGGCACTGGCAACTTCCAAAACAGGAAGTACCCTCCCCTATATAAGCCCCTCCCATCCGGGAGTACCTCAGTTTTTTGCCAGTGTCTAAGGTGTTGGCCAAGGTTAACATGTATTCATCTGGGCTTGTGTACAGGTTCTCTGGGCCTTAGCAAGCTATTCCGGATCCGACCAAAAAAGCTTCATAGCTAAACGGTCGGTACCCGGGCCTTGCAGAGAAGAGCAGGGTTTTGCCTGTAATGCCTCTCTTAGGAGGGCTGGACCCTGGGATCCAGAGCTCTGGTCATACCCAAAACCAAGAGGCTATCTGTGCAGGGTGCTATACAGGTCCAGGGGAGTGGAATCCTTGGGAACCCGGTCCCTGAAGGTCTAGTACAATGCCTGCCGTGAGAGGTGAAGTTTGGGCTTCTGTGGACCAAACAAAGTCCTGCGGCGGGGAAAAGGTAAGTGGGGGCCCCTCAGGAACTTGGTTCTATTGAGGGGACCCCCAAGCCTAATATGTCTTTCTGCCTGTTACCTAAAGGGTATTCCCGCTAATAGCTGTATATGCCTAAGAAATCCTAGAAATGTTTTTTCATAAGGGAAGTTTTAAAAAAACTGTAAACCTGGAAATGTTTTTCATAAAGGAGGTTTTAAAAAAAAAAAAAAAAAAAGACAAAAGTGCGGTACCTGTGTTTGTCCACTAGAGGCCGCTGTGGAACGTCTTTTTTCTTGGGACTATTCCTTCCATGGTGAAAGTCCAGGCAGATGAGTGAGCTCTCTATCAGGGAAGCTGCATTCCTCTGTCATGCTGCCAAGTAGTTTCCTTCCATCCCCGAGTCCTGGTGAAACAGGGACCCTGGCTCCTCTCCCTACATGGCGCCAAGAGCGCACACGTGCACGCGCGCGCGCGCGCACACATGCTTTCCTTTTATAAGGTTTAGCTTCAAAAAAGGGGGCGGAGCCTGGCGGATGACGCGCTCTGTGCGCCCAGCGCTTCTGCGCATGTGCGGGCGTCCCAGCAAGATAAAAGGACTCAGTCCACGCTGCTTGCTATGGACACAGAGCATGAAAAGGAGCTGGTAGCATGGTATAGGGGCTTACAGTGGGCGGTTGATACAGGCATCCCCAGAAAGACGCATTAGTAGACACCCACTGATGTACATAGCAGCAAATTGCATTAGACTATTTCAGTAAGGGGTGTATTGCGGCTGGAATACCTCAGCTTGAACTAAGGAATATGCCGCCTAAAAAACTCTGAGATATACCTCTCAGGAAGTGTAGGGGGTCTCCATCGGGCTCTGAGGATCTGGAGCAGTCATCTGCACCCTCCTCCCCTGAGAAATCAGAGGTTAATACCCATAAGGAACCCCCGGGAGTGCCAGGTACTGCGGCTGTCCTCAGTCCACCTGCTCCTGCATATATAACAGAGGAGGTTTTTTCCTCAACTCTGGAGGGATTGGAGCAGAGATTGGCTGCATTGATCGCTTCTTCTCTACAGGAAAGAAGCGCGCCAGATCTCCATCACCTCCAATAGAGTGCCTGTTGGCAGAGCAACAGTCCCAGGAAGGGACCGACCTACCTGAAGGGGATCAGGAGGAGGTTAGCTCTGTTTTTGAGGAATCGACAGTAGATGAACCATTTTCAGCATCACAGACTGAAAGATTGTGGGTCCAGACCCTAACTGACATGGTTCGATCTGCATTTAAAATGCCCCTTGTTGAACCATCAACTACTGCTGTCTCCTCATTGGGGTCGCTAAAAGCTCCCCAGGTTAATTGCTCCTTTCCAATACATCCATTATTGGAAGGACTTATATACCAGGACTGGGAACATCCTGATAAACTATTTGTTCCGCCTAAAAGGTTTCCGGTGATCTATCCCATGGAGGAAAAGTTCACCCAGAGATGGAATGTTCCTACGGTGGATGCAGCCATCTCTTCTGTGAACAAATCACTGACATGTCCAGTAGATAATGTTCAAATGTTCAAAGATCCAGTGGATAAAAAATTGGAATCTTTATTAAAATCTGCTTTTTCCACAGCAGGGGCTGTTACACAGCCAGCAGTGGCAGCTATTGGGGTCTGCCAAGCTTTAAAGGATCAAATGAAAATGGTCCTGAGGGATTTGCCAGACCAGCAGGCCCAGGCTCTGGCTGATCTGCCTAGAGCATTATGCTTTGCGGTTGACGCCATCAAGGATTCTATCCATCAGGCCTCCCGCCTCACGCTGTCTTTGGTACATATGCGTAGGCTTCTGTGGCTCAAAAACTGGTCTGCTGAAGCTCCCTGTAAGAAGCTCTTAGTTAGCTTCCCATTTCATGGGGAACGCCTTTTTGGCGAAGACCTGGATAAGTATATCCAGAAGATTTCCAGTGGTAAAAGTACTCTCTTACCGAGTAAAAAGAGGTCTAGGGGTCCATCTTTTAAGAGGACTACCTCTCCTATCCCTGCGACGTCTGCTACTAAGCAGTGCCGACGGCCTCCTCGGTCAAACTCAGGAGGTAAAAATCAGGGACAGCCACAGGGTAATAAAAAGCCCTGGATCCGAAGAGGTACTAAACCAGCCTCCAAGTCAAGCCTATGAAGGGCTGCCCCCACTCAAACGGGTGGGGGGAAGACTTCAGTTGTTCGCAGAGACCTGGCGGGAGACGATCAAAGACAGATGGGTGCTCTCCGCAGTAACTCTGGGATACAAGTTGGAGTTAAAAGAGTCTCCTCCGTCCCATTTTATGTGGTCAGGCATGCCAAGAGACCCTCTGAAAAGAGGGTCTCTCCTATTGGCGTTAGAACAACTATTGCTCCAAGGAGTAATTATGGAGGTTCCTATGGAAGAGTGGGGGTTGGGTTTCTACTCAAACCTTTTCACAGTCCCGAAGCCAAACGGGGACATAAGACCCATATTGGACCTAAAGAGTCTAAACAAATTTCTAAACGTCCGGTCTTTCCGGATGGAGTCGATCCGATCGGTCACCGCTGCCCTACAAGGGGAGGAATGGTTAGCCTCGATCGACATCAAAGATGCTTACTTGCATGTTCCCATCTTTCCAGGTCATCAAAAATTCCTACGCTTTGCAGTAGAAGGGCGCCATTTTCAGTTCAGAGCCTTACCATTCGGTCTGGCCACAGCACCACGAGTGTTCACAAAAATTCTGGCCCCACTGTTGGCCGATCTAAGAACACGGGGTGTAACGATAATGGCATACCTAGACGACCTGTTGTTGATGGACCACTCAGTTGCCAAGCTAGAAGTGGTAATTGTCGATACAATCAAGTATCTAGAATCTCACGGTTGGGTCATCAACCTGGACAAGTCAGCCCTACAGCCAGTGAAAAACCTGGTATATCTAGGGCTACGGCTGGATTCAGACCAGAGGAAGATTTTCTTACCTCTAGACAAGGTATCCTCTTTGAGGGGCTTGGTCCGTCTGCTTTGTGCAAAAAGACAGCCGTCCATACGCCTGTGCATGAGGCTGCTAGGAAAGATGGTAGCATCATTCGAAGCTGTGCCATACGCCCAATTCCACTCAAGGAATTTACAAAGGGCCATATTGTCAGCCTGGAACGGAAAAGTTCAGGCTCTAGACTTCCCGATGGCTTTGTCCCCTTCCGTTCGGAAGAGTCTCTGCTGGTGGTTGATCCCCCAGAATCTCCAGAAGGGAAAACCCTTCAGCCCGATATCTTGGAAGGTGGTCACTACAGATGCCAGCCTTATAGGCTGGGGGGCAGTACTGGAGCAATGGTCTCTCCAGGGCAGATGGTCAAATGTAGTAAAACCCTGCCCATCAATCTCTTAGAGATACGAGCAGCCCGGTACGCCCTAGTAGCCTGGACATCCAGACTCCAAGGGTCCCCTGTCAGAATTCAATCAGACAATGCCACAGCAGTGGCATATATCAATCATCAGGGAGGCACCAGGAGTCGTGCAGCCCAGAGGGAAGTAAGTCACATCCTGGAATGGGCAGAAAAGCATGTCCCATGTATATCAGCTGTCTTCATTCCAGGGGTGGAGAATTGGAAGGCGGACTTTCTGAGTCGCCAACAGTTATGCCCAGGGGAATGGTCCCTTCATCCCGAGGTCTTCCGAGCAATATGTCAGCGGTGGGGAACACCGGATGTAGATCTGCTAGCATCCAGATTCAACGCAAGGGTGGACAGATTTGTCTCCCGGACAAGGGATCCCCTCGCTTGCGGCTCGGATGCTCTGGTGTTCCCTTGGGATCAGTTCAGACTGATATATGCATTCCCTCCGCTACAATTGTTGCCTCGACTCCTTCGCAGAGTCAGGTTGGAGAAGAAGCCGGTGATCCTGGTGGCTCCAGCGTGGCCCCGAAGGGCCTGGTACGCGGAGATCATCAAAATGTCTGTGGGGAGTCCTTGGACCCTTCCACGTCGTCCGGACCTGCTTTCGCAAGGACCGATATACCACCCTTCCTTACTAACTCTAAGTTTAACGGCCTGGCTATTGAATCCCACATCCTAAAGAAGAGAGGTCTCTCTAACTCTGTGGTATCAACTATAATCAATGCCAGGAAGCCTGTATCCAGGCAGATCTACTATAGAGTTTGGAAGGCGTACATCACTTGGTGCGAGGCCAGAAAATGGCATCCACGTAAGTACGTTATAGGCAGAATTCTGGACTTCCTGCAGTGGGCTGTAGACAGGAAGTTTGCCTTAAGTACTATCAAGGGCCAGGTTTCGGCCTTGTCAATACTATTTCAAAGGCCCCTGGCTATGCATTCACTTGTCAAATCCTTTATGCAAGGTGTGACTCGTATTATTCCACCGATTAAGGCTCCCATATGCCCATGGGATCTAAATTTGGTTCTGTCGGTTCTGCAGAAGCAGCCATTTGAACCTTTGCGGCACATTTCCTTGGTTCTACTCACCAGGAAATTGATATTTTTAGTAGCCATATGCTCGGCTAGAAGAGTGTCGGAATTAGCCGCCATGTCCTGTAAAGAGCCATATCTGGTTATCCATAAGGACAGAGTAGTATTACGTCCTCACCCAGCCTTTCTTCCTAAGGTGGTATCGAGGTTTCACTTGAACCAGGATGTGGTTCTTCCTTCTTTTTTCCCCAAACCAAGCTCCGTAGAGGAAAAGTTATTGCATTCTTTGGATGTAGTAAGAGCAGTTAAAGCTTATCTAAAAGCCACTGCTCAGATTCGTAGAACGGATTCTTTGTTTGTTCTGCCGGAAGGCCCCAGAAAGGGTCAGGCAGCATCAAAATCTACTTTAGCCAAGTGGATTCGACAGGTCATAATACAAGCCTATGGCTTGAAAAGTAGACCGCCTCCGTTCAAAGTTAGGGCGCACTCCACGAGAGCAGTTGGAACTTCATGGGCAGTGCATCACCAGGCCTCCCTGGCGCAAATTTGTAAGGCCGCAACATGGTCTTCAGTACACACGTTTACTAGGTTCTACCAGGTGGACGTTAGAAGTCAGGAGGATGTCGCCTTTGGGCGCAGTGTGTTGCAGGCCGCAAAAGATCCTCATGCCTGATGGCGCCCAGCTTATGTATGGTGTATCCCCCCCTCATGTGGCATTGCTTTGGGACGTCCCACATAGTAATGACTATGCTGCTCTGTGTCCCGTGATGTATGAACAAGAAAGTAGGATTTTTAAAACAGCTTACCTGTAAAATCCTTTTCTTGGAGTACATCACGGGACACAGAGCTCCCACCCCTCTTTTGGGGACACGTATTGCTTTGCTACAAAACTGAGGTACTCCCGGATGGGAGGGGCTTATATAGGGGAGGGTACTTCCTGTTTTGGAAGTTGCCAGTGCCAGCACCTGAAGGTAATTCTATATAACCCACATAGTAATGACTATGCTGCTCTGTGTCCCGTGATGTACTCCAAGAAAAGGATTTTACAGGTAAGCTGTTTTAAAAATCCTACTATTTGATCCTCCACAAGGATAAGGCGGTGCTAAGCCAGCAGCCTTCGTTTCTTCCTAAGGTTGTTTCGGCTTTTCATTGAAATGAGGACATTGTGCTTCCATCCTTGTGTCCTTGGCCGTCGCACCCCAAAGAGGTTGCTTTACATTCCTTGGACGTGACCCGAGCTCTGCGGGTGTATCTGTCTGGCTCTGTTTCGGAGGTCAGACTCACTGTTTGTGTCGGTGGTTGGTCCAAAGAAGGGCCTGGCGGTTTCGTCGTCCACCATTTCTCGGTGGATCAGGCAGATCGTGATTCAGGCTTATGCCCTAAAAGTATAAAGTCCAAAAATGCAACGCTTCAATAATATATTAAGTGAAAATCAATATAGCAAATAATAGTCCAGGTAAGTGAAGACAATCAACATTTGATAGATGTGGAATTGTTGTGAAACCACCACCAAGCTTCAGTGTGCCAAAGCAGAAAAAGGGCACACCACACCACACTACCAGAAAGTAAACGATAATAGGCGTTGTAATCACATAATGCAGAGGATTGATGTTAAGGAAAAACACTCCAGACCAGATGGATCAAACACAGGACAAATCTCCAACCCAGATGACAGGGTAACTTCCAGGACTCAAATGGTAAACATGGATGCTAGGCAGATCTCAGCAGGAGGTATTACCCAAATATAAAGAAAGAGACTAGCATAGTGAAGCCCGTAAGGTTAAAACATACAAAATTTATTGTAGTCTACTTACAGGTGTACAAGATCATCAAAGCATAAAAAAACACAGTTCCACGGCCATCAGCGTGCTTCCACCAGCCAGCCTGACATATTTCATCCTAAGTCCATAGGATGAAACATGTCAGGCTGACTGGTGGAAGCACGCTGATTTAGGCTTACGCCATAAAGGGTCGGGCGCCCCCCTTTCCTGTCACGGCGCATTCGACTAGGGCAATTGGTGCCTCCTAGGCTTTCCGACATCAGGCTTCCGTTTCCCAGGTGTGTAAGGCAGCGACATGGTCGTCCGTTCACACTTTCACAAAATTTTACAAGGTTTATGTGAGTGTATCTGCGGATGCTTCCTTCGGCCGCAAGATTTTGCAGGCGGCTGTTTAAGGTTACAACTCCTCCGTTGAGGAGCTCCAGTTGTTAAGGGTGGAGTTTGTTTGCTTGCTGTTCCCACCCCTCGTTTTTTTGACACTGCTTGGGGACGTCGCTAAGGTCAAGATTAAAGGAGCTGTGTCCGTCAATGAACGAAAGAGAAAATAGGATTTTTGTACTCACCGTAAAATCCATTTCTCTGAAGTTCATTGACGGACACAGAACCAACCCCTCCTATTTATGTTTGTACTGCTTTTTGATGAACTGAGCTGTTGGGTGCAGTGTGAGGGGTTATAGCCAGTAGGACCACCCCCTGGGCGGTACTGTTCAGCTTTGCTGTTTTTTTTGTTTTGTGTTTTTGTTTGAAAACGTTTTATTGAAAAGCAGTACATTACAGCTTAATGCCACCATTTTACTCTGGGACACATTTCAAAATTGACAAAGCAGTGTAACTGAGGTAACAATTTTTTTTTTTTAAGTAACACTATACCAGCCTCTGTGTACATAGGATACCTGAGTGTCCATCAAAAAGAACTAAATGTGGGGTGCACAACTTTTGGACGCTGGTCCAGACACCCTGTATGGGTACACACTGTGTCAGGGACCGACTGATTCGGTTGAAATGAGTAGTGCTCCACTATAAGTGGGGTCGATCCTGCAGCTCCAGAATAACTGCGGTCTACAGAGCTATGTGGGAGACCCGGGTTTGAGGCAGGTAAATATGTCTCGGCGAATCGCCTCCTCAGGATATTACCAGAAGAGATTACCTCAACAGTTTGAGAGCCCTTGTCACGGTGAAACTAATGAAGGTGATGCTTCTAACTGCTAATAATTGAGCAAAACTCTGTTGTTTCTAACTTCAATGATTAACCAGAAAGAAAAGGAAGGATAAGAAGGAAGGAAAGAGGGAGAGAAAGGAGGGATGAAGTGCCAGTTTGTGGACTAGAGAGTGTGTTCATGTTGCCTCAACTCCCGGGATTAGGGAGAGTCCCATATGTTTAGCCCAGGGTTCCCATGTCGCCTCAAATGATTTGGTGGTCTTCGTTATGGTACTGACCAACTTCTCTTGAAACATGATCCATGAGATCTTTCGCTTGGCGGCCGCCAAAGAAACCTTTGGTTGCTTCCATGCTTTGGCTAATACAATTTTTGCTCCCAGAAGCATAAAAGCTATACATTTTTGAGTACATTTAGTAGTTTTGGGTATGCTGGAATTCAGCAGAGCTTTTTGGGGAGATTTCACTACTGGAGTCCCTGATACTTTCCGGATAAGGCAAAACATCTTGTTCCAGAAAATTCTAATTTTCGGGCAATCCCACCAAATGTGCAACATGGAACCCTGGGCTTGACAGTCTCTGAAACATAAAGACGAGATGGAGGGGTACATCACTGCTAGTCTGGTGGGAACCAGGTACCATCTCGTCAGAACCTTCAGATTCGCTTCTCTTAACCATTTAAGGACCGCCGCACGCCGATGTACATCGGCAGAATGGCACGGCTGGGCACAAGATCCCAGCCCTGGGTCGCGAGCGTGCCGCCGGCGGCGCGCTCGCGACCCGGTCTTCTTCTCCGTGACCGTCCGCACGGGAACAGCGGACCCGATCGCCACCGGTGTCCCGCTATCGGGTCACAGAGAGGAAGAACGGAGAGAGGTAAGTGTAAACAAACCTCTTCCCGTGCTTCCTAGTGAGCCTGTCACTGATCGTCTGTTCCCTGTCATAGGAAACGACGATCAGTGACATCACACGCTAAGCCACGCCCCCACAGTAAGAAACACACATCAGGGCACATTTAACTCCCCCTCCTGGTTAACCCCTTCACTGCCAGTGTCATTTTTACAGTAATCGGTGCATTTTTATAGCACTGATTGATGTAAAAATGACAATGGTCCCAAAATAGTGTCAAAAGTGTCCGATGTGTCCGTCATAATGTCGCAGTCGCGATAAAAATCGCTGATCGCCGCCATTACTAGGGAAAAAAATATTAATAAAAATGCAATACAGCTATCCCCTATTTGGTAGACGCTATAAATTTTGCGCAAACCAATCAATAAACGCTTATTGCGATTTTTTTTTTTTACCAAAAATATGTAGAAGAATACGTATTGGCCTAAAATGAGGAAAATTTTTTTTTTATTTTTTTTTTGGGGATATTTATTATAGCAAAAAGTAAAATATATTGAATTTTTTTTTAAAATTGTCGTTCTATTTTTGTTTATAGCGCAAAAAATAAAAATTGCAGAGGTGATCAAATACCACCAAAAGAAAGCTCTATTTGTGGGAAAAAATGGACACCAATTTTGTTTGGGAGCCACGTCGCACGACTGCGCAATTGTCAGTTAAAGCGACGCAGTGCCGAATCGCAAAAAGTGGCCAGGTCTTTAAGCTGTATAATGGTCCGGGTCTTAAGTGGTTAATGATACATTTACAATACCTTTAAACGCTCTCGTTCACGCTTTATGCCAGTCCTCCAGGTCCCAGGTGTCCTGCAAGTCTCTTTCCCATGGGAATTTGGAGGTGGGTTCTGACAATGATGAGTAGATTATGGTTATATCCCCTTTTTGTTCCATTCCCTGGCCACACCAGCGTTCATATTGTGTGAACTCCGGGGGCTTGGGTTTGTTTTTCCATAAGGATGTTAGGAAGTGGGAGATTTGGAGGTGTCTAAACCTCTGAGTCTGGGAGTTCCAATTTTTCCCTGCAGTGTTTAAGAGAGAGGGCCTGAGGAGGTGAAAAAGTGTCCGATCCTGTACATCCCTTTGTCTAGCTACCATTGGAATGATTTGATGTCCATGCCTGGACTGAACTGCAGATTGTGGAATATGTGAGCTAATGACTGTATATCTGATGTCAGTGAGGTGAGATGTTTCATGCCGTCCCAAAGTCTCAGTGAGTGGGATAGCGTAGGGGATAAGATCGAGGGTCTGGATTTACGGGGACACCAAAGAAGGAAATCTAGGTTAAGTGTAGGGACCGCTTGCCTCTCTATACTTATCCAGTCAGGTTTCTCGTATCTAGAGTAGATTATTGAGAGTTGGGCCAGCCTAGCTGCTTGATAATATCTAAACAGGTTGGTTAGGCCTAGTCCCCCTCGTGTTTTAGGACTATAAAGAATGCTTTGGGAGAGCCTACATCCCTTTTTCCCCTCATAAGGGATTTAATTATTTTCCCCTGAAAAGATTTGAGATGATCTCCACTGACCGCTATTGGGAGGGACCTAAACAGATAAAGAAGTCTGGGGAGTAGTGTCATCTTTATCAAGTGAATTTTTCCTAGCCATGCAACTTTATGGTGTGACCAGGCTTGAAGGTCATTCTCAAGTTTGCGATACATGGGGTGGAAAGTTCGCCTTGTATAATTGTTCAATCTTGGGGGTTAAGTTAATCCATAAATAACGGATCGAGGAGTTACTCCATTTGAATTTGAATGAGGGTTTCAGTTGCTCAACCATTGTGGATTGTAGGGAAATATTTAACGCTTGGGATTTGGACATGTTGACCCTTAGCCCTGATATATTCCCGAAGGACTCGAGGAGCTTGTTTACGTTGGGGAGAGATGTGATTGGGGAGGTGATGAAAAGGAGGATATCATCAGCGAACAAAGCGCACTCGTGGACAGTTTGTCCGCAGCTGACACCTTTAATGTTGTGGTCTGTTCTAATTGCGATGGCTAGTGTTTCAATCGCTATGGCGAACATCAGAGGGGATAGAGGACAGCCTTGCCTCGTCCCTCTGGCGATTTTAATGGGTTCAGAGTAGTAACCCTGTAATTTGATCCTAGCTTCCGGATCGGAGTAAAGTGCTTTTAAAAGTCCCAGAAAAGTTTCACCAAACCCCCAGCGTCTCAGTACTGTAAAAAGGTATGGCCATGAAAGGGAATCAAAGGCCTTCTGAAGGTCCAATGAAATCAGAAGGCCTTCCTGAGGAGGCCCCCCGTCCCATCCCAATTGGAGGATTGAGACATTATCAACCGCTCTCCTTACTTGGTCTGGGCCTTGTCTCCCGGGGATAAATCCCACTTGGTCCTTGTGGATATAACGGTTAATAAAGGAGCCTACTCTATTAGCTAAAATTTTGGTAAGGATCTTCAAATCATTGTTGATGAGGGAAATGGGCCTATAATTTTCTACTCGTTCGGGGTCTTTATCTGGCTTGGGTATTACGGAGATAAAGGCTGCATTGAGGTGAGTATCAACCGGTTCCCCCTTACGTTTTGAATTAAAAAATGTGGTGAGGCGAGGGGCTAGTGTGTCAGCAAAAGTTTTATAATATTGGGTGGAGAAACCGTCAGATCCAGGGGCCGAACCCCCTTTTAAATCTTTAATCACCCCTATGGTCTCTTCTGTTGATATTGGGGCTTCCATGAGATCTACATGTTGTTTATGGAGGGAAGGTATAGGGAGGTTATCCAAAAAGGAATTTATGTTGGATTCCCTAGCCGTATTGTATTCCTGGTACAATTTATTGTAGAACTCCTGAAATGAATGTAGTATGCGTTGGGGGTTGAGGGTTGTGGAGCCATCCTGAAGTTTTATTTTTGGGAGAGTGAATGTACAACATTTTGGAGAGAGTTTATTGGCTAACATTGTGCTCATCTTGTCATACTGCAAATAAAATTTTGCGCCAGTCCATCGCATGGATTTCTCGGCTTTGACCTAGAGTGCTAGGTTTAAGGCTCTTCTTGCAGTGTCAGGTTGTGCGGTTTGAACTTTTGAGGGGTCCTTTTTATGCTGTTTGCAGAGAGCTGTGAACTCCCGCTCAAGTTTCTCTACGTCCGAGGCTCTTTCTTTTTTCAATTTTGTAGCTATTTGGATGAGATTTCCCCGGATCGTGGCCTTGTGAGCAGCCCATAGAGTCTCAGCAGAGATAAAACAAGACAAAAAAAATCTAAAAAAAAACAAAACATTACACGAGGTACCTTCAAAGTCCATACCGGACCCTGATCCGAGCTGGAGAGATGAGAGATGAGTAAAAGCCATCAAAAGTGACGGCATGGGTTCAAACCCCTTCCTCACAGTCCTATGAATCTTAACCACTTAACGACCGCTCACTGTATATGTACGTCGGCAGAATGGCACCGACAGGCACAATCGCGTACAGTGTACGTGATTGCCTTTGTACAGTTGGGGGGTCCGATCGGACCCCCCTCCTATACAGTGAGTGGTCGGTATTCGTTGGGGAGCGATCCTATTCGGCCACCCCCCCTGCGATCGCTCCCGGCGAATGAAAATGCTCCCTCTGCTGTGTAATGTAAACACAGGCAGAGGAAGCAGGAGGAAGTGATGTCATCTCTCATGCGGCGCTCACATATACCGAGCGCCGTACAAGAGAAGACACATAGGTCAGTGCACTAACACTACACTGACACCAGGACACATAGGCACACAAATCGCCCCCCCAGGCCCCCCCAGATCACCCCCAGCCCCCAGTCACAGTGTCACTGATTGCAGTGACCATTTATTTACTGATCACTGCAATCAGTGACATTTGTGACTGTAAAAGTGTCAATAAAGTTAGTTTTAGGTCCAGTGTAGCCCCCTAACCCCCCCTAATAAAGGTTTAACCCCCTGATCACCCCCCAGATAACCCTTTCACCCCCTAGCACCGCCGTCGCTAAGCGATCATTTTTCTGATCGCTGTCTTAGCGTCGGTGATGCAGATCGGTAGCCAGTAATTATTTTTAGGTTCGCCGCTGGTTTTTATAGCGTCGGGTACCCCCATAAATGATCTAATAAAGGTTTAACCCCCTTGATCGCCCCCCAGGTAACCCTTTCACCCCCTATCACCACTGTCGCTAAGCGATCATTTTTCTGATCGCTGTCTTAGCGTCGGTGATGCAGATCGGTAGCCAGTTATTTTTTTAGGTTCGCCGCAGGTTTTTATAGCGTCGGGTACCCCCATAAATTATCTAATAAAGGTTTAACCCCCTTGATCGCCCCCCAGGTAACCCTTTCACCCCCTATCACGACTGTCGCTAAGCGATCATTTTTCTGATCGCTGTCTTAGCTTCGGTGATGCAGATCGGTAGCCAGTAATTTTTTTTAGGTTCGCCGCAGGTTTTTATAGCGTCAGGTACCCCCATAAATTATCTAATAAAGGTTTAACCCCCTTGATCGCCCCCCAGGTAACCCTTTCACCCCCTATCACCACTGTCGCTAAGCGATCGTTTTTCTGATCGCTGTCTTAGTGTCGGTGATGCAGATCGGTAGCCAGTAATTTTTTTTAGGTTCGCCGCAGGTTTTTATAGCGTCAGGTACCCCCATAAATTATCTAATAAAGGTTTAACCCCCTTGATCGCCCCCCAGGTAACCCTTTCACCCCCTATCACCACTGTCACAAACAAATCGTTTTTCTGATCGCTGTCTTAGTGTCGGTGATGCAGATCGGTAGCCAGTAATTTTTTTTAGGTTCGGCCGCAGGTTTTTATAGCGTCAGGTACCCCCATATATTATCTAATAAAGGTTTTAACCCCCTAATTGCCCCTAGTTAACCCTTTCACCAGTGATCACCATATAAGTGTTACGGGTGACGCTGGTTAGTTAGTTTGCTTTTTATAGTGTCAGGGCACCCGCCGTATATATAACCCAATAAAGGTTTAACCCCCTGATCGCCCGGCGGGTGATATCAATTAGGTTTTAGCGTCAGAGAGGGTTTGCGTCACACCCCAGGCAGCGTCAGGTTAGTGCCAGTAACGCTAACACCCACGCGTGAAGCATACACCCCCCTTAGTGGTATAGTATCTGATCAGATCAATATCTGATCAGATCTATACTAGCGTCCCCAGCAGTTTAGGGTTCCCAAAAACGCAGTGTTAGCGGGATCAGCCCAGATATCTGCTAGCACCTGCGTTTTGCCCCTCCGTCCAGCCCAGGCCACCCAAGTGCAGTATCGATCGATCACTGTCACTTACAAAACACAACACACATAACTGCAGCTTTCGCAGAGACAGGCCTGATCCCTGTGACTCCAGTGCTGTAGGAGGTGATTTCACCACCACAGTTAAAAAAAAAGCATATATGCCGAAGCATTGGGGCAGCAGGGGCGGAGGAGCGATTTGGCTCCTAATGCCGCGTACATACGGTCGAAATTCCGACTGAGGCTTGCCCGTGGAAAAGTCTGACCATGTGTGTGCGGCATAACTTTTTTGCGGAAGGATGCCCCCATGCTTCGGCATATATAAATGGTGCATGTATGCCCATCATTAGAAGTGGGTGGATGAAGGGCGGTATTCTAATGGTGGGCATACCCACCAATCAATCTCTTTTTTTCGTTCAGCCAACTGGCTGCATGAAAAAAAAAGATTACAATACATGTCCAACAAGGACCAGCAACGTACTGGTATGTTTTTGTCACAAAGTTTTGAAAATGTAAAAAAAAAAAAAATATTTACTTTCTTCATTTTCAAAAACTGCTGTAAGCTGTAAAATACTCACCATGCCTCTCAGCAAATAGCTTGGGGTGTCTACTTTCTAAAATGGGGTCATTTAGGGGGGTTTTGTGCTATTTTGGCATTTTATGGCCTTCAAAACTGTGATAGGTAGTGAGGAGTGAAATCAAAAATTTGCGCCCTTAGAAATCCTGAAGGCGGTGCTTGGTTTCCGGGGGCCCGTACGCGGCTAGGCTCCCAAAAAGTCCCACACATGTGGTATCCCCGTACTCAGGAGAAGCAGTAAAATGTATTTTGGGGTGCAATTCCACATATAACCATGGCATGTGTGAGCAATATATCATTTAGTGACAACTTTTTGTAATTTTTTTTTATTTTTTTAGTCATTATTCAATCACTTGAGACAAAAAAAAAAATATTCAATGGGCTCAACATGCCTCTCAGCAATTTCCTTGGGATGTCTACTTTCCAAAATGGGGTCATTTGGGGGGGTTTTGTACTGCCCTGCCATTTTAGCACCTCAAGAAATTAGATAGGCAATTAGATAGACTAAAAGCTGTGTAAATTCCAGAAAATGTACCCTAGTTTGTAGACGCTATAACTTTTGCGCAAACCAATAACTATACGCTTATTGACATTTTTTTTACTAAAGACATGTGGCTGAATACATTTTGGCCTAAATGTATGACTAAAATTGAGTTTATTCGATTTTTCTTATAACAAAAAGTAGAAAATATCATTTTTTTTCAAAATTTTCGGTCTATTTCCGTTTATATCGCAAAAAATAAAAATCGCAGAGGCAATCAAATACCTTTAAAAGAAAGCTCTATTAGTGGGAAGAAAAGGACACAAATTTCGTTTGGGTACAACATTGCATGTCCGCACAATTTACAGTTAAAGCAGCGCAGTGCAAAATTCTGAAATCACCTCTGGTCCTTTAGCTACAAAATGGTCCGGGGCTTAAGTGGTTAAAAGGGAGCCCACGCCAAAAAAACAAGACGAAAAAAAAAATCTCCAAAATAAAAAAAACATGACATGGGGGTACATTCAAAATCCATACCGTGCCCTGATCCGAGCTGGAGAGATGAGTAAAAGCCATCAAAAGTCACGGCATGGGTTCAAACCCCCTCCTCACAGTCCTATAAATCTTAAAGGGGAGCCCGCGCCAAAAAAAAGACGGAAAAAAAATAAAAAATAAACATGACACGGTGGTACCATTAAAATCCATACTGGTCCCTGATCTGAGCTGGAGAGATGAGAGATGAGTAAAAGCCATCAAAAGTCACGGCATGGGTTCAAACCCCCTCCTCACAGTCCTATGAATCTTAAAGGGGAGCCCGCGCCAAAAAGACAAGACGAAAAAAAAATCTAAAAAAAAAACATGAGACGGGGTACCTTCAAAATCCATACCGGATCGAGATGAGAGATGAGAAATGAGAGATGGGGAGGCGCATGCACGCGGCTGCTCCGTGAACACCGGGACCCGTTAGCCTTATAAAGCGTGTCATAGCTGAAATTTCATTTCCACACGGTAACTATATTGCTGCTGGAAATCTTGGGCACAATTCAATATACAGCGGGAAAAAAACAAAATCTAAGCAGGGAAAGAGTCTTGACACTCTGACTAGAACTGCATCTAAAATGGCGGCAGCATCAGCCACCCACACAGCCCTGTCACAGAAACAATCACAAACGAGGATTTCTCCTTCCTCACAGAGAGGTGAGCTAGAATTTGACTTTGGGATGACTCCCATTACATTACAGAATTCCCCCCCTGGCACTGACCTTCTCTGTCAGTTTGAAAAGGTTCTACAAAAGGCATTACAAATCACCTCAGATACCATTACTGAAAAGCTCACAAAAGAGATTCGTGAGGTGGGACACCGCACATCTGTTTTAGAACAGAAAATGGATGAACTTGATGTTATCACAAATAATCATAATGATGAACTGGAAGCCCTTAGGGAGGAAAATTTTACTCTCTATTCTCGTCTTGAAGACTTTGAAAACCGGGCCAGGAGGTCTAATCTCCGTGTCCGTGGCATACCTGAGGCAATAGAAGACCTCCAATCTACCATTACGGTGCTTTTTCAGGAATTAGCTCCATCAATACCCATAGAACACCTAGAAATGGACAGGATTCATAGAACCCTGGCTCCCCGAAGAGATGATGGCCCCCCCAGGGATATAGTAATAAAGCTACATTACTTTCGCACTAAAGAACAATTAATGGAAGCTGCCCGCAATAAGGATTCTTTAACCTTCCAGGGATACCGCTACCAAATCTTCCAGGATCTCTCGCAGCAAACCCTATTGAAAAAAAAGGCAATGAAACCCTACTTACAGACTCTTCAACATCATCGCATTTCTTACCGTTGGAGCTTTCCCTTTGCCATCCGCTTTGCCCATAAGGGCACCTCTTATAACTGCAAAACTGTAGATGATCTTATTGAAGTGATACAGGATCTTCGTTTGTCAACACCTGAAACAACTATTGAGGGATCCAAACGCCGAGCAAATTCGGGTTCTCCCAAGAACCACCAGAACATTCCTGACCCACAAGGACATTCCAGTACCTACAAGAGGAGTAGGTTTGCCTCCCCGCCACCAGCCCCAGAAGAAGTGATGGACTGATGTTTACTTCTAGGTGATGTCTGACCTTACAGTCTTCATTCTCCTCTTTATTTTCACACATACTGTGAAATAATTTATACTATGACAAGCCTGAAGCCCCGTACACACGATCGGTTTGACTGATGAAAACCGTCCGATGGACGGTTTTCATCAGACCAACCGATCGTGTATGGTACCCATCGGTCTTTTTTCCATCGGTTGTAAAAAATAGAACTTGTTTTAAAATTTTCCGATGGATAAAAAACCGATGGGAATTTCCGATCGTCTATGGGCAAGTCCATCGGTTAAAAAACCCACGCATGCTCAGAATCAAGTCGACGCATGCTCAGAAGCATTAAACTTCATTTTTCTCGGCTCATCGGAGTGTTTTACGTCACTGCGTTTGGAACGGTCGGTTTTTTGACTGATGGTGTGTGGCTAAGACTGATGAAAAACAGTTTCATCGGATTTCCGATGGACAAATCCATCGGACGAAAATCCATAGGTTATCCGATCGTGTGTACGGGGCTTGACTGTTTGTCAAAAATACTGATGGTAAAGGTTACAATTACATGTTTTTTTATATATTTTTTTTCTTCTTTTCTTCCCCTTTTTTGTCTCAATGCCTTCCCCTGTGCATGCGGGGCAGGGTTTTACTACCCTGGTCTGCATGCATTTGGAGGTTGGAGTTTGCAACTAAGTTCCCTTACAGCCTTCATTCATAGCCCTTTCTACAACCTCCTGCTGTGAATTTGGTTATTGCTCCTCACTTATTTCAACCCACCAGTTCCCTGCCCCTGTGCATTGTTCATTACAATTGATTAATACAGTATTAACAACTCGCTTGCAGGGCAATCACTAAGTTTGTTATATGCTGTTTTTTTGCCTTGCCTAATATTGTTAGATTGTTTTCTACATTAACAGCACTAATAATGACTCGCTTGCTATATTGTTAGCATAACATTAGTCATGGCTGTCGCAAGTCCCGGTGTCACCCCACTGTGCCTCCCATTTGATCCTCGAGTACCCGACATTGCTATTCGGATACTCTTTGGACATTAGGTACCCATTGGATGGTGATTTTTTAACCATCCTTTGGATACTCGCTCCATATAGGAGCTATTCTTTTTTCGTTTCCTTTTTAACCACTTAACGACCGCCCACTGTAATTATACGTCGGCAGAATGGCACCGATGGGCAAAGTCACGTACCGGTATGTGACTGCCTTCGTATAGTTGGGGGGTCCGATCGGACCCGCCTTCTATACAGTGAGCGGTGGTTATTTGTTCGGGAGCAATCCGGGATGAGGGGACGGCCATTCGATTCCGGCCACCCCCTCGTGATCGCTCCTGGCGAATGAAAACCTTCCTCTGCCTGTGTAATGTAAACACAGGCAGAGGAAGTGATGTCATCTCTCCTCGTGTCGGTCTTTTCGATCCGGCGCGAGGAGAGAAGACATCTCACAGTAAGTGCACCAACAGCCCACTGACACCAGTACATGTAGGCACACTTTTCACCCCCCAGTCACCCCCAGATCACCCCCAGTACCCCCAGTCACAGTGCACTGTTTGCAGTGGTCATTTTTTTACTGATCACTGCAATCAGTGTCATTTGTGACAGTAAAAAGTTGCAGGGCAGTTAGGTTTAGGCCCCTTTAGGTCCAGGGTAGCCCCCTAACCCCCCCTAATAAAGGTTTAATCCCTTGATCGCCCCCCAGGTAACCCTTTCACCCCCCAACGCCAGCGTCACTAAGCGATCGTATTTCCGATTGCTGTATTTAGTGCCGGTGGTGCCCTAGATAGCCAGTTATTTATTTTTAGTTTCGCCGCAGATTTTTATAGCGTCAGGTACCCCCATATATTATTTGAACCCCCTGATTGCCCCTAGAGTTAACCCTTTCACCAGTGATCACCGTATAAGTTTTACTGGTGACACTGGTTAGCCAGTTAGTTATTTAGGTTACCCGTCAGGTTTTTATATAGCTTCAGGTACCCCCATATATAACCTAATAAAGGTTTTAACCCCCTGATTGCCCCTAGTTAACCTTTTCACCAGTGATCACCATATAAGTTTTACGGGTGACGCTGGTTGGTTAGTTTGCTTTTTATAGCATCAGGGCACCCGCCGTATATAACCCAATAAAGGTTTAACCCCCTGATCGCCCGGCGGCTGATATCAATTAGGTTTTAGCGCCAGAGAGGGTCTGCGTCGCCCAGGCAGCATTAGGTTAGTGCCAGTAACGCTAACACCCACGCGCAAAGCATACACCTCCCTTAGTGGTATAGTATCTGAACAGATCAATATCTGATCTTATCAGATCTATACTAGCGTCCCCAGCAGTTTAGGTTTCCCAAAAACGCAGTGTTAGCGGGATCAGCCCAGATACCTGCTAGCACCTGCGTTTAGCCCCTCCGCCCAGCCCAGCCCACCCAAGTGCAGTATCGATCGATCACTGTCACTTACCAAATACAACACACATAACTGCAGCGTTCGCAGAGACAGTCCTGATCCCTGCGATCGCTAACAGTTTTTTTTTGGAGCGTTTGATACATTTGCTGACAGTCAGGTGCTTTTTTTACCTGTGAATCTTACTAGTGTACCCCTAAATTTAGAGCCCAAAATGGCAAGACGAAGGTACACTAGTAAAGAGGCCTACGAGATTCTGAGCATGACAGATAGTGAAGAGGAGGTCACGCATCTGTCAGATGCAGGCTCAGAATATCTTCCCGTAGACCCAAGATGACTGGAAACAGAGGGGATGCAATGGCCCCTTTCCCCGCTTCTATTTGCTTTGGCAATAGAACCCCTAGCCCAAATGATATGTTCTAATGAGAATATTAAAGGCCTTGAACTCGGAGGTTATCAACATAAATTGTGTATGTTTACTGACGATGTCCTAATATTTCTGACTTCACCCCTAATATCGGCTCCGAACCTCATCGAAACTCTTACCAATTTTGGATTCATTTCAGGACTCAAAATTAATCCTGATAAGTCCAAAGCCCTAAACATCTCCATTCCACCATATTTGCAGGCACAGTTACAGAACTCCCTTCCATTCACCTGGTCATCGACATAACTTACATATTTAGGAATCACATTCACAGCGAATCCAGCCAATTTATATGCAGCTAATTACCCACCCATGCTAACCCGACTCACTAAACTTATGAAGAGCTGGTCTTCCTTATCGTTAGCTTGGATGGGTAAAATCACAGTTATCAAAATGTCTGTCTTACCTAAAATTTTATATTTTTTTAGAGTACTCCCGATACAGGTGCCGACATATTTTCTACTTATATTACAAAGAAAAGCACACCAATTCATTTGGGGGAAAATTAAACCCCGTCTTCCACTTCCTAGATTATATGCACCCTGTATCAGAGGTGGATTAGGTGTCCCTAATTTCTCCAAGTATTACTATGCAGCCCAACTGGCCCAGCTACCAAAATACCATGCCACTAATAGGGATGAGCTTCGTATTCGAGTCGAACATACGTTCGACTCGAACATTGGCTGTTCGATCGTTCGACGAAGATCGAACGATTTGGGCCGTTCGCGCCAAATTCGAGTGACGCGAACGGCCCACAATGCACTACGCCATCGCAGTGTCATCCAGGCGCTGTGATTGGCCAAGCATGCACTGTGACCCCGCATGCTTGGCCAATCACAGCGCCGGCAGTGAGGAGAGCAATGATTGGCCACAGGCAGGATGCCTGTGGCCAATTATTCTTGAGGGGGTTTAGTAAACGCCCCACACTATAAAAGGCCGCCAGCGCGGCGGCCTTGTGTAGTGTGTTCCGGAGCAGGGAAAGAGAAGCATAGGCAGGGACAGTGTCATTTTTTTTCCTTTACTAATCCTGGATTCCTTGTGTTTAGGGACAAATAAGGATAGGTAGGGAGAGTGTCAGTGTGTTTATTCTGTGCTAAACCTTGTTTGTAGGGACAGAGAGGTACAGTGAGGGAAAGTGTCAGTGTGCTATTCTGTTCTAAACCAATCTTGCTGAACCATATTTGAAATCCTTGAGTTTAGGGACAGAGAGGTACAGTGAGGGAAAGTGTCAGTGTGCTATTCTGTGCTAAATCTTGTTTGTAGGCACAGAGTAGGACAGTGAGTGAAACTGACAGTGTGCTATTCTGTTCTAAACCAATCTTGCTGAACCATATTTGAAATCCTTGAGTTTAGGGACTGAGAGGTACAGTGAGGGAAAGTGTCAGTGTGCTATTCTGTGCTAAATCTTGTTTGTAGGCACAGAGTAGGACAGTGAGTGAAACTGACAGTGTGCTATTCTGTTCTAAACCAATCTTGCTGAACCATATTTGAAATCCTTGAGTTTAGGGACAGAGAGGTACAGTGAGGGAAAGTGTCAGTGTGCTATTCTGTGCTAAATCTTGTTTGTAGGGACAGAGTAGGACAGTGAGTGAAACTGACAGTGTGCTATTCTGTTCTAAACCAATCTTGCTGAACCATATTTGAAATCCTTGAGTTTAGGGACTGAGAGGTACAGTGAGGGAAAGTGTCAGTGTGCTATTCTGTGCTAAATCTTGTTTGTAGGGACAGAGTAGGACAGTGAGTGAAACTGACAGTGTGCTATTCTGTTCTAAACCAATCTTGCTGAACCATATTTGAAATCCTTGAGTTTAGGGACAGAGAGGTACAGTGAGGGAAAGTGTCAGTGTGCTATTCTGTGCTAAATCTTGTTTGTAGGGACAGAGTAGGACAGTGAGTGAAACTGACAGTGTGCTATTCTGTTCTAAACCAATCTTGCTGAACCATATTTGAAATCCTTGAGTTTAGGGACAGAGAAGGACACTCGTGGAAACTATCAGTGTGCTATTCTGTGCTAAATCTTATTTGTAGGGACAGAGAGGTACAGTGAGTGAAACTGACAGTGTGCTATTCTGTTCTAAACCAATCTTGCTGAACCATATTTGAAATCCTTGAGTTTAGGGACAGAGAAGGACACTCGTGGAAACTATCAGTGTGCTATTCTGTGCTAAATCTTGTTTGTAGGGACAGAGAGGTACAGTGAGTGAAACTGACAGTGTGCTATTCTGTGCTAAACCAATCTTGCTGAAGCATATTGCAAATCCTTGTGTTTAGGGACAGAGAAGGATAGGCAGGGGACAGTGTCAGTGTCATTGTTGCTAAGCCTCCTGCACAGTATACACCTGAAGGTAGCCCTTATTGCTGTTTTTCCCATCTCCCTGCAGGCCATCCATTAAAATGTCTGGAAGGCAAACAAGGAGAGGCAGACAGTCAGGAGGCAAAAAAAGAGGGCAAGCAGGCTCTGTGTCTGGGGGCAACAGTGCTGGTCGTGGACGCGGTGCATTGTCATCAGCACATGGCCATGGGACACGCTTGTCCTTCTTTTCGGCAGCTGGACATGTTGAGCCACATCATGCCGAAGACTTGGTAGAGTGGATGACCAAGCCCACCTCATCCTCCTCATCCTCTCTCACCCAGGCTCAGGGTACTGGCAAAGCAGCTGCCAAAGCGTCCTCTTCTCTGGTATCATTATCTTCATTAGTCAATCCTTCCCTAGACCCACCATGTCCTCCTCCTGAGGAGTCCCCCGAACTGTTTGAGCACAGTGTTGGGTACATGCTCCAGGAGGATGCCCAGCGTTTCGAAGGATCTGATGATGATACCCAGATAGAGGAAGGCAGTAGCGTGAGAGCAGAGAGAGGGGATGCTCAAGAAGGACACCAATCTGGCAGTCATGCTCCAGCAGCTGCAGCATACTGCCAGATTGGCTCCAGTGATGAGGAGGGAGGGGATGATGAGGTCACTGACTCCACGTGGGTGCCTAATAGGAGAGAGGAGGATGAGGAGGAGGCACATCTCCAACGAGGCAGGATGCCCTTGGGTGGCCAGCGTATGGGCAGCACACCGACGGAATCACACCGCAGAGCTCCGCCTGTGCAGGGCGCTGCCTCTGCCCGTCATTCAAAAAGTTCTTTGGTGTGGGCCTTTTTTGAGGCGAGTGCATCAGATCGCACAGCTGCTGTTTGCAACATATGTCTCAAGCGTATATCGCGTGGCCAAAACATCAGCCGCTTGGGCACCACATGCTTGATCAGACATATGTTGACCTGCCATGCAGCTCGTTGGCAAGCCTACCTTAAAGACCCACACCAAAGAACAAAGCTGACCTCTTCTTGCACAGCATCAGCTGGGATCTCCAACCCCACTATACCTTCAGTCCTCTCTGAAACCTGCTCTGAGAGGAATGAAGGTGTAGAATTAGGTGTGTCACAGCCAAGTACTTGCGGGCACTCTGCTAGCAGTACACCGACGTCCGATTCTAGCAGGCAAATTTCCCTGCCCCAGCTGCTGGACCGTCGAAAGAAGTTCACTCCCAGCCATCCACATGCCCAGCGGTTGAATGCTAGCTTGGCTAAATTGCTAGCGCTTCAACTACTGCCTTTTCAGTTGGTAGACTCGGCCCCCTTCCGTGAGTTTGTGCAATGTGCGGTTCCTCAGTGGCAGGTTCCCAAACGCCACTTTTTCTCACGGAAGGCGATTCCGGCTCTCTACAGGCATGTGGAAGGCAATGTCTTGGCCTCGCTGGATAGGGCGGTCAGCGGTAAGGTGCATATTACCGCTGACTCATGGTCCAGCAGGCATGGACAGGGACGTTACCTTTCTTTCACGGCCCATTGGGTCACTCTTTTGGCAGCTGGGAAGGATGCAGGACAAGGTGCAGTAGTGTTGGAGGTTGTTCCACTGCCACGCATCCAAAATGCTACTACTGGTTGTCACACACCTCTCTCCTCCACCCCCTCCTCTTCTTCTTCCTCCATGGCCTCTTCCTGTGGTTTGTCCTCGGAACCAGCGGTGCTCCGTAGGCGTTTAAGGGGCTACGCAAGTACGCAGGCAAAAAGATGCCATGCCGTGCTTGCGCTGGTGTGTTTGGGGGACAGGAGCCACACTGGGGCAGAGGTCCTGTCTGCTCTGCAGGGGCAGGCCGAGAGGTGGTTGACACCACGCCAGCTTAAGCCAGGAATGGTGGTTTGTGACAATGGCACCAACCTCCTCTCCGCCCTCCGACAGGGACAACTGACCCATGTGCCCTCTATGGCTCACGTCCTTAACCTGGTGGTGCAGCGGTTCTTGGGCAGGTACCCGGGCTTACAGGATGTCCTGAGGCAGGCCAGGAAAGTCTGTGTTCATTTCCGCAGATCTTATAATGCCAGTGCTCGCCTGGCTGAGCTGCAAAAGGAGTTGAACCTGCCCAAGAACCGCCTTATATGTGACATGCCCACCAGGTGGAACTCAACGTTGGCCATGCTGCAGCGGCTGCACATGCAGCAGAGGGCCATCAATGAGTACCTGTGCGACTACGGCACCAGGACAGGGTCAGGGGAGCTCGGGTTTTTTTCACCACGCCAGTGGGGCATGATCAGGGATGCATGCACTGTCCTGGCACCATTTGAGGAGGCCACGAGGATGGTGAGCAGTGACAGTGCATGCATCAGTGACACTGTACCTCTTGTCCACCTGTTGGAGCACACGCTGCGTGGAATAATGGACAGGGCACTTGAGGCAGAACAGAGGCAGGAAGAGGAGGACTTCCTTGCCTCTCAAGGCCCCCTTTACCCTGACAGTGTTCCTTCTGTCCCACCCATCGCACAGGAAGAGAAGGAGGAGGAGAAGGAGGATTGTGTCAGCATGGAGGTGGAGGCTGGCACTCAGCATCATCAGCAGCAGTCTTTTAGGGATGATTTACAGTCCCAAGAAACCAGTGGACTTGTATGTGGCTGGGAGGAGGTGGCTGCGGATCATGTCGTCCTTAGTGACCCAGAGGACTCCGGACTGAATGCCTCAGCTAACCTACGCTGCATGGCCTCCCTGATCCTGCAAAGTCTGCGGAAGGATCCTCGTATTCTTCGGATCAAGGAGAGGGACCATTACTGGCTGGCCACTCTCCTTGATCCACGGTACAAGGGTAAGGTTGCGGACCTTATGTTACCGTCGCAGAGGGAGCAGAGGATGAGACAACTCCGGGAGGCCTTGCAGAAAGGTCTGTGCAAGGCGTTCCCAGAGACTGGGAGGTTATAAACTCCTGGTCCTGGACAACGAGTTGCTGAGGCTTCGGGCAGTCAAAGAAGGAGCGGTGGGGAAGGTGGCCATCTGACCGATGCGTTCAGACAATTCTTTAGTCCGCAGCCCCAAAGTCTGATCGTTTCCAGCAACCATCGCCAGCGTCTGATATACATGGTGCAGGAATACCTAGGGGCAAGGTCAGACTTGGACACCTTCCCCACCGAAAATCCTCTGGCTTACTGGGTCTTGAGGATGGATCACTGGCCAGAGCTTGCACAGTATGCAATTGAGCTACTGGCCTGTCCTGCATCCAGCGTTCTTTCAGAACGCACATTCAGTGCTGCTGGAGGATTTGTCACGGATCACAGGGTGCGCCTGTCCACCGACTCGGTTGATCGACTGACTTTCATCAAGATGAACCAGTCTTGGATCACCACCAGCTACCACACACCTGATGCTGATATAACAGACTAATTGATTTTAAAATGTCACATCCCTTCAAGACTGATGCTGATGCTGAGTTCCTGTGCTGTTATGTTGACTAGCTATCCTCCTCCTCCTCCTCAATGATCCGATTAATGATGATAGCTTGGAAGATCATTTTGGTTTATGGGTGCCGCCACCAGTGGCTAAGGCCCAATTTTTCAGCCCCTGTTTAACAGGGGCGTGTAATTACAATTTTTGATGCAATACTTTGCAACAGGCCTCATTGCTGTGCTCCAAGTACAGTATCTGTGAGGGGTTGCAGTGTTGTGCCACCAGTGCCTAAGGCCCAATTTTTCAGCCCCTGTTCAACAGGGGCATGCAATTATAATTATTGATCTAATAATTCACAGCAGGGCCCATTGCTGCGCCCACCAAGAGTAACTGTCAGGCCTTACAGTGTTGTGTCAACACCACCACCACCACCACCACCACCAAAGGCCCAATTTTCCAGCCCCTGTTCAACAGGGGCATGCAATTATAATTATTGATCTAATAATTCACAGCAGGGCCCATTGCTGCGCCCACCAAGAGTAACTGTCAGGCCTTACAGTGTTGTGGCACCAGCACCACCATCAAAGGCCCAATTTTTACTACCACTGTTCAACAATTATATGTTATTACAATTCCTGATATAATAGTTGACAGCAGGGCGTTCCAGCACCCACCAAGAGTAACTGTGAGTGCTTACAGTGTTGTGCCAACACCAACACCTAAGGGGCCAATTTCTGCAGAGTATATACGGCAGGTCCCTACTTTCAAACATCCAACTTACAAACGACTACTACTTGCAAACGGAAGAAGACAACAGGAAGTGAGAGGAAATCTACCCCTTGGAAGGAAAATTCTCTCCTGTAAGAATTAATATGGGAGAAAGGTGTCTCCTCTCTACTGATGCTTTATCACCAATCCTTGTTTCAATAAAAACACCACATTTCAAAAACAGTTGTCATTGGGACGCAAAGTGAGGTGAAATGTTCTGAACAGGGGCACAGACAGCAAAAAAAATGTGACAGGGGTGATAACCCTTCCCTATGTTTTCCAAAAAGCTTAAAAATAGGTATTTGGGCTGGAGCTACACTTAAACAATGTAGCTGTTCAAAATTACAAACAGATTCAACATAAGAACAAACCTACAGTCCCTGTCTTGTATGCACCGCCTGTATACGGCTGTTCAGAGTATATAGGGCCTTTTTTATTTTGTGTGCGGGGTTCCCCTTAATATCCATACAAGACCCAAAGGGGCTGGTAATGGGCTGGGGTAGGGGGGGGGGGTGATGGGGTAGCTATGCCATTTTTCTTAAAGATTTTCATCCATATTACCGGGACCAGACATTACATTAAAGCCGCAAGCAGTTTTAAATGGCTTTTTTTTCCTTTAGAAATGTAATTTTGTGCAGGGACAGTTCTAAACACGGGAAACACGTGGCACTTCACAGGCATACTTTAGACACCCCCCAGGTACAATATTTAAAGGAATATTTGACTTTTTTTTTCACTTTATGCATCATTAAAATGACTGCTCCCGGAAAACGTCCGTTTTTAAAACTTCTTTTTGCATTGATACATGTCCCCTGGTGCAGAACCCGGGTTTCCAAACTCTGTTTAGGACAATAACATGGATAATAGTCGTTATAATTAGCACTTTAGAATCCGAACGTTCGCATCCATTGTATTTAATAGGGTTCTAATGTTCGTGCGAACTTTTGGTCCGTTCGCGGGTTCTGGTGCGAACCGAACCCGGGGGTGTTCGGCTCATCACTAGCCACTAAAGAAACTCCCCTTTGGGTAATGATAGAAGCTGTCGACTGTAATCCCTTATCAGTAGCAAATCTCCTATGGCTTTCACCTGCACAACGCCGAACACTAACAAACCCCATTACGAAGCATAGTCTCTCAATCTGGGATAGATTACGATCTCGTTTTTCTTCAATCTAGTCATAATTCCCTTCTTTCTTTCCTTAATAATCCTTCCTTTTACCCAGCTTGGACACTCCCTTCATCTTTCAAAGTTTGGTCAAAAACAGAACTTACTCGAGCCCATCACTTTTACAAATCCACAACCATTACTCCCTTCACTACACTTAAAGAAACAAACTCTCTGCCACATACGGAAACATTCCGCTATCTACAAATTAAAAACTTTCTATCCCAGAATGTCCCCTCAGACTCACCTTCCCCAAGTTTGACAATTTTCGAACAAGCCTGTACCTCTGATCCTCACAGAATGGACTTATCTCTGATCTCTACGCGCTACTTCTATCACACACATCTGCTTCCCCCCTATCTTACATCGCAAAATGGGAAGCTGATTTCAACCTTCAACCAGACACTCTAAATTGGACCCAAATATGGCAAAATACTAAAACAGCCATTACAAGGTGCTCACCAGATGGTACCTAGTACCGGCCAGGATCGCAAAGTTTTCTCCCCAATACCCCTCTCATTGTTTTCGAGGTTGCTCTGACCTGGGCACATATTTACATATTTGGTGGGACTGTCCCAAAGCTCGAACCTTTTTTTCAATACTGACTTACCTCCAGATCCAACAGTAGCAATCCTGAATAATAAACCGCAATCACTGACACACCGCCAGTTCAAACTTTTACTCCAAATAACCACAGCTGCAAAACAGACCATTGCAAAAGCTTGGAAAACATCTACACTATGCATAGTATCTGTTAAACATCGAGTAACGCAGGCAATGATCCATGCTAAAACAGAAGCTCTCTTACTCGACAAAATAACTAAGTTTGAACTATTATGGCTCCCATGGATCAAGCACTATCTTCCACCTGATCTTGACTTTTCCTTCGTATTGTCCTAAGGTTATATATCCACCCTACTTGATGTCTCTTACCCAACACTTTTGATTTACTGTACCACTGACACTGTTTGAAGATACATGCCATCCCCCTTTCTTTCGCCAAGCGCTTCCTATACCTCCCCTCCCAACCCAACTTATTACATATTGATTTTTTATATAAACTGTTATTTTAATTCAAATTTCATTTACTCACTATTTATAGAATATTTCAAGTTAGGAGATTTATGTGATAGCTAGTTCGCTATTCTTTCTCACCAGGATAAGCCAAGCTACATGGTTAGATCTTGGCCCTGGATTAGAAACATGTTTTACCTCTATCCCTTTTACATGTAACAACTTATTTTTTTTCAAACTATGATAAACCCGCTCTTCTTAGCATTTACTAGGTATATTATTTTATATGGTCTAAATTTTGATATTACAATTAGTTTACTTAGTATATTGGTCTTAACCCACTACTTGTTTTTAATTTATATTTTGACCTATATAAGTATACATAATACATACTTTCTGTTATGCTTTTGAGAAGCCCTGTCTTTGAAATTTATATATCTTGTATTCATATAAAACATTGTATAAATAACTTGTACTGAATTACTCTCAATAAAATATTTAAAAAGAGAAATGAGAGATGAGAAAAAGCCATCAAAAGTGAGCTGCTGTCAGAGAGTGCAGACCTGTTGAGTGAGCTCCTGCTGGGAACCAGAGTTTGGAGGAGAAGGGAGCTATGGCTTCCTTGAGCCCAGGACCGGGGCAGCCTTCCCGGCCTGGAGGACTGCTGCTACCCCTGAATGGAGATCCATCCAGGGAGGATTTTCTATTCCTACAAACTCAGTTTGATTTGATGAATTGGACATCACCTCAACCAGGTGAGAATGCTGGCAAGCTGCGTGAGAGAATAGCTAAGGTTAAGGGCCTAATCCAGAAGGCCTCCCGGCCTTTCTGCGCAAAAATGGCCATACTAACCAATCTCCGGGTGTCAAGGACATACTGGGCTTGAACCTGGGACCTCGTCTGTGTCTGGCATTGACTCTTCCCACTGAGCTATCTGGGATGCTGGACAGTTCCCTGCCTGATCTGCTGGATAACCTATCTAATGGATTAGACTACTCTGCTTGGTGTCTTGATTGATGTTGAACCCTGAACCCCTTGCTCCTCCCATGAACTTCCTATAAAAGAAGTTCCAGAGATGTTGCCCCTTGCGGTTTGATCTGCTTCTGTTCCTGACTCTGTGCCTGTATCGTGTTCCTGTGTTTGACCCAGCTTCCTGACCTCCCTCCTATCTCCAGTCCTGACTTTGGCTTGTTTGACCCTGCTAAGTTACCTGTCTGATCATCTGTTGCCAAGACCCAGCCTGGACTCTGACTACTCTCTGCCTGCCGTTTATGCTGTTTACCCTGATGTGAATGACCTGGCTTGTCTGACTGCGCTGCTCTGCATACCTACACCTGCTGACCTGCATCCGCGGTCCCGCACACCTGCACCTGCTGACCTGCATCCGCTGCTCTGCATACCTGCACCTGCTGACCTGCATCCGCTGCTCTGCATACCTGCACCTGCTGACCTGCATCCGCTGCTCCCAGTTCCAGCTGTTCCAGCTTTCGCTTGGCTTTACTACACCCAGCCAAGAGGACCAAGCAGGCACCCTTACCTCACCACGCTCTTACCACCACTGTCCCCACTCCAGTGGTCTCCGAGCCGGGGTTGTACGGGAGGTCTCCCTCTGCACGTCAGGCTCACACCAAAGGTACGTGACAGTATCAAACCGCCATGTCTGAGCCTGCAAGAGGGACCTCGCCTATGGATGACGTCAGTCAGCACCTCGCAGCCCTCACCCGGGTCGTGAAGTCTCTACAAGGCAGTTACGTTCAAGTGGATAGGCAGACGCAAACCCAGACCATCACTGCAGACGCACCTTCAGTCCCAACTTCCTCCTCTGGAACGCCACCACCTCCTGAGCCTAGGGTCCCCGTTCCCAATAAGTTTTCTGGGGATCGAAGCAAATTCCGGGCGTTTCGCAACGCATGTGAACTATACTTTTCCTTACTACCTCTGACTTTTTCATTAGAGGTCACCAAAGTAGGGTTTGTTATCGCTCAACTACAGGGGGAACCTCAGGCTTGGGCCCACCATCTGCTGGAAGTCCGCCATGAAGCTCTGGACTCTCTCTCATCTTTTCTTGATGCCATGGCTCGACTCTATGATGACCCTCAACGGACTTCCACCGCCGAGGCTGCCCTCCACGCGCTCCAGCAAGGCCGCAGAGCGGTTGAGGACTATGTGACTGATTTCAGACGCTGGAGCGCGGATGCCCAGTGGAATGATGCAGCCCTACGGCACCAGTTCCGTCTCGGTCTCTCTGAGGGACTGAAAGACGAGTTAGCCCGGGTCGGTGTTCCTGATGCCCTAGAGACTTTAATCACCCTGTCTATTCAGATAGACCGACGACTCCGGGAGCGCAGAACAGAGAGGGCTACCCAGCATCTCCGTCCAGCCTGGATGCTACCCCGGGTATCTCCTGCTGTTGCCAGTTCAGTTCCAGTTAACTCCTTACCTGCCAATCAGACTTCTGTTACCATAAAGCCGAGACAGCTTGGACTGATGAGACCTTCCCTGTCGGCCGAAGAACGACTTCGCCGGCGACAGAATGATCTTTGTTTATATTGTGGAGGAGCCGGCCATTACGTTTCCTCATGTCCTGCTAAGCTGCGCAAGGTCCCAGCTACCCCTTCTCCAAGTGGTCCACCTCCCTCTGCCAACACCACCCAAATGGCCCTACCTATCTCGTTCCAATTGCCAGGAAGGACAATACCAGTCACCGCGATAATTGACTCAGGAGCATGTAATTGTTTCATCGATCTTAACTTTGCAGCACAACAGCACATCCCACTCCAGCCAAAGACCCAGGGACTTTCCATCTTTTTAGCAGACGGGTCCCGTATTAAGTCAGGAGTAGTGACTCAAGAAACCCCTCCTTTGCTTGTAACCACCTCTACAGATCATAAGGAACTATTAAGCCTGAATGCCATTGCATCCCCTCTGTTTCCAGTCATCTTGGGTCTACCCTGGCTTCAGGCCCATAACCCACAGATCGATTGGGGGTCCGGGAGTATTAGGTTCCAGTCGCCTTATTGCCAACACCACTGCATGCCTCCATGTCTCAGCACTTTTGGTCCTCTGTTATGCCTGGAGCCGGATTCAGAGGTACGCGCAGCTGTGCCCAAACAATACCATGGATTCCTGGACGTTTTCAGCAAACAGGGAGCTGAGACCCATCCGCCTCATCGTCCATACGATTGTCCAATCGAGCTTCTCCCTGGGGCTGAAATTCCCTTTGGACGGATCTTCCCCTTATCTGAACGGGAGCTAGAGGTTCTGAAAGAGTATGTTGACGAAAACCTAAAGAGGGGGCTCATCCATCCTTCCACTTCTCCAGCAGGGGCGGGAATCTTTTTTGTGGAGAAAAAGGACCATTCTCTCCGGCCCTGTGTGGACTACCGGGAATTAAATAAAATTACGGTCAAGAATCGGTACCCTCTGCCCCTGGTACCCGAACTCTTTCAGAGGCTCAGGACCTCTTCTGTGTTTACCAAGCTAGACCTGCGGGGGGCGTACAACCTGGTCCGCATCCGCCCAGGGGATGAATGGAAGACTGCTTTTCGGACCAGGTTCGGCCATTACGAATACCTAGTAATGCCCTTTGGCCTATGTAACGCCCCTGCTACTTTTCAGCATCTAGTCAACGACATTTTTAGGGACTGCCTGGACATTTACGTAATTGTCTATCTAGACGATATTTTGATTTTTTCCACTTCAATTGAGCAGCACCGGGAACATGTCAAGATCGTACTCTGTCGACTCCGTCAACATGGACTGTACGCAAAACCAGAAAAATGCGAATTAGAGCGACAGAGTATTCAGTTCCTCGGCTTGGTAATTTCAACAGAGGGATTCAAGATGGATCCGCAAAAAGTTTCAGCTATTCTGGATTGGCCTGCACCTTCAGACAAGAAGGGGGTGCAGCGCTTCGTTGGCTTCGCCAACTTCTACCGGAGGTTCAACAAGGGATTCTTCGCTATTATTTCCCCGATTACGCAGCTGACCAAGCAGAATGTCCGGTTTTGTTGGAATCCCGAGGCACAGGCTGCCTTCACAAATTTAAAAGGACTGTTCACGTCAGCTCCTATTCTGAGTCACCCTGACCCTGCTCTACCTTATCTACTCGAGGTAGATGCCTCAGAGACAGCGTTAGAAGCCGTTATCTCTCAACGCCAGGGTCTCAAGGACTTGATGCACCCAATAGCCTTCTTCTTTCGTAAGCTTACTCCGGCCGAGAAGAACTATGACGTGGGGGACCGGGAGCTCCTGGCCATCAAGTCCGCCCTTGAAGAATGGAGGTATCTGTTGGAAGGAGCGGCGCATCCCATACTCATTTATACAGACCACAAAAACCTGGAGTATTTGAGAGCTGCCAAGCGTCTGAGACCACGCCAGGCACGATGGGCCTTATTCTTCTCTAGGTTTTCATTTCACATAACTTACCGGCCCGGCTCAAAGAACACCAAACCAGACGCCCTTTCTCGCATGTTCGATGATCCGAAAGAAGTGTCAGCTCCTGATACCATCCTATCGGAAGGTAACTTTCTACTCTTGCAAACAAATCTAATGTCCGGCTTGAAACAAGCTTCAGCAAATATGTCAGGGCCTCCTGGGATTACCCTGTTACCCAAGGATGGGCTACTATGGAAAGACAACAAGATCTTTGTACCAGAAGATGTCAGAGTAACAGTATTAAATCTGTGCCATGATCATCCCCTTGCCGGCCACTTCGGAATGCATAAAACCCAGGAACTAATTCAACGCACATTTTGGTGGCCGGATCTTGAAAGGAACTGCAGGGAGTATGTAAATTCATGTGCCACCTGTACCCGTAGTAAGACCGCTAGAAGCAAGGCCTGGGGTCTGCTCAGACCCTTACCAGTTCCTGATCGACCCTGGCAAAGGATTGCTATGGACTTCATAGTGGAACTTCCCCCGTCAGAAGGTTGCTCAGCCATTTTTGTAGTGGTCGACCGTCTATCTAAAATGGCCCACTTCGTGCCACTGAAGAGCACGCCATCTGCCATGGAAACTGCCCAGGTCTTCATAAAAGAGATAGTAAGGTTACATGGGGTTCCAACAGACATTGTTTCAGACAGAGGGGTGCAGTTCACCTCTCGCTTCTGGAAGGCTTTGTGCAAGGTCCTGAAGATCGAGCTGTCCATGTCCTCTGCCTATCACCCTCAGACCAATGGGCAAACCGAGAGGACGAACCAAACGCTCGAGCAATATCTCCGATGCTTTACCACCTTTGTTCAAGATGACTGGGTAACACTACTACCCCTGGCGGAGTTTGCCTTTAATAATGCCAGTCACTCGGCTACAGGTCATTCTCCGTTTTTCTCCAACTATGGGTTCCACCCGACCTTCCTACCTGATCTCATTTCTGATTCAACAGTCCCAGCAGTCCAGAGTACCGTTGATTTCCTGACCCGTAACAACACAATATTACAGGAAGCCTTGACCAAGGCGCAAGCAACCAATAAAAGGATGTTTGACAGAAAGAGGAGAGGGGAATTATGCCTTCAACAAGGCGATCAAGTATGGCTGTCTACCGCCAACCTTAGGATGACCTGCCCCGCAAGGAAACTGGCACCCAAGTTCATCGGCCCCTTCCCAGTAAAACGGAGATTAAATGAAGTCTCCTATGAACTTTCTTTACCAGATTCATTGAAGGTTCACCCAGTGTTTCACGTGTCACTACTGAAACCTACAGTGCCGGATCCCTTCCTAAACAGGGGATCAGGACCGCCTGAACCTGTAATGGTTGACGGGGATGAGGAGTTCGAGGTGGAGGCCGTCTTGGACTGTAGAAGAAGTGGGAACCAACTTCAATTCCTGATTAAGTGGAAGGGGTATGGTCTGGAGGAGAACTCCTGGGAACCCCAACGGAACATTCATGCCCGAGAGTTAATCCAGGCATTTTTTCGCAGTCACCCCCAGAAAAGAGCTCTCTTGGGCACCCGGAGGTTGCCCTTAAGGGGGGGGGGGCACTGTCAGGGACATACTGGGCTTGAACCTGGGACCTCGTCTGTGTCTGGCATTGACTCTTCCCACTGAGCTATCTGGGATGCTGGACAGTTCCCTGCCTGATCTGCTGGATAACCTATCTAATGGATTAGACTACTCTGCTTGGTGTCTTGATTGATGTTGAACCCTGAACGCCTTGCTCCTCCCACGAACTTCCTATAAAAGACGTTCCAGAGATGTTGCCCCTTGCGGTTTGATCTGCTTCTGTTCCTGACTCTGTGCCTGTATCGTGTTCCTGTGTTTGACCCGGCTTCCTGACCTCCCTCCTATCTCCAGTCCTGACTCTGGCTTGTTTGACCCTGCTAAGTTACCTGTCTGATCATCTGTTGCCAAGACCCAGCCTGGAATCTGACTACTCTCTGCCTGCCGTTTATGCTGTTTACCCTGATGTGAATGACCTGGCTTATCTGACTGACCTGCATCCGCGGTCCCGCACACCTGCACCTGCTGACCTGCATCCGCTGCTCTGCATACCTGCACCTGCTGACCTGCATCCGCTGCTCTGCATACCTGCACCTGCTGACCTGCATCCGCTGCTCCCAGTTCCAGCTTTCGCTTGGCTTTACTACACCCAGCCAAGAGGACCAAGCAGGCACCCTTACCTCACCGCGCTCTTACCACCACTGTCCCCACTCCAGTGGTCTCCGAGCTGGGGTTGTACGGGAGGTCTCCCTCTGCACGTCAGGCTCACACCAAAGGCACGTGACACCGGGACAGGAGAGACAAAACAAGTAGTGCCAAAAGGGAGGATTTTAAAGAGCCTATAGAGCTAATGAAGACCCAGTGCAGGAGCCTCTGGAACCTGCTGGAGCAAACTACACAACGACCAGTCGGTACATTTGCCCCCATGTATATCCATGGGAGTAATTCCCTTTTGGTTTGCACACCTGATTGCAGCGTATCAGCTGATCTAGCTGAAACAGAACTATATCAGACCTGTATTAGAACCTGTTATATACAGATCTATCTGCTGGTGATTATGGGCGTTTATATTTTTGCAAGTGGACTTTAAGACCATTCTGAGGGAAAGGAAGAGAAAAAAGAAGAGAAAACTTGAATTAGGTGTAAAATTTGAGCTGGCCGGACTACAAATCTGTTTTCAAGCATACGTGTCTCCCCTGTACATCTGCAGCTAGTTTTCTAGCTTGCTTGGGAAGCAGGAAAAAGGACGTAACAGAGAAGTAGAAAACGTACTAATTGTACCAGAATTACATCAGAACTACATCAGAATTTGTTATACATATGCTTACCTGCTTGCAACTCTGTGCACCAACACCTCCGTTAACTGACTAGATGACCAGGTGAGTCAGCTGAATTAAAATTCTCTGTAAACTTAGAACTACTGAAACGCTAAATTGTGGATGTGTAGAGACGCTTGCAATCACACTGCCTAGACGGAGTACCGGCTAGACCGAATACCTGTCTGCAAATATAGACATTTTCTTTACATATAGGCAGCTAGCATTCCTGCTTACCTACATACAGATCTGCCTCTCTGATCGTGGGCACACTTTTCTCTCTCAAAATCAGCTGAACCATACAAATTCGTCAGTCGGTGAAATAACCCCCCCTGCTTCAGCATTTCGGTGCAAACTATACAACGAGTATACATACCGGTCCTCATATACATCTGCAGGAGTATTTCTCTCTTGATGCATATAGCTGATTATAGAGCATTAGACTGCCTGCTGAAATAGAAATGCACCAGAACGGTGCTCGAATTGGCTATATACACACCTACCTGCTTGCAATTGTGGATATTTGCGTTTTTTTTTAGAGTACTATAAGAACATTTGAAAAAACCTGAACTATCTGCAAAAGTTGAACTGCTAAAATGTTTACTTAAAGGAGAGTATAGCAGCCGCACATACACTGAACAGTCTGTAAGTCGGCTGGGTTGTAGACCCGTTTGCAAATATATACGTTTTTTTTTTTCCTCTGCTGGGGTATACACCCGCAGCTTAGGAGCAACCAATAAATCTCAAAACTGGGGAAGCGAATAAGAGCTGCCAACAAAAACAATATGAGTAAGACTACGAGTAAAACCATGAATGGATCGACCCCAAAAACACCGCAGCAAACAGCACGATTAAACAGTATATGACCCAGGAGGCAAGTCCAAGAAGCCCAGGACTGGGTAAACAACAGCAAGATGAAACAGACAAGAAAACAGGAAAAAAAGAGTACAGTAAAAAAAGGAGGGGGTGTATTAGATCAATCTAAAGACGACTTAACAACAGAAAGTGAATTAGAAATTAGTAGAGCGGACGAGCAACGGACAGATGCACAAATACCAACAAAGGGAGAAATTAACGAGATGTTAATAAGATTAGAAAATGCAATAAAGGCAGAAATCAATACATTAAGAACTGATTTAGGACACCTCCTGACAAGGGTCGAAGTGACGGAAGAGAAAGCAGATAAACTGGATCAGGAACTAAGTAAATTAAAGGAGCAAGTCAAAATAACACAACAAAATCAGAGAAATATACTATATCGATTAGAAGACCAAGAGAATCGAAATAGAAGACAAAACCTGAGAATCCGTTCTCTCCCAGAGGAAAGAGGAGAAGATCTGAGGAAAATCATGAATACAATATTCAAACCCTTGTTGGACAAAGGAGTAGAGGACTCCCTAAAAATTGAGCGAGTACACCGCGACGGAAAACCAAAGAATTGGAGAGGCTGACTGGCCGAGAGATATAATAGTGAGGTTTCGGCATTATGAAATTAAAGCAGAAATTTCAACGAAACTAAGGGGAAAACCTCCTATCCAATTCAAGGGACTGAGTTACAAATCTTCACAGATTTGGCACCAGAAACATTAGCAAGGAGGCGACTCCTGAAACCTCTTTTGGAGCAAATGCGGATACAGAACATTAAGTATAACTGGGGGTTCCCGGCCTGCCTTATAGGCCAGAAAGAAGGAAAATCAGCCAGACTAAGATTCCCGGAAGAACTAGCAGGATTCTGTAGTACATTAGACTTGCAGATGCCAGATCTGCCAGGTTGGATAGAGAAAGAAAATGAGACATAAAACAAAGAGGATGTTAAGAACTGGGCCAAAAAAGATCTAGGAAAAAAACCAAGTAGGGAAACACTAGGAAAAAAAAGAGGCGGGGGGAGTGGGGGAGCGGGGTCGGGAGTGGGAGGGGGGAGAGGGGGAGGTAAAGGGGTTGTAAAAATTGGTATCCGGGGCCCGGTACCGCACCTCCGGCCCACCCTTCTTGCCCCCTGATTGCAGGGGGGGACGGGCGGTGCGGTCGGAGTGGCACCTCAATATAAGAGAACCTGTGGCGAATGAAGAGGAGGAGGTCGCCAATGGTTCTGGGGAAGAGGGGTGGGGGAGGGGTGGAGCTACCTCATGGATTTCACAAGAAAGAAAGGAAAAATTCAGCGGTAGACAGGCCAAATGTGAACAATACAGAAAAAGGGAAAAAAAGATGGGATGACAGCAATAAATTTTATGACCTGTAATGTCAGAGGATTAAATACTCCCGCTAAGAGGCATAAGATTTTAAAAGAGCTTAAACAGTATAGAGCGGATGTAGTCTTTCTACAGGAGACCCATCTGAACATCAAAGAGAGCAAGGAGAGTGGCAATAGGATTTGCCAGGGAAATGCAGTTCATTGGAGGATAGGATGACAGATTTGGAAGGAAGATTTCTCTTCCTAAAAGGTAAACTAGGCGATATGGAATGCACTTTAGCAAACATCTATGTCCCCAATGTGAACCCCATTAAATACTTTAACAAATTTTTGGGAAAACTGAAGGATTTCAGGGCGGGATATGTGATCTTGACGGGTGATATGAACTTCTGTATGGACCCGGCAGTAGATAGTACGTCCCGGGTGCAGGGGACAAACAACACACAGCTGAAGAAGATAAAACAAAAAATGTACAGTAATCAGATAGTTGATATCTGGAGGATAATGCATCCAAAATTACAGTACTATACGTTTTACTCCCCTGTACACCGGACTTACTCTAGGATAGACTACATTATGGTAGACCATAGACTGCTGGAAAGGGTCATAGAATCAAGTATAGAAATTACCTCACTTTCAGACCATGCCCCCGTAAGCATGAAAATAAACGCCCCCGGACATCAAAGACAACCCTACACCTGGCGACTAAATGAAGAACTACTCCGGGATGAGGACGGATTAGAAAGGGTGAAAAGAGAACTAGAACAATATTTTTTGATAAATGACACTGAAGGGGTATCAGGGGCAACCCTATGGGAGGCACATAAAGCTTATATCAGGGGGATTTTGATTTCGGAGGGGGCAAGGAAGAAAAAAGAGAGAAGTTGGAACCGTAATCGGAGAAATATTCAAAGCCGAACAAGAGCATAAAAAACAACAGGGGCAACAACAAGAGCTATATCATGAATTAGTAATGAAAAGAGACAAGCTTAAAGAACTCATGGAACAAGAGACTAAAAGGACACTAAATAGTATTGCAAAAGAAAGGTGTATATATGGGGAAATAAACCTAGCAAACATCTAGCAAAAATGGTGCAAAAGAAGAAAACCAGAAATTATATAGGAAAAATTAAAAAAAAGAATGGAGATGTAGCACATGCAACAAAGGATATAGCAGACACCTTTAAAAATTATTATGAGGGGTTGTATTCTGTGGGATGGCGGACAGGAGAGAAAAACAAATGAATTTCTAGAAAAAGCGAGACTGCCCAAGATCAATGAGAGTGAAAGATTGCTATTAGACAAACCAATAACGGAAGAGGAAATTAGTAGAGCGTTGACGGACTCAGCTTCGGGGAAAAGCCCTGGCCCCGACGGGTTTACAACACTCTACTTTAAAAAATGTAGGGAGATTTTGATCCCCAGGCTGTGTCAATATATGAACGGACTGGGGACCGAATATGAAATGGGCAGGGAGGCCTTAGCAGCTACGATCACAGTAATTCCGAAGGAGGGGAAAGATGGTATGCTTTGCTCTGGATACAGGCCTATTTCGCTGCTTAACGCAGATATAAAATTGTACGCGAAAGTCTTAGCAGAACGAATGAAGGGGTTGATGACCACACTGGTCCACCCGGACTAGGTGGGATTTATCCCAGGAAGGGAGGGGAGGGACAATGGGGTGAGAGCTTTACTCCTCCAGAAGATAAAAGAGAATGGGTCCCCAGGTCTACTCCTGTCAATAGATGCGGAAGAAGCATACGACAGGGTAGACTGGGGACTCATGATACAAACCCTGGAAATTATGGGAATTGGTCCTAGGATGATCCAGTGGATTAAAACATTGTACCATCACCCTTCTGCTAGGATAAAAATAAATGGTACATTGTCTCCTGCTTTTGAGATGAAAAACGGGACGAGACAGGGCTGCCCCCTGTCCCCCCTCCTGTTTGTGCTGTCCATAGAACCCCTCCTTGCTATGGTCCGAAACAACCCCAATGTTAAGGGTATTAAGGTGGAAGAAAATGAATTCTACAGGATAGCAGAAAGAAAATTTACATTAATGCGATAGATTATAAAATATAGACATACTTCTGGATAAAATTCAGACAGTATTGTTCAAGACAATTGCAATACCCTAATTAAGACAAAACGCAAAATAGAGCACAATGTCAGCATTGCCTTGAGTTGATTTGTATTCTTTTGTTGTAGATCGTTACATACCGGTTAACCCCTTCCTTACTGGGCACATATACCCCCTTCCTGCCCAGGCGAAATTTCAGCTTTCAGCACTGTCACGCTTTGAATGACAATTGCACGGTCGTGCGACGTGGCTCCCAAACAAAATTGACGTCCTTTTTTTCGCACAAATAGAGCTTTCTTTTGGTGGTATTTGATCACCTCGCCGGTTTTTATTTTTTGCGCTATAAACAAAAATAGAGCGACAATTTTGAAAAAAAAGCAATATTTTTTGATTTTTGCTATAATAAATATCCCAATTTTTTTTTTATTTTTTTTCCTCAGTTTAGGCCGATACGTATTCTTCTACATATTTTTGGTATAAAAAAAATCGCAATCAGCGTTTATTGATTGGTTTGCGCAAAAGTTATAGCGTTTACAAAATAGGGGGATAGTTTTATGGCATTTTTATATATATTTTTTTTTTATTAGTAATGGCGGCGATCAGTGATTTTTTTTGTGACTGCGACATTATGGCGGACACATCGGACACTTTTGACACTAATTTGGGACCATTCACATTTATACAGCGAACAGTGCTATAAATATGCACTGATTACTGTATAAATGTGACTGGCAGGGAAGGGGTTAACACTAGGGGGCGAGGAAGGGGTTAAATGTGTTCCCTGGAGTGATTGTTACTGTGGGGGGAGGGGACTGACTGGGGGAGGAGACCGATCTGTGTCCCTATGTACAAGGGACATAGCATCGGTCTCCTCTCCCTGACAGGACATGGATCTCTGTGTTTACACACACAGATCCATGTCCTTGTCTCTGTAACCGCCGATCGCGGGTGCCTGGCGGACATCGCGGCCACCAGGCACGCGCATCGGCATTGCAGTGAAGCGCCGGGCACGTGCACGCGCCGCCGGCGGTGCTCACGCGCCCCCCAGTGGCCAAATAGCGGAGGCCGTATAATAACGGCCTCCCGGCATTTGACAACCACCTTGCGGCCGTATATACTCGTACGGCGGGCGCGAGGTGGTTAAACAAGCAATAAACTTTAAACAGTGAAAGGCTTACTTTAGATGTTTAGATGCAGGAAAATAAGATGGCTAATAAGTTGGCTGACTTAACCTAACTTTAGCAGCACAGGTTAAGTTATCGTTGCATTACAAGATTGTATATAGCAAAAAACATTTTACATTACATATAATATAGTTTCATTTCCCAAATATAGCTGTCAGGCGAAAACAAAATAGTTGTCAGATAGCATTACTATAGCTTACTTACAGACAACCATATGACCTGTAAGGCTTAAATACTGTAAATGTAACACATGTCAGGATAGCACTAATTTTTAAGCTGATATCATCTAAATGTGAACGTTGCTTTACACAGTCTGTTTCCCCAATTCTGAAAGATATCTGTTAGTAGCACAACCTAATTCTACAGGATAGCAGAAAGACAATTTACATTAATGCAAGAGATTATAAAATATAGCCATACTTCTGGATAAAATTCAGACAGTATTGTTCAAGACAATTGCAATACCCTAATTAAGACAAAACGCGAAATAGAGCACAATGTCAGCATTGCCGTGATTTGGTTTGTATTCGTTTTTTGTAGATTGTTACATACCGTTAAAAAAGCAAAAAAATTTAAACATTGAAAGGCTTACTAAAGTAAGCCTTTTGTTTAGATGCAGGAAAATAAGATGGCTGACTTAACCTAACTTTAGCAGCACAGGTTAAGTTATCGTTGCATTACAAGATTGTATATAGCAAAAAAACTTTTTACATTACATATAATATAGTTTCATTTCCCAAATATAGCTGTCAGACGAAAACAAAATAGTTGTCAGATAGCATTACTATAGCTGACTTACAGGCAACAATATGACCTGTAAGGCTTAAATACTGTAAATGTAACACATGTCAGGATAGCACTAATTTTTAAGCTGATATCATCTAAATGTGAACGTTGCTATACACAGTCTGTTTCCCCAGGTGGACAGATATCTTTTTAGTAGCAAAACCTAATTCTACAGGATAGCAATAAGACAATTTACATTAATACGAGAGATTATAAAATATAGCCATACTTCTGGATAAAATTCAGACAGTATTGTTCAAGACAATTGCAATACCCTAATTAAGACAAAACGCGAAATAGAGCACAATGTAAGCATTGCCGTGAGTTGATTTGTATTCGTTTGTTGTAGATCGTTACATACCGTTTAAACAAGCAATAAACTTTAAACAGTGAAAGGCTTACTTTAGATGTTTAGATGCAGGAAAATAAGATGGCTAATAAGTTGGCTGACTTAACCTAACTTTAGCAGCACAGGTTAAGTTATCGTTGCATTACAAGATTGTTTATAGCAAAAAACGTTTTACATTACATATAATATAGTTTCATTTCCCAAATATAGCTGTCAGGCGAAAACAAAATAGTTGTCAGATAGCATTACTATAGCTGACCTACAGGCAACCATTACCTGTTAGGCTTAAATACTGTAAATGTAACACATGTCAGGATAGCACTAATTTTTAAGCTGATATCATCTAAATGTGAACGTTGCTATACACAGTCTGTTTCCCCAGGTGGACAGATATCTTTTTAGTAGCAAAACCTAATTCTACAGGATAGCAATAAGACAATTTACATTAATACGAGAGATTATAAAATATAGCCATACTTCTGGATAAAATTCAGACAGTATTGTTCAAGACAATTGCAATACCCTAATTAAGACAAAACGTGAAATGGAGCACAATGTCAGCATTGCCGTGAGTTGATTTGTATTCGTTTGTTGTAGATAGTTACATACCGTTTAAACAAGCAATAAACTTTAAACATACTTTAGATGTTTAGATGCAGGAAAATAAGATGGCTGACTTAACCTAACTTTAGCAGCACAGGTTAAGTTATCGTTGCATTACAAGATTGTATATAGCAAAAAAACGGGGTGGTCTATACGGGAAAACTGTTTGTGAGATAGATAGATAGGGAGATAGATAGATAGATAGACAGAGCAATAGATAGATAGATAGATAGATAGATAGATAGATAGATAGATAGATAGATAGATAGATAGACAGAGCAATAGATAGATAGATAGATAGATAGATAGATAGATAGATAGATAGAAATATAGATAGATAGATAGATAAACTGATAGATAGATAGATAGATACACACATAGATAGACAGAGCAATAGATAGATAGATAGAAATATAGCTAGATAGCTAGATAGATAAACTGATACATAGATAGATAGATAGATAGATAGATAGATAGATAGATAAACTGGTAGATAGATAGATAGATAGATAGATAGATAGATAGATAGATAGATAGATAGATAGATAGATAGATAGATAGATAGATACATAGATAGATACATAGATAGACAGAGCAATAGATAGATAGATAGATAGATAGATAGATAGATATAAATATAGATAGATATAAAGATAGATAGATAGATAGATAGATAGATAGATAGATAAACTGGTAGATAGATAGATAGATAGTTAGATAGATAGATTTTATCTATCAGTAGCTGATAGCTAGATAGATAAACTGATAGATAGATAGATAGATAGATACACACATAGATAGACAGAGCAATAGATAGATAGATAGATAGATAGATAGATAGATAGATAGATAGATAGATAGATAAACTGGTAGATAGATAGATAGATAGATAAATAGATAGATAGATAGATAGATAGGGCAATTAAAACCCCTCTTTGTTTGGTGGGGGCCGAGGTCATATAAACTTGGGGGTATTTGTGATTAAAAAATTTGGGGAAGATTTGCAATGAAAAATGTGTCTCTTGTAGACATACCACATGTCCTGAGAGTGTAGAAAAGGAGTGGAAAGCTTTAGTTCTTTTAGGAGGGGAATTAAGACCCTGTACATTAAAAAATGGTCCATATTCGAACCCCTGGCCCTTTTGTCCCCAAAATGGTCCAAAATCTAACCTCCGCCCCTTTTTTCCCAAATTTTTTTAAAAATGGTCCAAAATCGAACCCCCCTGATAGATAAACTCTTTCTATCTTTCTATCTATCTATCTACCAGTTTTTCTATCTATCTATCTATCTATCTATCTATCTATTTATCTATATACTGATAGATAAACTCTATCTATCTATCTATCTATCTATCTATCTATCTATCTATCTATCTATCTATCTATCTATCTATCTATCTATCTATCTATCTATCAGTTTATCTATCTAGCTATCAGCTACTGATAGATAAACTCTATCTATCTATCTATCTATCTATCTATCTATCTATCTATCTATCTATCTATCTATCTATCTATCTATCTATCTATCTATCAGTTTATATATCTAGCTATCAGCTACTGATAGATAAACTCTATCTATCTATCTATCTATCTTGAGAAAAAAAATATTTTTGAAAGAAAACATTTTTGGAGAAAAATATATAATAATTTTTGAAAAAAAATAATTTGAAGAAAAAAAAAAAAATTTAAAAAAAAATGTGAATTTATTTTTTTAAATTTGAATAAAAAATAAATAAATAAATAAATAAATAAAAATATATAAAAAACAAATTTTGAAAGAAAAAAATTTGAAAAAAACAATTGAGATTTTTTTTTAAAACAAAAATTTAAAAAAAAAAAGAAAAAAAAATTGGGAAAAAAACATTTTGAAAAAGAAATTTGAAAAAAAAAAAAAAAAAAATTTTTTTTTGAAAAAAAAAAAAAAAAAAAAGTGAGCAAAACATTTTTTGGGGGAAAAATACATTTAAATACATTTTAAAATATAAATAAAAAAATAAACAATTTTTTGGAAGAAAAAATAAATAAGAAAAATTGAAATAATTTTTTGAAAAAAAATATTTTTTGGAACAAAAAAAAAATAATGAAAAAAAAACAACAATTAAAAAAAAACTAAACAAAACTAAGAAAAAATATTGAAAAAATTTATTTTTTTTAGCAAAAATTAATAAAAAAAATTGAAATAAAAATTTGAAAAAAGAAAGAAAATTGGATGTTTTTTAAAAACAATTAATAAAAAAAATGAATTTTTTTTGAAAAATAAACAATTTTTTTTCCATTTTTTTAATTTTTTTTTTAATTTTTTCTTCCAAAAATTTATTTTTCCAAATTTTTTTTACATTTTTTTATTAATTAAAAAAAAATAAAAAAATTAAATTTTTTTTAATTGTTTTTTTTTTATTTATATTTTTACATTTTTTTTCCCCCAAATTTTTTTTTTTCAATTTTTTTTTCACATTTTTTGAGAAAAAAAATATTTTTGAAAGAAAAAAAATTCGGAGAAAAATATATAATAATTTTTGAAAAAAAAAAAAAATTGAAAAAAAAAAAAATTAAGTACCTGATCCTCTAAAGGAGGAGACGGACGTGAGAATGTGATGCTCTCACTATAAGGGAGTGGCCTGACTCTGCAACCCAAAGGAGATGTGTAGGGAGAGCCCGGGAAGGAGCCATGGAGATCCCGCAGTGTGAGAGACTGCCTCTCCACAGATGAAGCCCTGCTTTCCCCCCTCCTCCTCCCAGACAACAAGCCTGCAGACGGACGTAGCAGGCATAGCAGCAAACGCTTGAATCCAGTGCCGTCGTCCCTCGTGAACCCCCGCGGACACCCCCCTCCTCCACCTCTTTCACCTCCACCTCCTACCCCTGGAGTGTCGGAAGCCTGAATCTAACAGGCTGAGTCACAGGAGTTACAGGACAGCGTGTGGGGACAGGTGAGAGATCTCCCCAGATGATAATAGTAAAAAGGTCAAGTCTGAGCATGTAGGCCCTTTACAAAATAATCTAGAGTGGGTGACTGGGGACTAAGAGAAGGCTAATTTATTAAATACTTTCTTCAGTTCTGTGTGGGAGCATGGGGGAGCTCATGTCCAAAATGGGGGTGGTAGTGACAAATCCACAATGGCTCAAAAGTGATATGGTCCAGAAATATTTAGACAGAATAAAGGTGGATAAAGCACCTGGACCAGATGGCATACACCCACGGATCCTAAAAGAATTGAGCTCTGTAATTTCAAAGCCATTGTATTTAATTTTTAGGGACTCATTAATGACAGGAATAGTACCACTGGATTGGCGCAGGGCCAATGTGGTGCCTATATTTAAAAAGGGAATTAAGTCTTTACCAAGTAACTATAGACCTGTTAGTTTAACTTCTATAGTTGGGAAGATACTGGAGAGATTAATAAAAGACCACATAGACGAGTTCTTGCTGGAAAAAAACTATTTAAGTAACAGACAGCATGGATTCATGAAAGACAGAAGTTCTCAGACAAACCTGATTTCTTTTTATGAAGAGGTAAGTAAAACCTTGGACAGAGGGGTGGCGGTGGACGTGGTATACTTGGATTTTGCAAAAGCGTTCGATACAGTTCCCCACACACGGCTCATGTGCAAGGTAAAGTCTACAGGATTGGAAATATCAGTTTGTAAATGGATAGAAAACTGGCTAAAAGACAGAATTCAGAGAGTAGTGGTTAACCACTTAACGACCGCTCACTGTATATATACGTCGGCAGAATGGCACCGACAGGCACAATCACGTACAGTGTACGTGATTGCCTTTGTATAGTTGGGGGGTCCAATCGGACCCCCCTCCTATACAGTGAGCTGTGGCTAAGTGTCCGGGAGGGTTCCGGGATGAGGGGGCAGCCATTCGTTTCCGGCCACCCCCTCGCGATCGCTCCCGGCGAATGGAAATGCCCGCTCTGTCTGTGTCAGGCAGAGGAAGCAGGAGGAAGTGATGTCATCTCTGGTGCGGTGCTCACATATACCGAGTGCCGTACAAGAGAAGACATCAGGTCAGTGCACACAACACTACACTGACACCAGGACACATAGGGACATAAATCGCCCCCCCAGACCCCCCAGACACCCCCAGATCACCCCCCAGATCACTCCCCTAGCCCCCAGTCACAGTGTCACTGATTGCAGTGACCATTTATTTACTGATCACTGCAATCAGTGACTGTAAAAGTCTCAGTACATTCAGTTTTAGGTCCAGTGTAGCCCCCTAACCCCCCCTAATAAAGGTTTAACCCCCTGATCACCCCCCAGATAACCCTTTCACCCCTATCACCACTGTCGCTAAGCAATCATTTTTCTGATCGCTGTCTTAGCGTCAGTGATGCCGATCGGCAGCCAGTAATTTTTTTTAGGTTCGCCGCATGTTTTTATAGCATCAGCTACCCCAATATATTATCTAATAAAGGTTTAACCCCCTTGATCGCCCCCAGGTAACCCTTTCACCCCCTATCACCACTGTCGCTAAGCGATCGTTTTTCTAAACGCTGTCTTAGTGTCGGTGATGCAGATCGGTAGCCGGTAATTTTTTTTAGGTTCGCCGCAGGTTTTTATAGCGTCAGGTACCCCAATATATTATCTAATAAAGGTTTAACCCCCTTGATCGCCCCCCAGGTAACCCTTTCACCCCCTATCACCACTGTCGCTAAGCGATTGTTTTTCTAAACGCTGTCTTAGTGTCGGTGATGCAGATCGGTAGCCAGTAATTTTTTTTAGGTTCGCCGCATGTTTTTATAGCGTCAGGTACCCCAATATATTATCTAATAAAGGTTTAACCCCCTTGATCGCCCCCCAGGTAACCCTTTCACCCCCTATCACCACTGTCGCTAAGCGATCGTTTTTCTAAACGCTGTCTTAGTGTCGGTGATGCAGATCGGTAGCTGGTAATTTTTTTTAGGATCACCGCAGGTTTTTATAGCGTCAGGTACCCCAATATATTATCTAATAAAGGTTTAACCCCCTTGATCGCCCCCCAGGTAACCCTTTCACCCCTATCACCACTGTCGCTAAGCGATCGTTTTTCTAAACGCTGTCTTAGTGTCGGTGATGCAGATCGGTAGCCAGTAATTTTTTTTAGGTTCGCCGCAGGTTTTTATAGCGTCAGGTAACCCAATATATTATCTAGTAAAGGTTTAACCCCCTTGATCGCCCCACAGGTAACCCTTTCACCCCCTATCACCACTGTCGCTAAGCAATCGTTTTTCTAAACACTGTCTTAGTGTCGGTGATGCAGATCGGTAGCCAGTAATTTTTTTTAGGTTCGCCGCAGGTTTTTATAGCGTCAGGTACCCCCATATATTATCTAATAAAGGTTTTAACCCCCTGATTGCCCCTAGTTAACCCTTTCACCAGTGATCACCATATAAGTGTTACGGGTGATGCTGGTTAGTTAGTTTGCTTTTTATAGTGTCAGGGCACCCGCCGTATATAACCCAATAAAGGTTTAACCCCCTGATCGCCCGGCGGGTGATATCAATTAGGTTTTAGCGTCAGAGAGGGTCTGCGTCACACCCCAGGCAGCGTCAGGTTAGTGCCAGTAACGCTAACACCCACGCGTGAAGCATACACCTCCCTTAGTGGTATAGTATCTGAACAGATCAATATCTGATCAGATCTATACTAGCGTCCCCAGCAGTTTAGGGTTCCCAAAAACGCAGTGTTAGCGGGATCAGCCCAGATACCTGCTGGCACCTGCGTTTTGCTCCTCCGTCCAGCCCAGGCCACCCAAGTGCAGTATCGATCGATCACTGTCACTTACAAAACAAAAACACACATAACTGCAGCGTTCGCAGAGACAGGCCTGATCCCTGCGACTCCAGTGCTGTAGGAGGTGATTTCACCACCACAGTTAAATAAAAAAAGCATATATGCCGAAGCATTAGGGCAGCAGGAGCGGAGGAGCGATTTTGCTCCTAATGCCGCGTACATACGGTCGAAATTCCGACGGAGGCTTGCCCGTGGAAAAGTCCGACCATGTGTGTGCGGCATAACTTTTTTGCGGGAGGATGCCCCCATGCTTTGGCATATATAAATGGTGCGTGTATGCCCATCATTGGAAGTGGGTGGATGAAGGGCGGTATTCTAATGGTGGGCATACCCACCGATCAATCTCTTTTTTCGTTCAGCCAACTGGCTGCATGAAAAAAAAAGATTACAATACATGTCCAACAAGGACCAGCAACGTACTGGTATGTTGCTGGACTTTGAATGTTTATACCAGAATGATGCCTGCGGGTTTAGGTATCATCTTGGTATCATTCTTTTCAGCCTGCGGCCGGCTTTCATGTAAAAGCAATCCTAGCGGCTAATTAGCCTCTGGACTGCTTTTACAAGCAGTGGGAGGGAATGCCCCCCCGGATATAAAAAGCGCCATTGGGAAATTGGGAAAGCATTTTATCACACCGATCTTGGTGTGGTTAGAACCTTTGAGGGCAGAGGAAAAATCTAGGGTCTAGAAGACCCCAGTTTTTTCAAAAAAAGAGTACCTGTCACTACCTATTGCTATCATAGGGGATATTTACATTCCCTGAGATAACAATAAAAATGATAAAAAAAAAAAATACTTGGAAGGAACAGTTTAAAAATAAAATAAAAAAGCAAAATTAATAATAAAAAAATAAATAAAAAAAAAAAGCACCCCTGTCCTGCCCTGCTCTTGCCCAATGGCGAACGCAAGCGTCGGTCTGGCCTCATATGTAAACAGCAATTGCACCATGCATGTGAGGTATCACCACGAAGGTCAGATCGAGGGCAGTCATTTTAGCAGTAGACCTCCTCTGTAAATCTACTGGGGTAACCTGTAAAGGCTTTTAAAGGCTTTTAAAAATGTATGTAGTTTGTCGCCAATGTGCGTTTGTGCGAAATTTTAAAGCATGTCGTGTTTGGTATCTCTGTACTCGGCCTAAGATCATCTTTTTTATTTCATCAAACATTTGGGCAATATAGTGTGTTTTAGTGCATTAAAATTAAAAAAAGTGCATTTTTTAACCCAAAAAATGCGTTTGAAAAATCGCTGCGCAAATACTGTGTAGAAAAAAAAATGCAACACCCACCATTTTAATCTGTAGGGCCTTTGCTTTAAAAATATATATAATGTTTGGGGGTTCAACATAATTTTCTTGCAAAAAAAAAATGTTTTCATGTAAACAAAAAGTGTCAAAAAGGGCTTTGTCTTCAAGTGGTTAGAAGAGTGGATGTAAGCTTCCTAATGTTGTGTATAAAATGCCAGAACAGTTCAAAACCCCCCCAAATTACCCCATTTTGGAAAGTAGATACCCCAAGCTATATACTGAGAGGCATGTCGAGTCCATGGAATATTTTATATGTTGACACAAGTTGCGGAAAAACGTCAAGTTGTCACTAAATTATATATTGCTCAAACATGCCATGGGCATATGTGGAATTACACCCCAAAATACATTCTGTTGCTTCTCCTGAGTACGGGGATACCACATGTGTGAGACTTTTTGGGAGCCTAGCCGCGTACGGGACCCCAAAAACCAAGCACCGCCTTCAGGCTTTCTAAGGGTGTAAATTTTTGATTTCACTTCTCACTGCCTATCACAGTTTCGGAGGCCATGGGATGCCCAGATGGCACAAAACCCCCCAAATGACCCCATTTTAGAAAGTAGACACAAAGTTTTGAAAATTGAAAAAAAAAATATATATATATATTTTCTTTCTTCATTTTCAAAAACAAATGAGAGCTGTAAAATACTCGCCATGCCTCTCAGCAAATAGCTTGGGGTGTCTATATTCCAAAATGGGGTCATTTGAGGGGGTTTTGTGCTATTTTGGCATTTTATGGCCTTCGAAACTGTGATAGGTAGTGAGGAGTGAAATCAAAAATTTGTGCCTAGAAATCCTGAAGGCGGTGCTTGGTTTTCGGGGTCCCGTACGCGGCTAGGCTCCTAAAAAGTCCCACACATGTGGTATCCCCGTACTCAGGAGAAGCAGAAAAATGTATTTTGGGGTGTAATTCCACATATAACCATGGCATGTGTGAGCAATATATCATTTAGTGACAACTTTTTGTAATTTTTTTTTTTGTCATTATTCAATCACTTGGGACAAAAAAAATATATATTCAATGGGCTCAACAGGCCTCTCAGCAATTTCCTTGGGGTGTCTACTTTCTAAAATGGGGTCATTTGGGGGGGGGTTTGTGCTATTTTGGCATTTTATGGCCTTCGAAACTGTGATAGGTAGTGAGGAGTGAAATCAAAAATTTGCGCCCTTAGAAATCCTGAAGGCGGTGCTTGGTTTCCGGGGTCCCGTACGCGGCTAGGCTCCCAAAAAGTCCCACACATGTGGTATCCCCGTACTCAGGAGAAGCAGCAAAATGTATTTTGGGGTGCAATTCCACATATAACCATGGCATGTGTGAGCAATATATCATTTAGTGACAACTTTTTGTAATTTTTTTTTTTTTTTTTAGTCATTATTCAATCACTTAAGACAAAAAAAAAAAAATTCAATGGGCTCAACATGCCTCTCAGCAATTTCCTTGGGGTGTCTACTTTCCAAAATGGGGTCATTTGGGGGGGGTTTTGTACTGCCCTGTCATTTTAGCACCTCAAGAAATGAGATAGGCAGTCATAAATTTAAAGCTGTGTAAATTTCAGAAAATGTACCCTAGTTTGTAAACTCTATAACTTTTGCGCAAACCAATAAATATACGCTTATTGACATTTTTTTTACTAAAAACATGTGGCTGAATACATTTTGGCCTAAATGTTTGACTAAAATTGAGTTTATTCGATTTTTCTTATAACAAAAAGTAGAAAATATCATTTTTTTTCAACATTTTCGGTCTTTTTCCGTTTATATCGCAAAAAATAAAAATCGCAGATGCAATCAAATACCATTAAAAGAAAGCTCTATTTGTGGGAAGAAAAGGACACAAATTTCGTTTGGGTACAACATTGCATGTCCGCACAATTTACAGTTAAAGCAGCGCAGTGCAAAATTCTGAATTCACCTCTGGTCCTTTAGCTACCAAATGGTCCGGGGCTTAAGTGGTTAATGATTCTTACTCTGAATGGTCCAAGGTTATCAGTGATGTACCCCAAGGTTCAGTGCTGGGACCCTTACTTTTTAATATGTTTATAAATGATATTGGGTCTGAGATCAAAAGTAACATTTCTGTCTTTGCAGATGACACCAAGCTATGCAGTGGAATAACGTCCTTACAGGATGTCGCCAATTTACAAGCCGACCTCAATGCTCTGTCTAATTGGGCGACTATGTGGCAGATGAGGTTTAATGTTGATAAATGTAAAGTTATGCACTTGGGGGCTAAGAATATGAATGCATCATACATACTAGGGGGAGTAAAACTGGGGGGATCCGTAGTCGAGAAGGATCTGGGGGTTTTGGTAGATCATAAGCTCAATAATGGCATGCAATGCCAAGCTGCGGTTTCCAAAGCGAGCAAAGTCCTTTCTTGTATTAAGAGAGGTATGGACTCCAGAGAGAGGGATATCATTTTGCCCCTGTTCAAATTAGTAAGACCTCATCTGAAATATACAGTTCAGTTTTGGGCCCCAGTTCTCAAAAAGGATATTGGGGAACTGGAGAAAGTGCAGAGAAGGGCAACCAAACTGATAAGAGGCATGGAGGAGCTCAGCTATGAGGAAAGATTAGAGGAACTGAATTTATTCACTCTTGAGAAGAGGAGATTAAGGGGGGATATGATCAACATGTACAAATATATAAGGGGTCCATATAGTGAACTTGGTGTTGAATTATTCACTTTACGGTCAACACAAAGGACAAGGAGGCACTCTTTGCGTCTAGAGGAAAAGAGATTTCACCTATAAATACGGAAAGGTTTCTACAAAGTAAGAGCTGTGAAAATGTGGAATAGACTCCCTGCAGAGGTGGTTCTGGCCAGCTCAGTAGATTGCTTTAAGAAAGGCCTGGATTCTTTCTTAAATGTACATAATATAACTGGATACTGACATTTATAGGTAAAGTTGATCCGGGGAATATCCGATTGCCTCTCGGGGGATCTGGAAGGAATTTTTTTCCCCTGCTGTAGCAAATTGGATCATGCTCTGCTGGGGTTTTTTGCCTTCCTCTGGATCAACTGTGGGTATAGAATTGGGTATATGGGATTGTACGATATAGATTTTTTTTTTTCATGGTTGAACTGGATGGACTTGTGTCTTTTTTCAACCTGACTAACTATGTAACTATGTAACTATGAATAGCCTAAGAAGATAAGGTAAAACCGATTCTAAAGTACCTATGCCTGTGTTTATGCCTAGTGGAAAACTGAAGTAAATGGGAACAAGCGGACCTGCCAATGTATGCTAACCTATGTTAAATATATTACATATGCTCAACGCCAATGCTCAATGTCAATGCCAGTATAAGTGTAAAAAATGAACAAACTACCTCTGCCTATGGGAGGCAGGAACCCGGTGAAACCGGGAATGTGTATATATCAGGAACTGTGAACATTGTACAGAGAGGATCGCTCATCCCCACTGATTCATTCCCACTGACTTGAAAATGTTTGTATGAGGCACACGGACGTAGAAACGCAGGGATATGAAGCTGAGTTTTTCAAGGTGGGGAAGGAAGGAAGGAAGTAGCTGACCCCCTTAAAACGAATGGATTGTATATGAAATAATCAGTCCTGTGTGGAAAATATACACAAACATAAACGCATAAATGTGTGAATAAATCAGGAGGGGAAGAGGAGAAACAATGGGAGGTGAAAGAGGTGATGTACTTGGATATTCAGCTACATAGGAACAAAACTAAAGTGAAGTAAGCTCCCGCTTGGAAAGAAAGTACATTTAAAACGCATTTAAATGCACCCAGTTAAAATTAATGTCTGATGCGGTTGGTATGAGACATCTAAAAACCAGAGTGGGGAAGAGACGGGAGGTCAAACAACTTAGAAACTATCTGATATATATATATTGAACATGTAACAAATGTGTCAAGTAATTTTGGACCGACTCTCGTTACAAGTCAAGATATTTTATTGCATATGCAAGAGAAATGGTTAAATGTATATCTTCTGCTTCAGAGATCCATTTCTGCCTGTCATAGATTTACATTCAGCTTTTATAACCCTTAAACCTTCCCTTTTCCTGCTCGTAACGTCCTGACCATGTATAATTTCAACCTTTATTCTGACGTTAGCAGGAAATAGGGAAATATCCTTTTTCAGCCAACACCTTATGACAGGAAATTTCATACAATGAATACATAAATTATCTCATGGTTCGCAGCCCATATTTTGACAGATGTAAGAGTCAGCACATCTTTGCACAATAGAATATGGTCATATGACTTATTCCAGTAATTAGGGCTATTAGAGCTTATTCAGCATATTTAAGTATTAATAGAGTTATATAAAGCAAACATTTTAACTTTAGAAGATATAGTCATATTAATATGCATATTCATAGTTGACATTTAAAGTATAATTTCTAATTTCTCTAACAGCTGCCCCCTTTTATACTTATAATGTCAATAATTCAAATATCCAGGTTCTTTATTTTACCAGGTATTATCATTTAGACAAATAAGTCTTTTGAAAGGACTGTAAGTTCATCTTCATCAGGTTCCGGGTATAGTTCAGTGTTGTTCTGAAAAAACATAGTCTTTGTTAGTGATGTGTCAATCAGTCTTTGAAGAATTCCTCTAATACAAGGAATGCAGCAACATCCACACAGCGTAAGGACCGTGGCTGCCATGACAACAGAGATGAGCAAACCTTTTGCAAGATCACCCCATTTACCAAACCATTTTTCAAAGAGTCCTGTTAAGGGGTTCTCTACACCAGAGTTCTCAGTTAGTTCCTGGGATAACATTTGTAGGCCTTGCAAAGCCTTGGTGATACTTCCATCAGGTGCCGTATTATTTGGAATAAAAGTGCAGCAGAAGGTGCCGAACATTTCGCATACCCCGCCCCTTTCTGCCAGCAACATATCCAATGCTATACGGTTCTGCCACGCTGTCAAAGAGGTGGCGTCCAATTGTGCTGCTATACCTTTGATAGCATCTCTGGTGTAATTCACAAACCTCTGCTGGTTGTAGTAAATGTAGTTTATCCAGTCGACATTCTTATTGGGCTGTACCCATAGGAAGAGTGAGGTGAGTCCTGCTGTTACTTGATTCTGTGCTTTAAATTCATCCGGAACTCCTCGTGGAACACCTATTGAGTCTATATATACCTGGTTGTCAAAATGATTCTGGACACTTAAGTCTCTTAAAATAGTGTTTACCTGTTAGTCTCATCAATTTATTAGTCATAGGAACAATATAAAAGGGAAGCAACAGGCGGGTAAGGGCACAACTACCCTCCCATCTAGGTGGCAGTCTGAGCCTTAGTTTCTTGTCCCCACACAGCCACCAAACATCAGCTAGTTGCCGTTTCTGTTCCTGAAACCATTTTAGTTGATACTTAATGTCTGTAGTTGATGTTGTGGTCGCACAGTATTCAGGAGATAGAGTGCCAACCTTTGTACCATCCTTATCTTTGTTAGAGAAACTAGAAAAATTTCCTGGTAATACTTGTACTGAAGGGGGTGTACTTTGCATTTTAGTTTTAGGGTATCTCTTTTTCTCATTTGCACATTCAGACCCAGTAATATTTTCTGAAAACAGTCTTATTATGCAAGCTAAATCTGTTTCCTCTTCAGGGAGAGGAATGGTAGCTAGTTGTGGTCTTGGGTTTGCACAAGAAATACAATCACTTAACCCCTTAGATTGAGTTGTGTATCTGACCCATTCTATCCACTAATTTTTGTCTCCAAATCCTGTTTCTATACTTAATTGTTCCTTGTAAGTAAAATCTGTTTTAAACAAAGAGGTATTAAGTTGAAACTGAGTTGGCTCGGGGGCTGGGGTGTTCTGACCAGGGGTTACAACCTAAATAGTGATTCTCCCTAGTAGGTCAGATATTGTACCATATACCAATTAGTTGTATTGTTTAGTTTACAAAATTGGAGCCATTGTTACTGTAAATTAGCGCGGGGATCCCTTGTCGTGGAATCACCTCTTTGATTAGTACTTTGGCTACTGACTGTCCATCCGTGTGCGCCATAGGAAAAGTTTCCACCCACTTTATAAACCTGTACACAATAACCAGACAGTACTTATTCTCACATTTGTTCAATTCAATAAAATCCATGCATATTGTGTGAAAGGGATAAGGGGGTTGTGGGAAATGACCCCTTAAGGCTCTTAGGGCACCTTGTGCATGGTATCTGTTACAAATCGGATATGTGAGACAAAATTTTCAGAGTAGTTTTGTAAACCCATATGTTGTGTACACCCAGTACCATCCCTCCTTTTGAGGTATGGGCCTACCCATGACTCAATAACACAGCATACGTGAATAGTGATGTAGATAAGTTAGGTTTACCTTCTGTACATGTGTATATACCATTGACCAGTGTTGACCCTGTATATAACCACTTTGATTTTCACCTGCCGGTGATGTTTTCTGCATTTCTGATAACCATGTTTCATCAATAGCTCTCTGTACCTCATCATTTACTTGGGAAACTGTATATGTTTGTCATTGCTGTCCTTCAGAAGCTTCCTTTGCTGTCTTGTCTGCTAGTGCATTTCCTAGGGTAATTGGATCTGTTCCCTTTCTATGTGCCGCACATTTACAAATAGCCACTTGTGCTGGTTTTTGTACATATTCTAGAAGGGCAAGAATGAGATCTCTGTGTGATCGGTTTCCCATGGCAACGTAATCATACCCCTTTTTTCCATTGCTGGGCAAATATGTGTAGAGAAAGCGTATTGGCTGTCAGTATAAATATCTATTTATTTTTCCCTTCCCCTAGACTGCAGGCCCTTGACAGGGCTATAATGTCAGCTTGTTGTGCAGAATAGGAACTGGGAAAAGGTCTAGCTTCAATGACCTGGTCATGTGTTACTATAGCATAAGCCGTTTGATTTATCGTTTTTTCTACACGACCCATCAACAAAAATGTCAGCATCTAGAAAGGGAACATCAGTGATATCCTTCCTAGGGAGTACCCGTTCATCAATTTTGAGCTGCACAATCATGTGGATCCCCATCACCAGGTGTTGGCATTAGTGTAGCAGGATTCAATGTAGTACACTTCTTGATTGTAACGTGCGGTTGTCCCAGAAGTGTAGTCATACATGATAAATGCCTGACTGGAGATAAATAGGAGATTCTGTCTTATAGTAAGATCACCTAAATAACATGTGAGACCTTTAAGTACCAGGGGTGGAACAATACTATCAATGCAGATGACCGTATGGCCAATGAGGCTGCTACTACAGCTTGTACACAGTGGGGCAAATTAGTTAAGTAAAATGCAACTAGTTTGTGTTCGTTCTCATAAACCTGAGTGAGAGCAGAAGTCATGTACCCCTCTTTACAATCTACAGTCTGCTAAAGGGTTTCTACTGTAATTGGGTAGGCTAAGCACAGTAGAACCCACAATGAGGTGCTTCACCTTTGTAAATGCATCCTCTGCTTGCACATTCCACTGGATGGAACCTTTTGCAGACATTTGTGTACCATAGATGAGATCAGAAAGAGGCACCACCTCCGTAGCATAATTAGCTATCCATGCTCTACAAAAATTTGCCATGCCAAGAAATTACATCATTTCTTTATTTTTACGTGGTTTGGGGGCTTGAAGGATGGCTTCTTTTCGGATCTCATCTGGATGTCTGCCTTTTTGAGATATAATGTAACCCTGGTATTTCACCTTGGTTTTCAAAAGTTGTATTTTATTTTGCTAACCTTGTGACCTTGTTCTGCGAGGAAATGCATCAGAGCCAAGGTGTCAATTTTACATTGTCGCTCCAGAGGAGCCGCTACCAGAATGTCATCCACATACAAGAGAATTTGACTCCCACTGGGAGGTACAACTCGAGACAAAGCATTGAACATTTCTTGTGAGTTTTCCCTTGTACATAAGTGCAAACCAGAACTGACTGTCTGTCTTAATTAGCCCTACGTCTGTCTTTCCTTTTGATCACAAGAAATCGGGGACGTCTTTTAAGGCATCCCCTTCCCCTCGGGTCAAAAAGTGTCAGTCACTGTCTTTTGTCAAAACTTCAATCACGCAAGTTCTGGTTGTACATTCAACAAACCACGCTAATCTGTACCTCTGATTCCCTCTGGATTTCAGTTCCTCATCTGTTAATTTGACCCAGTCTGTGATAAGTTCTCCCAGCTCATGCCATGATACCTCAGAGTTCCGCGTGACCGAAACATGAGGTACAGTATCCTGCCTGTATATTTGCAGAATAGGCTGTGGTAGGAGACAAGTAGCCATGTTATTTCCTTTCTTATCACAGTACAGGTATCTTAAGAGCACTTCAGTGTTAGTGCAACTCATTAACTGTTTCTCATAAGACCTATCAGGCCCAGTGGTCCTTTTGTAGTAGATAGTGCAATAGAGGTTTGTCTGGACCTTGTACCTTTCCTCACAGGCTCTTCAATTATTTCTGTCAGGGTTTTGGGCATCTTTAATCCCTCAGTTTGTAAATCCAAGCTGTACCAGTATCAGGGCTTATTATCCACAGCTGTGATTTGTTTTTCACACAGCCGATGGGCTTTGAGGCCCCCCTCCACTGGTACGACAGAAATATCAAGAGCATGCAACATGTCTCTACCCAACGAATTAACAGGACATTTAGTTGACATTACAATTTTACACTGAGCCTTTTTACCTGTCTGTGGATTTTCCACAGTAAGGCCTTCAGACACGGCCTCCTGGTGCATCAACCCATTTGCAGATTTTACATATACTAAACCTTTTCCCTTTACCCCTGGTGGCATATCCAGCGGGTGTATCAGGGTCCTACAAGTCCCAGTGTCACAGAGACTACTCTTTGCAACCCAGGTTATTTCTGGCTTGGCTTCAGCATGCAAACAAGTTTCAACATTACACACATCCAAAATATCAGATTCTTTCCCATCCTTCTGCTTCTCTCTCTGCAGACACACTTTTACCATACAGGAAACACTCCCCCCTCATCCTTTTCTTTACTTTCTTTTTTGGTTGGAAGTGTCCCTCAGCATGCCTCACATACTTGATTAGCTCCTAGAGTCTGCAGATCCTATGGTTAATCATGTGTTCGTTAACAAAACTTGATATAAGGACTAGCAGCCCCTTCAGGATTGCATTCTTTAGCTGTTGTTCATATGGGCTATCGTTCACTTGATCTACTGGGATTTCTATCCCAGAGTGGTTTTTAAAATTCTTCTTTATCCTAACAATGAAATTATCCACTGTTTCCTCTTCTCCCCATATACACTGATTTATAATGGACCAGTCGGCTTGACGTATCCATCTATCCTCTCTCTATCTTTGCTATAAGAGCATTTCTTCTGTTTTTGAGTGCTGCATCATCCTGAGGCAACACCCCTCCCTGGTTGTTTAATCCACTCCAATCTCCCACTACATGATGCCAGTCAGGTCCCAGTACCTGTCTGGTGACCTGCTCTATTTCCCTCACATTGAGATGATAGCTAGCAACCATTCCCATGATACCATCCCTGAATTGAGCTATGTGGACCTTGGGATTGCTGTAAGGAGGGTCAGCGGGGTAACTTGTTGCATACCTCTGTCCCATCTGGTGGTGGGGACTGCAGGTCTGCAATAGGGAATTGGGAGTGGGTGGTGAAGTCAGAGGGGGAGCAGCGTCTGTCGGTGGGATTGGAGAGTCCTCTAAAGGGTGTGTAGGGGCTGTCGGGTGCATTAGGTTTGTCGCATTTTGTTCAGTCAATACTTGCTGCACTAAACTTCGGAGGACGGTCATATTATTGTCCTCCTCTTTGTCTAAAAACATAGTCTTTTTATGATTTTTTTATGATTTTAACCTACAGTTAGCCTCCTCAAGCCATTTCTTTGCCTGGGGAAGACCTAATTTATTCTGTTTCCTTATTTTTCTTTTCTTTTTTTTTTTTTTTAATATATATATATATATACATATATATACTCATACATACATGCCGGCATAATTTTTATTTATTTTTTAAGCTTTCTACACAACACAGTATTACACAACAATCCTTATTTAAAAATGCATCAAAATCATACTTTGTTTTTCATGTCTTAAGGAGTTTCACATTCTCTTTGTCTAGACTACACATATACTTTGCATCATCATTCAAACCATCAGACTTTCCATGGATCATACTCATTTTAACGTGCACACGGAGTTTTTTTTGTAAGGTCTTCTCACACTGACACAATACCTGCACACAGTATCTTATCACTTCTGCAGCTACTCACAAACTTTCTAGTCGTGACATATCACTTCTAGATTATTGATCTTGTGTGCTGCTATAATACTGGTGTCTTGTCTTCTTACTTAATGTTTTTTTCATTTATAGGGAGAATGAACAGAATTACAAGGCGAACGTAAATTCACCTGACTGGTCAACCCCCCCTGATCAAAACATTAATATTTCAGTAAACTGTAGGGAGCATGAACAGAATTACAAAAGAGACTTCATTTCTCTCGACTGTTGTTCCCACACGTTATCAAAACATTAATATTTGTTGATTCAACGGTATTTATAAATGCCTGTACAGGTTTTTTACACAACATACGAGGCTGGCTGAGCGCAAGGGCTCGTCAAATTACCTCTATTTGTTACCTGGAAATCTATCAGGCCATACCTTTGTATCAACAGGGGTTCATGTTTTTGATGTAGGAATATTTATGTGTCCCCCACGGGAATTCCTGCAGTTTACAAGGCTGTCAGGACCTAGGTCCTTTGTCGACAAATTTCCTTTATCTGCACCCGGGTATTGGAATGGGACCATACTCCTATATCAAAGGGATTTAAACTACGGACGTATCTACTTATATTCCCTCAACTTGGATAAAGCAAAACATATACACAACAGATAAACATTCAATTAATCTCTATATTAGATGTATGTAACAAAATCCCTTAATTCATTAAATCCCTAATCACATTTAGGCCTAAAAGTATAATATAATAAATGAAAATATCTTACCTTGCCCCGAGAGCGGTCTCTTGTGCTGATCCGGTAAGTCGCTGCCCGGGAGGCACTAGTTCAGTGAGCCGGCCTCTGTTAACGTCAAATTTAAGACGGAGGACTTACAGTTTTTTGCCGTACGGACATCGGTTCACTGGGTTGTTGGCTAGTGCTTTCCAGGAATTTGGACTTCCGTTTTCGAAGGACCAAAAATGTCAAGTAATTTTGGACCGACTCTCGTTACAAGTCAAGATATTTTATTGCATATGCAAGAGAAATGGTTAAATGTATATCTTCTGCTTCAGAGATCCATTTCTGCCTGTCATAGATTTACATTCAGCTTTTATAACCCTTAAACCTTCCCTTTTCCTGCTCGTAACGTCCTGACCATGTATAATTTCAACCTTTATTCTGACGTTAGCAGGAAATAGGGAAATATCCTTTTTCAGCCAACACCTTATGACAGGAAATTTCATACAATGAATACATAAATTATCTCATGGTTCGCAGCCCATATTTTGACAGATGTAAGAGTCAGCACATCTTTGCACAATAGAATATGGTCATATGACTTATTCCAGTAATTAGGGCTATTAGAGCTTATTCAGCATATTTAAGTATTAATAGAGTTATATAAAGCAAACATTTTAACTTTAGAAGATATAGTCATATTAATATGCATATTCATAGTTGACATTTAAAGTATAATTTCTAATTTCTCTAACAAAATGAAATACTTGAAGGGACTCTGAAGGGACTCTAAAGGGACTCTGAGTAAACCCAAAAGTGTTGGACGGTGCCCATGGATGCCTAGAAACTCTGGGCCACATAAGGATTAGACCGTATATCGGTCTGATTGAATATCTGCACAGGGGGGGCTGTCTCCTTTCCCCCTCCTTGCCCCCCTTTTTTTATGGTATTAAACTGGTTGATATCCCTTTTACGCCCACACTCCTTTTTTTTTTTTTCGCTGCTCCAAGAGGAACCCAGCGGCCCAAAATAAAACCTGTTATACACAGGCCCTCTTCGGTAGGGTTGCAATTCTAGGGGAGAGTATAACAGACTTACCCCGATAAGCAGAAGGGTATAATATATAATCAGGGAGTAAAACTGGGGAAACGAATAAGACCTGTTAACAAAAATAAGATGAGCAAAACCACGAGGGGGATGGCCCCCAAGACTCCTAGGAATAGTACAGCAAATAGTACAATTAAACAGTACATGACCCAGGAGGTAAGCTCAAAGAGTCCAGGAACAGGAGTACAAAAGCAGGATAAAGGCGAAAAGACAACAGAAAAGGGGTCAAGGAGTATGGAAAAGAAGGGAGGAGAGACATCAGATCGATCTAAAAGGGATCAAACAACAGAAAGTGAACTAGAAATAAGCAGAGCAGAAGAGCAATGGGCAGATGCACAAATTCCTACAAAGGGAGAAATGACCGAGACGCTAATGAGACTAGAAAACGCAATAAAGGCAGAAATTAATATTTTAAGAATAGATTTCGGACATCTTCTGTCAAGAGTAGAAGTGATGGAAGAAAGAGCGGATAAACAGGATCGGGAATTAAGCAAATTAAAGGAGCAGGAATTAAATAATACAACAAAACCAGAGAAACATACTATATCGATTAGAAGATCAAGAGAACAGAAACAGAAGACAGAACCTGAGAATCCGCTCTCTACCAGAGGAAAAAGGAGAAGACCTGAAGAAAACTATGAATATAATATTCAAGCCCATATTGGATATGGGGGCAGAAGACTCCCTTAAAATTGAGCGAGTGCATCGTGTCGGCAAACTAAGGAATGGAGAAAACGACTGGCCGAGAGACATTATTGTAAGGTTCCGGTATTACGAAGAAAAAGCAGATATTTCAATGAAAATAAGAGGAAAACCCCCTATCCAATTCCAAGGAAAGGAGCTGCAGATCTTCACAGACTTAGCACCTGAGACATTGGCAAGGAGGCGATTATTGAAGCCACTTTTGGAGCAAATGAAGACACAGAATATCAAATATAACTGGGAGTTCCCGGCCTGTCTTATAGGCCAGAAAGAAGGAAGATCAGCAAGGAACTTGTGGGATTTTGTAATAAATTAGATTTGCAGGTCCCAGACCTACCGGGATGGATAGAGAAAGATAACTGAGATCTGGGGCATAGGAAACTATGAGTTTGAAAAGGGGGAAGAGGTGGGGTTTGTTCCTTTTTTTTTTGGGGGGGGGGGTCGGAGGCGGGGGTTAGGGGAGGGAGGAGGGGGAGGGTTCAGGGGGCGGAAAAGGCTGACCGGGCCACCGTGCAGCGTTTTGGGCTTCCTCACCCTCCCCAAATTCAAGGAGAGGGGGAGGGAGGCAGAGTGGCAGGGTCTGAGCTGCACCTCCAAAATGAGAGAACCAGGAGGAAAGACCAATAATGGTTTTAAGGCCAATAATGGGCCAAAAGGGAGGAGGGAGGATGGGAGGGGGAGAGGGAGGGGGTGGGAAGGGAAAGAACGGGAGGAGGAAGGGGGGGTTTTGTAAAGGGGGAGTGGGAAGGAGGGGAGAGGGGAGGAGGGAGGGATCTGGGGGAGAGGGAAAGGGGTTTTGTAAAGGAGGGGATTCTACCTTTTTGACAAAAAAGAAAGGGAAAAGGCGATGAAAGACAGATAAAATGTAAACAGTATAAAAGGAAAGAGAAAAAAAAAGAAAAAGAAAATATAGATGTCAGCAATAAATTTCCTGTCCTATAATGTCAGAGGTCTTAATATACCTACCAAAAGAGAGCTTAAGCATTATAGAGCAGATGTGGTCTTCTTACAGGAGAAAAATCAAATAATGAAAAAATGGACTGCCACACTCCAAAAACCTTTCGGTGGCTTTTATTTAAAATGACATCAAACAAATGGCACTACAGGTCACAGCAAAGCAAAGGAACAGCTGACGCGTTTCACACTTTTAAATAGTGCTTACTCATAGCTGAGATTCTACCTTTTTGACAAAAAGAAAGGGAAAAGGCGATGAAAGACAGATAAAATGTAAACAGTATAAAAGGAAAGAGAAAAAAAAAGAAAAAGAAAATATAGATGTCAGCAATAAATTTCCTGTCCTATAATGTCAGAGGTCTTAATATACCTACCAAAAGAGAGCTTAAGCATTATAGAGCAGATGTGGTCTTCTTACAGGAGACCCATCTGACCCTAGAATCAAATATTAAATTATACTCACCCAATTTCCCGAACTGGTTCTATGGAGATACTATCTCTAAAAGGGTTTTCTAGGGAAATTAGGTTCACATTGGAGGATAGAATGACGGACAAAGATGGTAGATATATTTTTCTAAAAGGGAAGTTGGGGGAAATGAAATGTACACTCCTAATGTGAACCCCATTAAATATCTCATTGAAACTCTGGGGAAACTGAAGGATTTTGGGGTGGGGTATATAATTTTGATGGTAGATATGTACTTTTGTTTGGATCCGGCAGTGGACAGTAAGTCCCGGTTACAGGGGACAAATAACATACAACTGACAAAGATAAAAAAAAAAATGCATAGTAGTCAGATGGTTGATATATGGAGGATTATGCATCCAAAATCAAAGGACTATACATTTTTTTCCCCTGTACACAGGACATACTCGAGGATAGACCACATAATGGTCGAACATAGAATGTCAGATATGGTCATGGAAACGAACATGGAAATTATGGGCCTAGAATTGCCTCACTCTCTGACCATGCCCCTGTAAGCATGAATTTAAAAGTGCCCGAATATCATAGACAACCTTATACTTGGCGACTAGTGATGAGCCGAACACCCCCGGGTTCGGTTCGCACCAGAACCCGCGAACGGACCGAAAGTTCGAACGAACATTAGAACCCTATTAAATACAATGGATGCGAACGTTCGAATTCTAAAGTGCTAATTATAACAACTATTATGCATGTTATTGTCCTAAAAAGGGTTTGGGAACCCGGGTTCTGCACCAGGGGACATGTATCAATGCAAAAAGAAGTTTTAAAAACGGTCGTTTTTCGGGAGCAGTCATTTTAATGATGCATAAAGTGAAAAAAAAAAAGTCAAATATTCCTTTAAATATCGTACCTGGGGGGTGTCTAAAGTATGCCTGTGAAGTGCCACGTGTTTCCCGTGTTTAGAACTGTCCCTGCACAAAATGACACTTCTAAAGGAAAAAAAAGCCATTTAAAACTGCTTGCGGCTTTAATGTAATGTCTGGTCCCGGTAATATGGATGAAATTCTTTAAGAAAAATGGCATAGCTACCCCATGACCCCCCCCCCCTACCCCAGCCCATTACCAGCCCCTTTGGGTCTTGTATGGATATTAAGGGGAACCCCGCACATAAAATAAAAAAGGCCCTATATACTCTGAACAGCCCTATACAGGCGGTGCATACAAGACAGGGACTGTAGGTTTGTTCTTATGTAGAATCTGTTTGTAATTTTGAACAGGTACATTGTTGAAGTGTAGCTCCAGACCAAAAATCTATTTTTAAACTATTTGAAAAACATAGGTAAGGGTTATCACCCCTGTAACATTTGTTTTGCTGTCTGTGCCCCTGTTCAGAACATTTCACCTCACTTTCCGTCCCAATGACAACTGTTTTTGAAATGTGGTGTTTTTCTTGAAACAAGGATTGCTGATAAAGCATCAGTACAGAGGAGACACCTTTCTCCCATATTTATTCTTACAGGAGAGAATTTTCCTTCCTAGTGGTAGATTTCCTCTCACTTCCTGTTGTCTTCTTGCGTTTGCAAGTAGGAGTCGTTTGTAAGTTGGATGTTTGAAAGTAGGGACCTGCCGTATATACTCTGCAGAAATAGGCCCCTTAGTTGTTGGTGTTGGCACAACACTGTAAGCACTCACAGTTACTCTTGGTTGGTGCTGGAACGCCCTGCTGTCAACTATTATATCAGGAATTTTAATTACATATAATTGTTGAACAGTGGTAGTAAAAATTGGGCCTTTGATGGTGGTGCTGGTGCCACAACACTGTAAGCCCTGACAGTTACTCTTGGTGGGTGCAGCAATGGGCCCTGCTGTGAATTATTAGATCAAGAATTGTAATTACATGCCCCTGTTGAACAGGGGCTGAAAAATTGGGCCTTAGGCACTGGTGGCACAACACTGCAACCCCTCACAGATACTGTACTTGGAGCACAGCAATGAGCCCTGTTGCAAAGTATTGCTTCAAAAATTGTAATGACACGCCCCTGTTAAACAGGGGCTGAAAAATTGGGCCTTAGGCACTGGTGGCACAACACTGCAACTCCTCACAGATACTGTACTTGGAGCACAGCAATGAGCCCTGTTGCAAAGTATTGCTTCAAAAATTGTAATGACACGCCCCTGTTAAACAGGGGCTGAAAAATTGGGCCTTAGGCACTGGTGGCACAACACTGCAACTCCTCACAGATACTGTACTTGGAGCACAGCAATGAGCCCTGTTGCAAAGTATTGCTTCAAAAATTGTAATTACACGCCCCTGTTAAACAGGGGCTGAAAAATTGGGCGTTAGGCACTGGTGGCGGCACCCATAAACAAAAATGATCTTACAAGCTATCATCATCAATCGTATCATTGAGGACTCGGAGGAGGAGGATAGCCAGTCAACATAACAGCACAGGCACTCAGCATCAGCATCAGTCTTGAAGGGATGTGACATGTTAAAATCAATTAGTCTGTTATATCAGCATCAGGTGTGTGGTAGCTGGTGGTGATCCAAGACTGGTTCATCTTGATGAAAGTCAGTCGATCAACCGAGTCGGTGGACAGGCGCACCCTGTGATCCGTGACAAATCCTCCAGCAGCACTGAATGTGCGTTCCGAAAGAACGCTGGATGCAGGACAGGCCAGTAGCTCAATTGCATACTGTGCAAGCTCTGGCCAGTGATCCATCCTCAAGACCCAGTAAGCCAGAGGATTTTCGGTGGGGAAGGTGTCCAAGTCTGACCTTGCCCCTAGATATTCCTGCACCATGTTTATCAGACGCTGGCGATGGTTGCTGGAACCGATCATACTTTGGGGCTGCGGACTAAAGAATTGTCTGAACGCATCGGTCAGACGGCCACCTTCCCCACCGCTCCTTCTTTGACTGGCCGAAGCCTCAGCAACTCGTTGTCCAGGACCAGGAGTTTGCAACCTCCCAGTCTCTGGGAACGCGTTGCACAGACCTTTCTGCAAGGCCTCCCGGAGTTGTCTCATCCTCTGCTCCCTCTGCGACGGTAACATAAGGTCCGCAACCTTACCCTTGTACCGTGGATCAAGGAGAGTGGCCAGCCAGTAATGGTCCCTCTCCTTGATCCGAAGAATACGAGGATCCTTCCGCAGACTTTGCAGGATCAGGGAGGCCATGCAGCGTAGGTTTGCTGAGGCATTCGCTCCGGAGTCCTCTGGGTCACTAAGGACGACATGATCCGCAGCCACCTCCTCCCAGCCACGTACAAGTCCACTGGTTTCTTGGGACTGTAAATCATCCCTAAAAGACTGCTGCTGATGATGCTGAGTGCCAGCCTCCACCTCCATGCTGACACAATCCTCCTCCTCCTCCTCCTCCTCCTCCTCCTCTTCCTGTGCGATGGGTGGGACAGAAGGAACACTGTCTGGGTAAAGGGGGCCTTGAGAGGCAAGGAAGTCCTCCTCTTCCTGCCTCTGTTCTGCCTCAAGTGCCCTGTCCATTATTCCACGCAGCGTGTGCTCCAACAGGTGGACAAGAGGTACAGTGTCACTGATGCATGCACTGTCACTGCTCACCATCCTCGTGGCCTCCTCAAATGGTGCCAGGACAGTGCATGCATCCCTGATCATGCCCCACTGGCGTGGAGAAAAAAAACCAAGCTCCCCTGACCCTGTCCTGGTGCCGTAGTCGCACAGGTACTCATTGATGGCCCTCTGCTGCGTGTGCAGCCGCTGCAGCATGGCCAACGTTGAGTTCCACCTGGTGGGCATGTCACATATAAGGCGGTTCTTGGGCAGGTTCAACTCCTTTTGCAGCTCAGCCAGGCGAGCACTGGCATTATAAGATCTGCGGAAATGCACACAGACTTTCCTGGCCTGCCTCAGGACATCCTGTAAGCCCGGGTACCTTCCCAAGAAGCGCTGCACCACCAGGTTAAGGACGTGAGCCACACAGGGCACATGGGTCAGTTGTCCCTGTCGGAGGGCGGAGAGGAGGTTGGTGCCATTGTCGCAAACCACCATTCCTGGCTTAAGCTGGCATGGCGTCAACCACCTCTCGGCCTGGCCCTGCAGAGCAGACAGGACCTCTGCCCCAGTGTGGCTTCTGTCCCCCAAACACACCAGCGCAAGCACGGCATGGCATCTTTTTGCCTGCGTACTTGCGTAGCCCCGTGAACGGCTACGGAGCACCGCTGGTTCATAGGACAAACCACAGGAAGAGGCCATGGAGGAAGAAGAAGAGGAGGGGGTGGAGGAGAGAGGTGTGTCACAACCAGTAGTAGCATTTTGGAGGCGTGGCGGTGGGACAACCTCCAACACTACTGCACCTTGTCCTGAATCCTTCCCAGCTGCCAAAAGAGTGACCCAATGGGCCGTGAAAGAAAGGTAACGTCCCTGTCCATGCCTGCTGGACCATGAGTCAGCGGTAATATGCACCTTACCGCTGACCGCCCTGTCCAGCGAGGCCAAGACATTGCCTTCCACATGCCGGTAGAGAGCCGGAATAGCCTTCCGTGAGAAAAAGTGGCGTTTGGGAACCTGCCACTGAGGAACCGCACATTGCACAAACTCACGGAAGGGGGCCGAGTCTACCAACTGAAAAGGCAGCAGTTGAAGCGCTAGCAATTTAGCCAAGCTAGCATTCAACCGCTGGGCATGTGGATGGCTGGGAGTGAACTTCTTTCGACGGTCCAGCAGCTGGGGCAGGGAAATTTGCCTGCTAGAATCGGACGTCGGTGTACTGCTAGCAGAGTGGGCGCAAGTACTTGGCTGTGACACACCTAATTCTACACCTTCATTCCTCTCAGTGCATGTTTCAGAGAGGACTGAAGTTATAGTGGGGTTGGAGATCCCAGCTGATGCGGTGCAAGGAGAGGTCCGCTTTGTTCTTTGGTGTGGGTCTTTGAGGTAGGCTTGCCAACGAGCTGCATGGCAGGTCAACATATGTCTGGTCAGGCATGTGGTACCCAAGCGGCTGATGTTTTGGCCACGCGATATACGCTTGAGACATATGTTGCAAACAGCAGCTGTGCGATCTGATGCACTAGCCTCAAAAAAGGCCCACACCAAAGAACTTTTTGAATGACGGGCAGAGGCAGCGCCCTGCACAGGCGGAGCTCTGCGGTGTGATTCCGTCGGTGTACTGCCCTTACGCTGGCCACCAAAGGGCATCCTGCCTCGTTGGAGATGTGCCTCCTCCTCATCCTCCTCCTCATCCTCCTCCTCCTCCTCTCTCCTATTAGGCACCCACGTGGAGTCAGTGACCTCATCATCCCCTCCCTCCTCATCACTGGAGCCAATCTGGCAGTATGCTGCAGCTGCTGGAACATGACTGCCAGATTGGTGTCCTTCTTGAGCATCCCCTCTGTCTGCTCTCACGCTACTGCCTTCCTCTAGCTGGGTTTCATCATCAGACCCTTCGAAACGCTGGGCATCCTCCTGGAGCATGTACCCAACACTGTGCTGAAACAGTTCGGGGGACTCCTCAGGAGGAGGACATGGTGGGTCTAGGGAAGGAGTGACTGATGATTTGTCTGACATTGATACCAGGGAAGACGACGCTTTGGCAGCTGCTTTTCCAGTACCCTGAGCCTGGGTGAGAGAGGATGAGGAGGAGGAGGAGGGCTTGGTCATCCACTCTACCAAGTCTTCGGCATGATGTGGCTCAACATGTCCAGCTGCCGAAAAGAAGGACAAGCGTGTCCCATGGCCATGTGCTGATGACAATGCACCGCGTCCACGACCAGCACTGTTGCCCCCAGACACAGAGCCTGCTTGCCCTCTTTTATTGCCTCCTGACTGTCTGCCTCTCCTTGTTTGCCTTCCAGACATTCTAATAGATGGCCTGCAGGGAGATGGGAAAAAAGCAATAAGGGCTACCTTCAGGTGTCCTTCTCTGTCCCTTGAAACAAGGACTTTCACAGTGAAAGAAACTGACACTCTCCCTACCTACAGTTTTCTGTCCCTAGAAAAAATATTTTTTTTAAGCACAATATAGCACAAGGACAATTCACTCACTGTCCTTACAGGTCCCTGGAAACAAGGACTTGCAGAGTGAAAGAAAAAAAACACTCTCCCTACCTACAGTTTTCTGTCCCTAGAATAAATGTTTTTTTTAAGCACAATATAGCACAAGGACAATTCACTCACTGTCCTTACAGGTCCCTGGAAACAAGGACTTGCAGAGTGAAAGAAAAAAAACACTCTCCCTACCTACAGTTTTCTGTCCCTAGAAAAAATGTTTTTTTTAATCACAATATAGCACAAGGACAATTCACTCACTGTCCTTACAGGTCCCTGGAAACAAGGACTTGCAGAGTGAAAGAAAAAAAACACTCTCCCTACCTACAGTTTTCTGTCCCTAGAAAAAATGTTTTTTTTAATCACAATATAGCACAAGGACAATTCACTCACTGTCCTTACAGGTCCCTGGAAACAAGGACTTGCAGAGTGAAATAAACTGACACTCTCCCTACCTACAGTTTTCTGTCCCTAGAATAAATGTTTTTTTTAAGCACAATATAGCACAAGGACAATTCACTCACTGTCCTTACAGGTCCCTGGAAACAAGGACTTGCAGAGTGAAAGAAAAAAAACACTCTCCCTACCTACAGTTTTCTGTCCCTAGAAAAAATGTTTTTTTTAATCACAATATAGCACAAGGACAATTCACTCACTGTCCTTACAGGTCCCTGGAAACAAGGACTTGCAGAGTGAAATAAACTGACACTCTCCCTACCTACAGTTTTCTGTCCCTAGAATAAATGTTTTTTTTAAGCACAATATAGCACAAGGACAATTCACTCACTGTCCTTACAGGTCCCTGGAAACAAGGACTTGCAGAGTGAAAGAAAAAAAACACTCTCCCTACCTACAGTTTTCTGTCCCTAGAAAAAATGTTTTTTTTAATCACAATATAGCACAAGGACAATTCACTCACTGTCCTTACAGGTCCCTGGAAACAAGGACTTGCAGAGTGAAATAAACTGACACTCTCCCTACCTACAGTTTTCTGTCCCTAGAATAAATGTTTTTTTTAAGCACAATATAGCACAAGGAGAATTCACTCACTGTCCTTCCAGGTCCCTGGAAACAAGGACTTGCAGAGTGAAAGAAAAAAAACACTCTCCCTACCTACAGTTTTCTGTCCCTAGAAAAAATGTTTTTTTTAATCACAATATAGCACAAGGACAATTCACTCACTGTCCTTACAGGTCCCTGGAAACAAGGACTTGCAGAGTGAAATAAACTGACACTCTCCCTACCTACAGTTTTCTGTCCCTAGAATAAATGTTTTTTTTAAGCACAATATAGCACAAGGACAATTCACTCACTGTCCTTACAGGTCCCTGGAAACAAGGACTTGCAGAGTGAAAGAAAAAAAACACTCTCCCTACCTACAGTTTTCTGTCCCTAGAAAAAATGTTTTTTTTAATCACAATATAGCACAAGGACAATTCACTCACTGTCCTTCCAGGTCCCTGGAAACAAGGACTTGCAGAGTGAAATAAACTGACACTCTCCCTACCTACAGTTTTCTGTCCCTAGAATAAATGTTTTTTTTAAGCACAATATAGCACAAGGACAATTCACTCACTGTCCTTACAGGTCCCTGGAAACAAGGACTTGCAGAGTGAAAGAAAAAAAACACTCTCCCTACCTACAGTTTTCTGTCCCTAGAAAAAATGTTTTTTTTTAAGCACAATATAGCACAAGGACAATTCACTCACTGTCCTTCCAGGTCCCTGGAAACAAGGACTTGCAGAGTGAAAGAAAAAAAACACTCTCCCTACCTACAGTTTTCTGTCCCTAGAAAAAATGTTTTTTTAAGCACAATATAGCACAAGGACAATTCACTCACTGTCCTTCCAGGTCCCTGGAAACAAGGACTTGCAGAGTGAAAGAAAAAAAACACTCTCCCTACCTACAGTTTTCTGTCCCTAGAAAAAATGTTTTTTTTAAGCACAATATAGCACAAGGACAATTCACTCACTGTCCTTACAGGTCCCTGGAAACAAGGACTTGCAGAGTGAAAGAAAAAAAACACTCTCCCTACCTACAGTTTTCTGTCCCTAGAAAAAATGTTTTTTTTAATCACAATATAGCACAAGGACAATTCACTCACTGTCCTTACAGGTCCCTGGAAACAAGGACTTGCAGAGTGAAAGAAAAAAAACACTCTCCCTACCTACAGTTTTCTGTCCCTAGAAAAAATGTTTTTTTTAATCACAATATAGCACAAGGACAATTCACTCACTGTCCTTACAGGTCCCTGGAAACAAGGACTTGCAGAGTGAAATAAACTGACACTCTCCCTACCTACAGTTTTCTGTCCCTAGAATAAATGTTTTTTTTAAGCACAATATAGCACAAGGACAATTCACTCACTGTCCTTACAGGTCCCTGGAAACAAGGACTTGCAGAGTGAAAGAAAAAAAACACTCTCCCTACCTACAGTTTTCTGTCCCTAGAAAAAATGTTTTTTTTAATCACAATATAGCACAAGGACAATTCACTCACTGTCCTTACAGGTCCCTGGAAACAAGGACTTGCAGAGTGAAATAAACTGACACTCTCCCTACCTACAGTTTTCTGTCCCTAGAATAAATGTTTTTTTTAAGCACAATATAGCACAAGGACAATTCACTCACTGTCCTTACAGGTCCCTGGAAACAAGGACTTGCAGAGTGAAAGAAAAAAAACACTCTCCCTACCTACAGTTTTCTGTCCCTAGAAAAAATGTTTTTTTTTAATCACAATATAGCACAAGGACAATTCACTCACTGTCCTTACAGGTCCCTGGAAACAAGGACTTGCAGAGTGAAAGAAAAAAAACACTCTCCCTACCTACAGTTTTCTGTCCCTAGAAAAAATGTTTTTTTTAATCACAATATAGCACAAGGACAATTCACTCACTGTCCTTCCAGGTCCCTGGAAACAAGGACTTGCAGAGTGAAATAAACTGACACTCTCCCTACCTACAGTTTTCTGTCCCTAGAATAAATGTTTTTTTTAAGCACAATATAGCACAAGGACAATTCACTCACTGTCCTTACAGGTCCCTGGAAACAAGGACTTGCAGAGTGAAAGAAAAAAAACACTCTCCCTACCTACAGTTTTCTGTCCCTAGAAAAAATGTTTTTTTTTAAGCACAATATAGCACAAGGACAATTCACTCACTGTCCTTCCAGGTCCCTGGAAACAAGGACTTGCAGAGTGAAAGAAAAAAAACACTCTCCCTACCTACAGTTTTCTGTCCCTAGAAAAAATGTTTTTTTTAAGCACAATATAGCACAAGGACAATTCACTCACTGTCCTTCCAGGTCCCTGGAAACAAGGACTTGCAGAGTGAAAGAAAAAAAACACTCTCCCTACCTACAGTTTTCTGTCCCTAGAAAAAATGTTTTTTTTAATCACAATATAGCACAAGGACAATTCACTCACTGTCCTTACAGGTCCCTGGAAACAAGGACTTGCAGAGTGAAAGAAACTGACACTCTCCCTACCTACAGTTTTCTGTCCCTAGAATAAATGTTTTTTTAAGCACAATATAGCACAAGGACAATTCACTCACTGTCCTTCCAGGTCCCTGGAAACAAGGACTTGCAGAGTGAAAGAAACTGACACTGTCCCTACCTACAGTTTTCTGTCCCTAGAATAAATGTTTTTTTTAAGCACACTATAGCACAAGCACAAAACACACTGACACTCTCCCTACCTATCCTTCTCTTTCCCTAAACTAAAGGAATCCAGGTTAAGCAAGAAAGAAATAACAGTCACTGTCCCTGCCTATGCTGCTCTATCCCTGCTCCGGAACACACTACACTAGGCCGCCGTGCTGGCGGCCTTTTATAGTGTGGGGCGTGTACTAAACACCCTCAGCAATAATTGGCCACAGGCATCCTGCCTGTGGCCAATCATTGCTCTCCTCGCTGCCGGCGCTGTGATTGGCCAAGCATGCGGGGTCACAGTGCATGCTTGGCCAATCACAGCGCCTGGATGACACTGCGATGGCGTAGTGCATTGTGGGCCGTTCGCGTCACTCGAATTTGGCGCGAACGGCCCAAATCGTTCGATCTTCGTCGAACGATCGAACAGCCGATGTTCGAGTCGAACGTATGTTCGACTCGAACACGAAGCTCATCCCTATTGGCGACTAAATGAAGAACTGCTCCGGGATGAAGAAGGATTAAAGAGGGTGGAAAAGGAATTAGAACATTATTTTCAGATAAACGATACGGAAGGGATATCAGGGGCAACCCTATGGGAGGCACACAAAGCCTACATTAGGGGGATCTTGATTTCAGAGGGGGCAAGGAAAAAAAAGAGAGAAGTAGAAAACTTAACTTGCTGATAGAAGAAATATTCAAAATTGAGCAAGAGCATAAAAAACAACAGGGGCAACAACAAGAGTTATATCATGAATTAGTAAGGAAAAGGGATGAACTTAACCACTTAACGACCGCCCACTGTAAATATACGTCAGCAGAATGGCACCGACAGGCAGAATCACGTACATATACGTGATTGCCTTTGTATAGTTGGGGGGTCCGATCGGACCCCCCTTCTTTACAGTGGGTGGTCGTTTTACCTTCGGGAGCGATCCGGCATGAGGGGACGGCCGTTCGATTCCGGCCACCCCCTCTCGATCGCTCCCGGCGAATGAGAGAGCTTCCCCTGCCTGCCAGGAAGGAGGAAGTGATGTCATCTCTCCTGGGGCGCTCACATATACCGAGCGCCGTACAGGAGAAGATGCAGGTTAGTACACAAAACAGCACACTGACACCAGGACACATAGGCACATAAATCGCCCCCCCTAGGCCCCCCCAGACACCCCCAGATCACCCCCAGCCCCCCCCCCCAGCCCCCAGTCACAGTGTCACTGATTGCAGTGACCATTTATTTAGTGATCACTGCAATCAGTGACATTTGTGACTGTAAAAGTGTCACTACATTTAGTTTTAGGTCCAGTGTAGCCCCCTAACCCCCCCTAATAAAGGTTTAACCCCCTGATCACCCCCCAGATAACCCTTTCACCCCCTAGCACCGCCGTCACTAAGCAATCATTTTTCTGATCGATGTCTTAGCGTCGGCGATGCTGATCGGTAGCCAGTAATTTTTTTTAGGTTCGCCGCAGGTTTTTATAGCGTCGGGTACCCCCATATATTACCTAATAAAGGTTTAACCCCCTTGATCACCCCCCAGGTAACCCTTTCACCCCCTAGCACCGCCGTCGCTATGCGATCATTTTTCTGATCGATGTCTTAGCGTCGGTGATGCTGATCGGTAGCCAGTAATTTTTTTTAGGTTCGCCGCAGGTTTTTATAGCGTCGGGTACCCCCATATATTACCTAATAAAGGTGTAACCCCCTTGATCACCCCCCAGGTAACCCTTTCACCCCCTAGCACCGCCGTCACTATGCGATCATTTTTCTGATCGATGTCTTAGCGTCGGTGATGCTGATCGGTAGCCAGTAATTTTTTTTAGGTTCGCCGCAGGTTTTTATAGCGTCAGGTACCCCCATATATTATCTAATAAAGGTTTAACCCCCTGATCGCCCCCCAGGTAACCCTTTCACCCCCTATCACCACTGTCGCTAAGCAATCGTTTTTATGATCGTTGTCTTAGTGTCGGTGATGCCGATAGGTAGCCAGTAATTTTTTTTTAGGTTCGCCGTCAGGTTTTTATATAGCGTCAGGTACCCCCATATATTACCTAATAAAGGTTTTAACCCCCTAATTGCCCCTAGTTAACCCTTTCACCAGTGATCATCATATAAGTGTTACGGGTGACGCTGGTTAGTTAGTTTGCTTTTTATAGTGTCAGGGCACCCACCGTATATAACCCAATAAAGGTTTTAACCCCCTGATCGCCCGGCGGGTGATATCAGTTAGGTTTTAGCGTCAGAGAGGGTCTGCATCACACCCCAGGCAGCGTCAGGTTAGTGCCAGTAGCGCTAACACCCACACGTGAAGCATACACCCCCCTTAGTGGTATAGTATCTGATCAGCTCAATATCTGATCTGATCAGATCTATACTAGCGTCCCCAGCAGTTTAGGGTTCCCAAAAACGCACTGTTAGTGGGATCAGCCCAGATACCTGCTAGCACCTGCGTTTTGCCCCTCCGTCCAGCCCAGGCCACCGAAGTGCAGTATCGATCGATCACTGTCACTTGCAAAACACAACACACATAACTGCAGCATTCGCAGAGACAGGCCTGATCCCTGCGACTCCAGTGCTGTAGGAGGTGATTTCACCACCACAGTTAAAAAAAAAAAGCATATATGCCGAAGCATTGGGGCAGCAGGAGCGGAGGAGCGATTTTGCTCCTAATGCCGCGTATATACGGTCGAAATTCCGACGGAGGCTTGCCCGTGGAAAAGTCTGACCATGTGTACGCGGCATAACTTTTGCGAGAAGATGCCCCCATGCTGCGGCATATATAAATGGTGCATGTATGCCCATCATTAGAAGTGGGTGTATGAAGGGCGGTATTCTAATGGTGGGCATACCCACCGATCAATCTTTTTTTTTCGTTCAGCCAACAGGCTGCATGAAAAAAAAGATTACAATACATGTCCAACAAGGACCAGCAACGTACTGGTATGTTGCTGGACTTTGAATGTTTATACCAGAATGATGCCTGCGGGTTTAGGTATCATCTTGGTATCATTCTTTTCAGCCAGCGGCCGGCTTTCATGTAAAAGCAATCCTAGTGGCTAATTAGCCTCTGGACTGCTTTTACAAGCAGTGGGAGGGAATGTCCCCCCCCGGATATAAAAATCGCCATTGGGAAATTGGGAAAGCATTTTATCACACCGATCTTGGTGTGGTCAGATGCTTTGAGGGCAGAGGAAAGATCTAGGGTCCAATAGACCCCAGTTTTTTCAAAAAAGAGTACCTGTCATTACCTATTGCTATCATAGGGGATATTTACATTCCCTGAGATAACAATAAAAGTGATAAAAATAAATAAATATGGAAGCAACAGTTTAAAAATAAAATAAAAAAGTAAAATTAATAATAAAAAAAAAAAAAAAAAAAAAGCACCCCTGTCCTGCCCTGCTCTTGCCCTATGGCGAACGCAAGCGTCGGTCTGGCGTCATATGTAAACAGCAATTGCACCATGCATGTGAGGTATCACCGCAAAGGTCAGATCGAGGGCAGTAATTTTAGCAGTAGACCTCCTCTGTAAATCTAACGGGGTAACCTGTAAATGCTTTTAAAGGATTTTAAATCGCCAATGCACGTTTGTGCGAAATTTTAAAGCATGTCGTGTTTGGTATCTATGTACTCGGCCTAAGATCATCTTTTTTATTTCATCAAACATTTGGGCAATATAGTGTGTTTTAGTGCATTACAATTAAAAAAAGTGTATTTTTTCCCAAAAAAATGCGTTTGGAAAATCGCTGCGCAAATACTGTGTAGAAAAAAAAAATGCAACACCCACCATTTTATTCTGTAGGGCCTTTGCTTTAAAAATATATATAATGTTTGGGGGTTCAACATAATTTTCTTGCAAAAAAAAAAAATGTTTTCATGTAAACAAAAAGTGTCAAAAAGGGCTTTGTCTTCAAGTGGTTAGAAGAGTGGATGTAAGCTTCCTAATGTTGTGTATAAAATGTCAGAACAGTTCAAAACCCCCCCAAATGACCCCATTTTGGAAAGTAGACACCCCAAGCCATATACTGAGAGGCATGTCGAGTCCATGGAATATTTTATATGTTGACACAAGTTGCGGAAAAAATACAATTTTTTTTTTTTTTTTTGCACAAAGTTGTCACTAAATGATATATTACTCAAACATGCCATGGGCATATGTGGAATTACACCCCAAAATACATTCTGTTGCTTCTCCTGAGTACGGGGATACCACATGTGTGAGACTTTTTGGGAGCCTAGCCGCGTACGGGACCCCAAAAACCAAGCACCGCCTTCAGGCTTTCTAAGGGTGTCAATTTTTGATTTCACTTCTCACTGCCTATCACAGTTTCGGAGGCCATGGAATGCCCAGATGGCACAAAACCCCCCCAAATGACCCCATTTTGGAAAGTAGACACCCCAAGCTATTTGCTGAGAGGTATTGTGAGTATTTTGCAGATCTCGCTTTTTGTCACAAAGTTTTGAAAATTGAAAAAAAAAAGAAAAAACAAAAAATGTTCTTTCTTCATTTTCAAAAACAAATGAGAGCTGTAAAATACTCACCATGCCTCTCATCAAACAGCTTGGGGTGTCTACTTTCCAAAATGGGGTCATTTGGGGGGGTTTTGTGCTATTTTGGCATTTTATGGCCTTCAAAACTGTGATAGGTAGTGAGGAGTGAAATCAAAAATTTGCGCCCTTAGAAATCCTGGAGGCGGTGCTTGGTTTCCGGGGTCCCGTACGTGGCTAGGCTCCTAAAAAGTCCCACACATGTGGTATCCCCGTACTCAGGAGAAGCAGCAGAATGTATTTTGGGGTGCAATTCCACATATAACCATGGCATGTGTGAGCAATATATCATTTAGTGACAACTTTTTGTAATTTTTTTTTTGTCATTATTCAATCACTTGGGACAAAAAAAAAATATTCAATGGGCTCAACATGCCTCTCAGCAATTTCCTTGGGGTGTTTACTTTCTAAAATGGGGTCATTTGGGGGGGTTTTGTACTGCCCTGTCATTTTAGCACCTCAAGAAATGAGATAGGCAGTCATAAATTAAAAGCTGTGTAAATTCCAGAAAATGTACCCTAGTTTGTAAACGCTATAACTTTTGCGCAAACCGATAAATATACGCTTATTGACATTTTTTTTACTAAAGACATGTGGCTGAATACATTTTGGCCTAAATGTATGACTAAAATTGAGTTTATTCGATTTTTCTTATAACAAAAAGTAGAAAATATCATTTTTTTTCAAAATTTTCGGTCTTTTTCCGTTTATATCGCAAAAAATAAAAATCGCAGAGGCAATCAAATACCATTAAAAGAAAGCTCTATTTGTGGGAAGAAAAGGACGCAAATTTCGTTTGGGTACAACATTGCATGTCCGCACAATTTACAGTTAAAGCAGCGCAGTGCAAAATTCTGAATTCACCTCTGGTCCTTTAGCTACCAAATGGTCCGGGGCTTAAGTGGTTAAAGAATTAATGGAACAAGAGACTAAAATAAAGCTACATCGCATAGCAAAAGAAAGATATAAGTGGGGAAACAAGTCTAGTAAACATCTAGCAAGAATGGTACAAAAAAAAAGACCAGAAATTTCATAGAAAAGATTAAAAAAAAGAACGGAGAGGTAGTGCACATAACTAAGGATATAGCAGACACATTTAAAAACTACTATGAGGGGTTGTACTCAGTAGAGCAGAAGAGATGGGAGGTAGGAGAGAAACAACTAAAAATAAAATAATTCTTAAGAAAGGCGGGATTGCATAGGATCAATGAGGATGAAAGAACGGCATTAGATAGACCCATAACGGAAGAAGAAATAAGTAATGCACTGAGAGACTCAGCCCCAGGGAAAAGTCCCGGCCCCGACGGGTTTACAGCATTATATTTTAAAAAATGTAAGGAAATTTTGATACCTAGGATATGTAATTATATGAATGGATTAGGGACGGACTATGAAATGGGAAGGGAGGCCTCAGTAGCTATAATAACTGTCATACCAAAGGAGGGGAAAGATGAAAGGTTATGCTCCGGATATAGGCCGATCTCGCTATTAAACGCGGATGTAAAACTATACGCGAAAGTCTTGGCAGAAAGAATGAAGGGACTGATGCCCACACTGGTCCATCCGGATCAGGTGGGATTTATCCCAGGTGGGGAGGGGAGGGACAATGGTGTGAGAGCATTGCTCCTCCTCCAGAAAATAAAAGAGAATGGGTCCCCAGGTCTACTTCTGTCAGTAGACGCAGAAAAGGCATTCAACAGGGTAGACTGGGGACTTATGATACAAACCCTGGAAATTATGGGCCTGGGAGCCAGGATGATACAATGGATTAAAACATTATATCAGCACCCTATGGGTAGGGTTAAAATAAATGGCACACTGTCTCTAGCTTTTGAGATGAAAAATGGGACAAGACAGGGATGCCCCCTGTCCCCCCTCTTGTTCGTGTTGTCCCTAGAATCTCTGCTCGCGACGGTACGAAACAACCCAGACATTAAAGGGATCAGAATGGAGGAAGACGAACATAAACTCTCAGCTTTCGCGGACGATGTCTTGTTCTTTATTAGTAATCTGTCACGTACCAAGTGTGACCAGAACTGTGCAGCTAGCAACAGAGGAACACAAAACACGTATAAGTGAAGTATAAAGATTTATTAAAGATAAGTGAAATAATATATATATATAACCACCGCCAATACCACACAGTGCACAACAACCAATACCAAACAGAACCCACAATTAATAACAGTAACAGACAAATATGTACAAGTAATGGGGAAACCAGAATCATAAACAGGGCCAGGCCGAGGTCAAACACAGGGGGATCAGCAGATGGGGTAAGGATGGATCAGGACAGGGAGACAGGATCAAGCAGGGGGCAACCAGGCTGCAGAGCAGGGATCAGGGATTAGGACGGACACAACAGGTTCAGGATCAGGTTACAGGTTCAGGTTACAGGGATCAGGATACATGGATCAAGGTTCAAGCAGACAGGCTACAGGTCAGGGCACGAGGACGATACCAGGGCAGTGTGTGTATACACCTGCCGGGTATTTATAGGAATGCCTGATTAGCTTCAGGTCACACCTGATCGGAGGGAGGGCAGTCTGCTCCACACTGCCAGGATCCATCCGCTGGTGGAAACCAGTACTGCGTCCAAAAGATAATACAACACCAGCAGGGAAAGATTCTCCTGACAGTTACAAACTGCCAGGAGACACCTGCTGGTGGACCACAGTACTGCAAGATAAATAATAAATGCCACCAGCGGATGGAACCTTTCCTGACAGTACCCCCCCTCAAAGGAGCGGCCTCCGGACGCTCCAACTAGCTGTTGCCGGAGAAAGTTCATGGCAATCAGCTGGGTAGTAGGCAAAGTCACATCCGGGCAGACAATCACATCAAGCTGGGCAGCAGGCAGGAACACCTCGGGCTGGGCAGCAGGCTCCGGGTCATTGAGCTGGGCAGCAGACAGGAACACTTCGGGCTGGGCAGCAGGCCCCGGGTTATCGAGCTGGGCAGCAGGCAGGAACACCTCGGGCTGGGCAGCAGGCTCCGGGTCATCGAGCTGGGCAGCAGGCAGGAACACCTCGGGCTGGGCAGCAGGCTCCGGGTCATCGAGCTGGGCAGCAGGCAGGAACACTTCGGGCTGGGCAGCAGGCTCCGGATCATCAAGCTGGGCAGCAGACAGGAACACTTCGGGCTGGGCAGCAGGCTCCGGGTCATCGAGCTGGGCAGCAGGCTCCGGGTCATCGAGCTGGGCAGCAGGCAGGGACACTTCGGGCTGGGCAGCAGGCTCCGGATCATCAAGCTGGGCAGCAGACAGGAACACTTCGGGCTGGGCAGCAGGCTCCGGGTCATCGAGCTGGGCAGCAGACGGGATCATCTCAGGCTGGGCAGCGGACGGGATCATCTCAGGCTGGGCAGCAGACGGGATCATCTCAGGCTGGGCAGCAGACGGGATCATCTCAGGCTGGGCAGCAGACGGGATCATTTCAGGCTGGGCAGCAGACGGGATCATCTCAGGCTGGGCAGCAGACGGGATCATCTCAGGCTGGGCAGCAGACGGGATCATCTCAGGCTGGGCAGCAGATGGGATCATCTCAGGCTGGGCAGCAGACGACATACCCTCGAGCCGGGAAAAGGGCTCCACAACCTCGGGCCGGGAAACGGGCACCACAACCTCAAGCCGGGAAACGGGCACCACAACCTTAAGCCGGGAAACGGGCACCACAACCTCAAGCCAGGGAACGGGCACCGCAGCGGGCACCACAACCTCAGGCCGGGAAACGGGCACCACAACCACAGGCCGGGAAACGGGCACCACAACCACAGGCCGGGAAACGGGCACCGGATCTTCCGACTGGGACACTGTCATCAGGGCTTCAGTTTGGAAGGCTGGCACGGGAACTCCATGTTGGCAGGCTGGCACAGGGTCTTCAGGCTGGCAGGCTGGTACAGGGTCTTCAGGCTGGCAGGCTGGTACAGGGTCTTCAGGCTGGCAGGCTGGTACAGGGTCTTCAGGCTGGCAGGCTGGTACAGGGTCTTCAGGCTGGCAGGCTGGCACAGGGTCTTCAGGCTGGCAGGCTGGCACAGGGTCTTCAGGCTGGCAGGCTGGCACAGGGTCTTCAGGCTGGCAGGCTGGTACAGGGTCTTCAGGCTGGCAGGCTGGTACAGGGTCTTCAGGCTGGCAGGCTAGCTCGAGAACCACAGACTGGAAGGCTGGCTCGAAAACCGCAGGCTGGAAGGCTGGCTCAAGGACCGCAGGCTGGAAGGCTGGCTCAAGGACCACAGGCTGGAAGGCTGGCTCAAGGACCGCAGGCTGGAAGGCTGGCTCAAGGACTACAGGCTGGACGGCTGGCTCAAGGACTACAGGCTGGAAGGCTGGCTCAAGGACTGCAGGCTGGAAGGCTGGCTTGAAGACTGACACTGGGGCTGCAGGCTGGAAGGCTGGCTCGAGAACTGCAGGCTGGAAGGCTGGTTCGAGAACTGCAGGCTGGAAGGCTGGCTTGAAGACTGGCTCTGGGACTGTAGGCTGGAAGGCTGGCTCGAGAACTGCAGACTGGAAGGCTGGCTCGAGAACTGCAAGCTGGAAGGCTGGCTCGGGAACTGCAAGCTGGAAGGCTGGCTCGGGAACTGCAAGCTGGAAGGCTGGTTCTGGAACTGCAAGCAGGAAGGCTGGTTCTGGAACTGCAAGCTGGAAGGCTGGTTCTGGAACTGCAAGCTGGAAGGCTGGTTCTGGAACTGCAAGCTGGAAGGCTGGCTCTGGAACTGCAGGCTGGGAAGCTGGCTCGAAGGCTGGTTCTGGAACTACAGGCTGGAGCAGGTTGGTGGGTGTGGAGGAAGGTGGGATTATTGGTTGGATTGTGTGGGTAGGGAAATACTTCCGCTTCTTTTTAGATTTGGTCACTGCAGGTTTGCACATAACGGGGGGAGTATATGGAAAAGATGGAATCGAGCAAATGGAAGAATATGGCAGGGATACGGGGACAGTGGCTGGAGGAGGTTCTTGTGGGCTTGCAGGCAGCTGAGAAGAGGCAGGTGGGTTGAATGCAGGATAGGTGCAGGGAGCAGAGACTGGATATTGATACCTGGTGGGAAGTAGTGTGTACTGAACTGCGACTGGGGTTGCCATGGGTGATGGAGAAATAGACTCTTGGGCAGGCAGGTGTCTGGCAGCAGAGATGTTTTTTTGTGGGCTGGCTGGGGCCGATTGCAAAATATCAGACCATGCTGAGAGTAGTGGCTGCACAAACTGCAGTTTACATTCTGCCTGTCTGACAAGGGATTGTACACAATCAACACACTCTATTATTTTCTGTTGGGAACAAGCTGTGTAATGTTCAAAAAAGTATGGGGAGTCATCCTCCAGAAGCCAAACCAAAGATACGACCTGATTAACATTAAAGGGGGGAGAAAAATCATCATGGCCCTCTGGGATACAAGGCAAAGCCAGCTCTGTGCAGATTTTAATTAAAGGTTGAACATCCCCAAACATCATACAGCCCTGATCAACCCAGGAGTGAGCTAAACGAATAATCTCTAGCAGCTGATCACTGGTCCACTCTTTCAGTGTCTGACGGAGATATTCACCACTCTCTGACGCCAGCAGAGTATAATAAGGAATCATATCAGAGTTCATTTTAGCAGAGTAACAGAACCAAAATGGGTCCTCTGTGCAGCTACTTCTGATCATTAATGGCCCTGGTATACTGTCACGTACCAAGTGTGACCAGAACTGTGCAGCTAGCAACAGAGGAACACCAAACACGTATAAGTGAAGTATAAAGATTTATTAAAGATAAGTGAAATAATATATATATATAACCACCTCCAATACCACACAGTGCACAACAACCAATACCAAACAGAACCCACAATTAATAACAGTAACAGACAAATATGTACAAGTAATGGGGAAACCAGAATCATAAACAGGGTCAGGCCGAGGTCAAACACAGGGGGATCAGCAGATGGGGTAAGGATGGATCAGGACAGGGAGACAGGATCAAGCAGGGGGCAACCAGGCTGCAGAGCAGGGATCAGGGATTAGGACGGACACAACAGGTTCAGAATCAGGTTACAGGTTCAGGTTACAGGGATCAGGATACATGGATCAAGGTTCAAGCAGACAGGCTACAGGTCAGGGCACGAGGACGATACCAGGGCAGTGTGTGTATACACCTGCCGGGTATTTATAGGAATGCCTGATTAGCTTCAGGTCACACCTGATCGGAGGGAGGGCAGTCTGCTCCACACTGCCAGGATCCATCCGCTGGTGGAAACCAGTACTGCGTCCAAAAGATAATACAACACCAGCAGGGAAAGATTCTCCTGACAGTTGCAAACTGCCAGGAGACACCTGCTGGTGGACCACAGTACTGCAAGATAAATAATAAATGCCACCAGCGGATGGAACCTTTCCTGACATAATCCCAGGACCACATTACCGAATTTACTTAAAATATTTAAACAATACGGTGAAATATCGAACTTTAAAGTTAATATAGCTAAAACTGAGATTCTAAATGTCAATATTGGAAAGGTAGAAGAACAGAGTCTAAGAAAAGAGTTTAATTTTCCTTGGCAGAAGGAACTCAAGTACTTAGGGGTAAAACTCGCCAACTCAATAAAAAAAATATATAAGATAAACTATATCCCTTTACTAGACGAAATAAAAAGTGAAATTAGAAGGATGATAAACCACTCGATATCATGGATAGGAAGAATTAAAATTCTGAAGATGGTTCTGCTGCCGAAAATCTTATATAAATTCCAGATGTTACCAGTTGCAATACCTCAACCGTACTTCAGAGTGTTAAAAAAGATGCTAATGAATTTCGTGTGGAAGAATAAAAAACATAGAATGTCCTTCTCGGTATTAAAACAGGAAAAAAAATATGGAGGGTTGGCAGTGCCAGACATAAAAAAATACTATAATGCGGTGGTGCTGTCCCGGATAGTCGAGTGGGCCAAAGATAGGCATGAAAAAAGGTGGGTAAAAATTGAAAAGGTAATGGCAAACACACAATTGGGAGGTGTAATATGGAACCCCCCCCCCCAGTATAGAGCACTAGGTGAAAACACTCACGTTGTGACACGAATTGCACTTAAAATTTGGGATAGGTTACATAAACAAATAGATAGGGACTATAATTCTCCCCTTATAGAACTAAAAGAAAATGAATATTTTGCACCGGGAAAAAAAATAGTGGGAGTAAACTGGATTAAAAAAGATAGAGCACAGTTAAGAGATATAATAAAAAAGGGGAAAATTACACCATTTCAAGAATTAAGGCACAATAGGGAATTAATGATAGTAGATGAGTGGAGGTAGCATCAGTTGGTCCACTTTGTACAAAGCCTTCCCCAGCCAATTAGGTCGGGGGAGGAGCTTACGACGTTGGAATGGCTTTGTACGGCCGATAATCCAAAAGGAACTATATCAAAACTTTATAAATTGCTGTTGACAGTGGACGAACTGGAGATACCCCCATTCATAAAGAAATGGGAAAGAGAATTGGGAACATATAGGGATAAAAGGACTATAGAGAGAATGATAAAATTGCTATGGACAGCAGGACCGCAGAGATGAATTATAAGTGTATCACAGGTTGGTACACCACACCAGATAAATTGAGTAAATTTCAAGTGGAACAGAAAGCAGAATGTTGGAGAGAATGTGGGGAGAGGGGAACAATGGCCCACTTGTGGTGGCAGTGCCCTAAAATTCAAAAATACTGGGAAAAGATACTGGAAATTATAAAAGCAATTACAGAGAAAGAGATTAAAAAAGATCCATGGATAGTTTTATTCCGTGGAGGAGAGGGAGGAATGAAACAGTATAAAGAGTCACTGATCCCACATTTACTAAACGCGGCCAAAAGGTTGATCCCCAAAAAATGGCGAAAAGTGGAAAGTCCATCTGTATGGGAGTGGGTAGACTCCGTGGAAGAAACATATAGCATGGAGGGACTGAAGTACGGCGTAGAGGAGGAAAAAAAGGATTTAAAAACAAGTGGGAATGTTGGAAAGAATTTAAGAAAACATTGAGTTATGCAGAAAATCTGAGAAATTTGAAAAAAATTTTTAGAAAATAAGAGGTAATGGGGGGGGGGGGAGGGGGGGTATAAAGTGGAAAGGGGGGGATGGGAGGGTGAAATAGAGATTTTAGAAATGTGTGTATAAAGAGAAAAAAATTAGTGCTATCCTGACATGTGTCACATTTACATTATTTAAGCCTTATGCCCCATACACACGATCGTTTTTCATGCCGTTAAAAATGCCATTAAAAAAAATGGCCATTAAAAATGATCGTGTGTAGGCTCCAGAGCATTTTTAACGACGTGAAAAACGGCCATTAAAAATTTCGAACATGCTCTCTTTTTTCACGTTGTTTTTCATGTCGTTTTTTTTAACGACGTGAAAAACGATAGTGTGTATGCTTTAACGACGTGAAAAAAAACGCGCATGCTCAGAATCAAGTATGAGACAGGAGCGCTCGTTCTGGTAAAACTAACGTTCGTAATGGAGATAGCACATTCGTCACGCAGTCACGGACTGAAAAGCACGAGACTGAAAAGAGCGAATCGTCGCTCAACAAACTTTACTAACATGAAGGGTGGCGCCATTCGAACGGAACTTCCCCTTTATAGTGCTGTCGTACGTGTTGTACGTCACTGCGCTTTGCTTGATCGTTTTTTTAAATGATCGTGTGTACGCAAGACAGGCTTGAGAGGAAACATCAAAAAAAACGACGTGAAAAACGGCAAGAAAAAAAATGGCAAGAAAAACGATCGTGTGTATGGGGCATTACAGGTCATATGGTTGCCTGTAAGTCAGCTATAGTAATGCTATCTGACAACTATTTTGTTTTCGCCTGACAGCTATATTTGGGAAATGAAACTATATTATATGTAATGTAAAACGTTTTTTTTGCTGTCTTAACCTGTGCTGCTAAAGTTAGGTTAAGTCAGCCATCTTACTTTAGTAAGCCTTTCAATGTTTACATTTTTTTGCTTGTTTAACGGTATGTAACAATCTACAAAAAACGAATACAAACTAAATCACGGCAATGCTGACATTGAGCACTATTATTGAGCAATAGAGCACTATATTATATATTATATTAGCACTATATTAGCACTATATTATAGAGCAATATATTATTATTATTGAGCAATAGAGCACTATTTCGCATTTTGTCTTAATGGTATTGCAATTGTCTTGAACAATACTGTCTGAATTTTATCCAGAAGTATGGCTATATTTTATAATCTCTCGCATTAATGTAAATTGTCTTACTACTATCCTGTAGAATTAGGTTGTGCTACTAACAAGATATCTTTCCGCCTGGGGAAACAGACTGCGTATAGCAACGTTCACATTTAGATGATATCAGCTTAAAAATTAGTGCTATCCTGACATGTGTTACATTTACAGTATTTAAGCCTTACAGGTAATGGTTGCCTGTAAGTCAGCTATAGTAATGCTATCTGACAACTATTTTGTTTTCGCCTGACAGCTATATTTGGGAAATGAAACTATCTTATATGTAATGTAAAATGTTTTTTGCTATAAACAATCTTGTAATGCAACGATAACTTAACCTGTGCTGCTAAAGTTAGGTTAAGTCAGCCATCCTATTTTCCTGCATAGGATACATCTAAAGTATGTTTAAAGTTTATTGCTTGTGTTACATTTACAGTATTTAAGTCTTACATGTCATATGGTTGTCTGTAAGTCAGCTATAGTAATGCTATCTGACAACTATTTTGTTTTCGCCTGACAGCTATATTTGGAAAATGAAACTATATTATATGTAATGTAAAATGTTTTTTTGCTATATACAATCAACGATAACTTAACCTGTGCTGCTAAAGTTAGGTTAAGTCAGCCATCTTATTCGCCATCTTATTTTCCTGCATCTAAACATCTAAAGTAAGCCTTTCACTGTTTAAAGTTTATTGCTTGTTTAAACGGTATGTAACGATCTACAACAAACGAATACAAATCAACTCACGGCAATGCTGAAATTGTGCTCTATTTCGCGTTTTGTTTTAATTAGGGTATTGCAATTGTCTTGAACAATACTGTCTGAATTTTATCCAGAAGTATGGCTATATTTTATAATCTCTCGCATTAATGTAAATTGTCTTTCTCCTATCCTGTAGAATTAGGTTGTGCTACTAACAGATATCTTTCCGAATTGGGGAAACAGACTGTGTAAAGCAACGTTCACATTTAGATGATATCAGCTTAAAAATTAGTGCTATCCTGACATGTGTTACATTTACAGTATTTAAGCCTTACAGGTCATATGGTTGTCTGTAAGTCAGCTATAGTAATGCTATCTGACAACTATTTTGTTTTCGCCTGACAGCTATATTTGGGAAATGAAACTATATTATATGTAATGTAAAACGTTTTTTTTGCTATATACAATCTTGTAATGCAACGATAACTTAACCTGTGCTGCTAAAGTTAGGTTAAGTCAGCCATCTTATTTTCCTGCATCTAATCATCTAAAGTATGTTTAAAGTTTATTGCTTGTGTTACATTTACAGTATTTAAGCCTTACATGTCATATGATTGTCTGTAAGTCAGCTATAGTAATGCTATCTGACAACTATTTTGTTTTCGCCTGACAGCTATATTTGGAAAATGAAACTATATTATATGTAATGTAAAACGTTTTTTTGCTATATACAATCAACGATAACTTAACCTGTGCTGCTAAAGTTAGGTTAGGTCAGCCATCTTATTTTCCTGCATCTAAACATCTAAAGTAAGCCTTTCACTGTTTAAAGTTTATTGCTTGTTTAAACGGTATGTAACGATCTACAACAAACTAATACAAATCAACTCACGGCAATGCTGACATTGTGCTCTATTTCGCGTTTTGTCTTAATTAGGGTATTGCAATTGTCTTGAACAATACTGTCTGAATTTTATCCAGAAGTATGGCTATATTTTATAATCTCTCGCATTAATGTAAATTGTCTTACTGCTATCCTGTAGAATTAGGTTGTGCTACTAACAAGATATCTTTCCACCTGGGAAAACAGACTGTGTAAAGCAACGTTCACATTTAGATGATATCAGCTTAAAAATTAGTGCTATCCTGACATGTGTTACATTTACAGTATTTAAGCCTTACAGGTAATGGGGGGGGGGGGGTGCGTGGGACTATAGCGGTGCTTGTACAAATCGATAGAAGAAAAAAAGAAAAAAAAGGGAGAAGATTTGTAAAAAGTATAACAAATTTATTCATAAATTACATAACACTTATAATAATAAGGGGGAGTACAACGCAGTGCACTCTGTCCTTATAAGTCACCAACATAGCAGTCCTACATGTTTCGCCTGACCTAGGCTTCTTCAGGTACGTGTGGAGACTTTATTTTAATCTAAGAAATAATGTAAACAATTCATGAGTATATATTTAACAAATGCATTGCAAAAATAATTATAGTGTAGATAGAATACAGCATACGTTTCTGAAAAAGTATATATAATGCAGTACCTCTAAAATCCCAGTCGCCCTAGGAACCATGAGTTGTGTCCCAGTGGTGAATCAAATATACTGGGAACACTTTATAGAATAACGGGCATCCGTGCTGACAAATGTCCAGGTTCAACCCTGCCTATATGAAAACGTCCAGAGAATCCAAGTGGGAATATTTGGCCAGGCACCTGTGCTAATCCAGCCTTGAAAAAAAAAATGTATATATATAAAGAAAAAAGTCATAAAGGATCTTTATAGAGAGAAGTGTCTGAGAACAGACCTGCTTTCAATAATTAAGTGTGATATAACCATGAAAAATGATTTTATTGGCTTACATGTTGGTATGGTAATAGGTGCGTGGTCTGGGAGCCTGGAGATCACAACACAACAATCAACGGGTGCATGAAAAGAAACCAGCATTGGATATACTCTATATCTTTCAATGACATAGAAGAAAAAAGGTCAGCCATAGTTAAGAGTGGATATACTGCAAGGTCCAACAATAACATAGAGGGCCCTGCAGCCCATTCAAACAGGCCATTTACCTTAATGCTGATTGGAAGGGCCTCTAGTTGTTCATTGCAGAGATACGCCAGGACGGCTTGAAACAAGCCATCAACCTGGTACAATCTGTGTGAACAGAGGCAGATTAATCATATGGACAAAGAGCAGCCCAGTATCTAGGGCATAATGCTATAAATGAAGACACGTACCTTCTTGCTGTGTGTGAGTAGCGTGGCTCCCAGAAAAGGTCCCATGACGGTAACAATACCAGCGTGGGTCCTATTTGTATCCCCAAGTGCGGTGAAATGGCGCCGCCGCATATGACGTCATGGCGCTGGGTGGTGACATGAGTGTGGATTGAATACCGGCTATGGAGGAGAGGAAAGCATGCGCAGTGGGGGCCGGCGGATGTCAACAAGCACGTACGGCGCCGCCGCCGAGAGGGGCAGTGTGAACGACGCCGACGCCGGCGAGATGCACATGATTACCTCTAGCTGGTATAGGTCACAATGCGGACAAACATAACACCCGTGAAGAATCATGGGCTGGTGAACAAGAACATTATGTGCGCGGATGTCAGTGGGTGCAAAACATAAAAAAAAGCTTGTAGCGTGCAATAGGGTGTTTCCAGCAGTTGGCTTCCTATAGAGTGTGGAGCATAGAGTGCCTTTCTCGTTCACAAAGAGTTCAATGTCCAGGAAACTGATTCTCTTCTGGCTGAAGTTGTAAGTAAATTTAAAATTGTAGGTGTTAATTTGTAAATTCTCTAGAAAGCACATCAGTTCGTCTTTTGATCCTGCCCAAATCATCATGACATCGTCAATATAACGATGCCATGTTAGTATATGATCAAGATTGAAATCAAAATCGTCAAAACCCTATTGCACGCTACAAGCTCGCATCACTCATTTCCAGCATTTCATACAGTCAGTATCTTAGACTAAAGCGTAATTGCTCTGAAGAAAGGGATTTCCAACGAGAATCCAATAAACTTTACGCACGCTTGAGATCCAGAGGATACACCAAAACATGCCTTAGAAGGGCTTTCAACAGAGTGAAAAGTCAGAACAGGAATACTTTGATCTATAACATCAAAGACAAAGAGAAATCTGATTCAACCAGAATCATCACAAGGTATAATCGACAACATATGTCCATCAAGAAAATCTTCAATAAGTTTTGGTATCTGTTGACATCGGATGAAAGGATCAACAGATACATAAAACCTTATCCGGAGATAACATATAAACGTTTCGCGTTCCATTCGAGACACCACGGTTTCTAGCCACTATGCCACTGACACTATCCCCAAGTCCATCAAGACAGGTACATATCCATGTGGGAAATGCAATTTTTGTCGCTACATAATCAAAGGTCCCAGCATAAACCTACCTAATGGAGATGCCTGGGCACCCAAATATAGAGTCACCTGTCAGACAACTGGTATTATTTATCTTATGAAATGTAGCTGTGGGGCATTTTATATAGGCAAAACGAAAAGGATTTTTTTCTGTAGGATCCGCGACCACGTGTCTGCAATTTCCAAAAAATTAATGGAAACACCCATCAGCCGACATATGGGCCTCTTCCATAACCACAATCTCAAAATGATAGGCTTTTTTGCGTTGGAGCACAACTCTTCCAATGAGAGAGGTGGAGACGTCGATCGACGTTTACTCCAAATTGAGGTGAAATGGATTTATCGCCTCCAGGCCACCAAATACCCGGGTTTAAATGAAGGTATAAGTTACAAACCATTCTTGTAATAATGATACACCAACACAATGAGTATGGATCTGGGCTTTTTGGCAGTAGCCTGCAGGCCCCTCTCTTCTCCCCCTGCCCTTTTTATGTCTTACAATGTGAGACATATCTCTGGATACACTTATGAGCCCCAGTGGTCCCATTCCCCCGAGGGCCTCAGTTCGGCTCATTTCCTCCCTACGGGAGAGCCACCTGTCACAAGGGATGCACGATTAATATTCTTATCGTGATCCCCTCAGTTCTCACACATAACGTTATGAATAACGGAATTATTAATATAATAAATGTTATTGATTTTCCATTCTGCCCTTCTTTTTCTTTCCTTTTTTTTCCCTTGTTTATTTCCCAATGTACTCTAAAAAGAATGTAGTGATTTTTGCTACATCCTTTCTCTATCTACATGATTGATGCACCTTTTCTTGAGAATAATAGGCAATACCCCTCTTATCCTGTAAGCCCTATTATATACATGCCCTGGCATCATAGGGTGCTATATATAAAATATATAAAATAATTCTTCAGTGGTTCATCTGTGAGGAGGCATCTATAAATCATTTATATCCTCCCTGCACATAGGTTGGTCTACGCACATCATGACCCAATATACATACTAGGGTTAATTAATTGTTCTTTTTTTTTTTTCTTTATGTTTTGCACCCACTGACATCCGCGCACATAATGTTCTCGTTCACCAGCCCATGATTCTTCCATAGATCCTCTACGAGCACTAGGGGGCAACCATCAGCAAGCATCACAGCTGCTGAACCCGGGCGGAGGCACGGGTGTTATGTTTGTCCGCATTGTGACCTATACCAGCTGGAGGTAATCATGTGCATCTCGCCGGCGTCTGCGACATTCACGCTGCCCCTCTCGGCGGCGTTGCCGTACGTGCTTGTTGACATCCGCCGGCCCCCACTGCGCATGCTTCCTCTCCTCCATAGCCGGTATTCAATCCACACTCATGTCACCACCCAGCGCCCGTAGTACGCCGCTGACGCCATGACGTCATATGCGGCGGCGCCATTTCACCGCACTTGGGGATACAAATAGGACCCACGCTGGTATTGTTACCGTCATGGGACCTTTTCTGGGAGCCACGCTACTCACACACAGCAAGAAGGTACTTGTCTTCATTTATAGCATTACGCCCTAGATACTGGGCTGCTCTTTGTCCATATGATTAATCTGCCTCTGTTCACACAGATTGTACCAGGTTGATGGCTTGTTTCAAGCCGTCCTGGCGTATCTCTGCAATGAACAACTAGAGGCCCTTCCAGTCAGCATCAAGGTAAATGGCCTGTTTGAATAGGCTGCAGGGCCCTCTATGTTATTGTTGGACCTTGCAGTATATCCACTCTTAACTATGGCTGACCTTTTTTCTTCTATGTCATCGATAGATATAGAGTATATCCAATGCTGGTTTCTTTTCATGTACCCGTTGATTGTTGTGTTGTGATCTCCAGGCTCCCAGACCACGCACCTATTACCATACCAACATGTAAGCCAATAAAATAATTTTTCTTGGTTACATCACACTTAATTATTGAAAGCAGGTCTGTTCTCAGACACTTCTCTCTATAAAGATCCTTTATGACTTTTTTCTTTATATATATAAATGTTTTTTTTTTCAAGGCTGGATTAGCACATGTGCCTGGCCAAATATTCCCACTTGGATTCTCTGGACGTTTTCATATAGGCAGGGTTGAACCTGGACATTTGTCAGCACAGATGCCCGTTATTCTATAAAGTGTTCCCAGTATATTTGATTTACCACTGGGACACAACTCATGGTTCCTAGGGCGACCTGGATTTTAGAGGTACTGCATTATATATATATATACTTTTTCAGAAACGTATGCTGTATTCTATCTACACTATAATTATTTTTGAAATGTATTTGTTAAATATATACTCATGAATTGTTTACATTATTTCTTAGATTAAAATAAAGTCTCCACACGTCCCTGAAGAAGCCTAGGTCAGGCGAAACATGTAGGACTGCTATGTTGGTGACTTATAAGGACAGAGTGCACTGCGTTGTACTCCCCCTTATTTTTATAAGTGTTATGTAATTTATGAATAAATTTTTTATACATTTTACAAATCTTCTCCCTTTTTTTTTCTTTTTTTCTTCTATCAATTTGTACAAGCACCGCTATAGTCCCATGCACCCCCCCCCCCCATTTATGGGGTTTTCAAAAAAATTCTCCATAGGGATGTAGGTGCTGCCATATGCAAAACTTGTTCTGGGTGCTAGCTCTATTATCTTCTTCTCCTTACAGGTAATGGTTGCCTGTAAGCCAGCTATAGTAATGCTATCTGACAACTATTTTGTTTTCGCCTGACAGCTATATTTGGGAAATAAAACTATCTTATATGTAATGTAAAACGTTTTTTGCTATAAAAAATCTTGTAATGCAACGATAACTTAACCTGTGCTGCTAAAGTTAGGTTAAGTCAGCCATCTTATTAGCCATCTTATTTTCCTGCATCTAAAAATCTAAAGTAAGCCTTTCACTGTTTAAAGTTTATTGCTAGTTTAAATGGTATGTAACGATCTACAACAAACAAATACAAATCAACTCACGGCAATGCTGACATTGTGCTCTATTTCGCGTTTTGTCTTAATTAGGGTATTGCAATTGTCTTGAACAATACTGTCTGAATTTTATCCAGAAGTAAGGCTATATTTTATAATCTCTCGCATTAATGTAAATTGTCTTACTGCTATCCTGTAGAATTAGGTTGTGCTACTAATAGATATCTTTCCGAATTGGGGAAACAGACTGTGTAAAGCAACGTTCACTTTTAGATGATATCAGCTTAAAAATTAGTGCTATCCTGACATGTGTTACATTTACAGTATTTAAGCCTTACAGGTAATTGTTGCCTGTAAGTCAGCTATAGTAATGCTATCTGACAACTATTTTGTTTTCGCATGACAGCTATATTTGGGAAATGAAACTATATTATATGTAATGTAAAACGTTTTTTGCTACATACAATCTTGTAATGCAACAATAACTTAACCTGTGCTGCTAAAGTTAAGTTAAGTAAGCCATCTTATTTTCCTGCATCTAAACAACAGGCTTACTTTAGTAAGCCTGTCAATGTTTTAATTTTTTTGCTTGTTTAACCACTTGTCCACCGCCCACTGTCAATTGACGGCGGGCGGAGGACACTCTCGTTCTGGGAGGACGTCATATGACGTCCTCCCTTTAAAACGAGCTAGGAGGCGCGCGCTTGAAGCCAGCGGCGCGCGCCCGCCGCGTTCACGAGGCCCCGGTGCGCGTGCCCGGCGGCCGCGATTGCCGCCGGGCACCCGCGATTGCCCGGGAAACGAGCAGGAAAGTGGGTCTCTGTGTGTAAACACAGAGATCCACGTCCTGTGAGGGAGAGGAGGCTGATGGTGTGTCCCTTGTACATAGGGACAACCATCGGTCACCTCCCCCAGTCAGTCCCCTCCCCCCACAGTAAGAACACATTGAGGGAACATATTTAACCCCTTCCCGCCCCCTAGTGGTTAA